>CM054156.1:38748347-38821240 GCA_028751875.1 Rapana venosa
GATGACTTTTTTTTATATCGAGGATAATTGAATAAGCACTAATGTGCTTTTTTACATCCAGTCTCTGTGTATATGCGGATTTGTAAATTTTGTCATCTGTTCCCACCGGCACACAATGGCCTACTCTTTCGAAAAGCGGAACAGGATTTAACATGTGCGCAAGATGTTCTGCATGCGTTCGCACACGGGGCCTCGGTTTATAGTCTCCTCCGAAGGACTTTGGTGGTGGTGGTGTGTGTATGTGTGTGTGTGTGGTGTTGGGGCGGGGGGGGGGGGGGGAGGGTGTTGGTGGTGGTGTTGGTTGTAGTAGTGGTGGTGTTTTTTTGGGGAGGTGAGGGTGGTGGTGGGTGGTGGTGGTGGGGTCTGTGTATATGTGTGTGGTGTGTTTGTGTGTGTGTGGTGTTGGAGCGGGGGGGAGGGGGTTTGTTGTTGGTGGTGGTGGTGGTAGTGGTGGTGTTTGTAGGGGAGGTGAGGGTGGTGGTGGTGGTGGTGGTGTGTGTGTGTGTGTGTGTGTGTGTGTGTGTGTGTGTGTGTGTGTGTGTGTGTGTGTGTGTGTGTGTGTGTGTGTGTGTGTGTGTTGGGGCGGGGTTTGGGGGGGAGTGTTGGTGGTGGTGGTGGTAGTGGTGGTATGTGTAGGGGGGTGAGGGTGGTGGTAGTGGTGGTGGTGGTGTGTTTGTGTGTGTGTGTGGTGGTAGTGGTTGTTGGTAGGGTGGTGGTGGTGTTAGTGTTATTGGTGTTGGCAGTGGTGGTGGTTGAGATTGGTGGTGGTGGTGGTTGAGGTTAAGGGGACGGGATAGCTCAGTGGTCGGAGCACTCGCTTTCCCCCAGCCAAGTTAAGCAGTGTCGAGCGTGGTTACCAGTTGGACGGGTGACCGTTTGCACGCCTTGGCTTCAGTACAGTTCCCCCAGTTCACCCAGCTGTAAATGGGTACATGCCCTCTTTAGGGTCAGGGAAGGTAAAGCAGCGAGGGAGAGGAGATGGGCGCCGCCCTCAATATGCTGGCCCTAGAGAAGTGAGGTCTCTGACGCCTCGCTCCCCTACGACCTTATAGGTTATGGGACTCCTTTACCCCTCCTCCTTATGTGTGTATGTGTGTGTGTGGTGGTAGTGGTTGTTGGTAATGGTGGTGGTGGTGGTGTTAGTTTTAGTGTCATTGGTGGTGGTAGTGGTTGAGGTTTGTGGTGGTAGTGAAGGTTGAGAATGGTGGTGGTGGTAGTGGTTGAGGTTGGTGGTGGTGGTAATAATAATAATAATAAATGGAATTTATATAGCGCTATATCTTGCAGAGACAAATCAAAGCGCTTGCACTCAACTCATTCTTACACAGTCATACAACCAGTGACAAGCAATAGTTCCATCAAGTCCAAATGTGCACACACGCACACACACACACACACACACACACACACACACACACACACAGGTCACACACCCTGGCAGGGCAATAGAATCTTGGTTGTTGAAGGCAGGGGGAAAAAAAACAAAAAAAAACAACAACTATGAGATGAGGCAGGAGAGGAAAATCTTAGGTTTGAAATAAATATGTCTTGAGACTGGATTTAAAAGTGTCATAAGAAGGCTTTTGGCGGAGAGAGAGAGGGAGATCATTCCACATTAATGGACCAGAAATAGAGAAAGAGCGACGGCCGATGGTGGATTGGTTGAATCTAGGTATTCGTAAGGACAAGGTATCTGCAGCAGAGCGGAGAGAACGAGAAGGAGTGTACAAGTGAAGACATTCACAGAGGTAGGCGGGTGCTGTTTTGTGGAGACATTTGTAACAGAGGGTACTGATCTTATAGTTTACTCTCTGTGGCACAGGCAGCCAGTGGAGAGATTGCAAGAGAGGGGTAATCTGCTCAGATATTTTCTTTCTGAGGATTAGACGAGCTGCAGAGTTTTGTATACGTTGAAGGGATTGGATAGATGATGCTGGCAGACCAGCCAACAGAGAGTTGCAATAGTCCAGACGTGAAAGAATGAGAGACGCAACAAGTTTGGATGTTGCATCTGTGGACAGGTACTTTCGAATTGCACTAATACGCCGTAATTGATAGTAGCAGGACTGGCAGGTCTGAGTGATGAATTTTTGCATAGACAGTGTGTTGTCAATAATGACCCCTAGATACTTCACAGCAGTGGATAAAGGGACTGATGCATTGCCAAGTTGTATTGAAGCTGTTGTGATGGAAGAGAGTTTGTGTTTGGTCCCTACAAGCATGGTTTCTGTTTTATCTGCATTTAGCTGTAATTTGTTCTGTATCATCCAATTTTGGATATCTTGAAAGCAGTGGGCCATATTTGTAAAGAGAGAAGGCAGATTTTCAGGAGTGTCGCTGCTTAGAATCTGAGAGTCATCTGCATAAAAATGATGGTTGATCTGATGGCGGTTAATTATATGTGACAGTGGAGCAGTGTAGAGGGTGAAAAGAACAGGGCTCAGAACAGATCCCTGTGGAACTCCACATTCCAATCTTGCAGGTACTGACTGAATCTTGTTTACTGTGACTGTCTGGAATCGGTCAGTAAGGTATGAACTAAACCAGGTAAGGGCTGTACCAGTAACACCAAATGTTTTTTGAAGACGGGAGAGAAGAATAGAGTGTCAATAGTGTCAAAGGCTGCAGATAAGTCGAGTAGAGTAAGAAGAGAGATTTTCCCTGAGTCAGAAGCGAGTAGAAGTGTGTTTAAGGTATGGGCAAGGGTAGTTTCAGTGCTATGGTTGACGCGATAGGCAGACTGAAACGCAGGAAGGAGACTATTGGAGAGAAGGTGGTTGTTGAGCTGTTTTAGAACTACTTTTTCAAGGACTTTAGAGATAAACGGTAGGTTGGAAACAGGTCTATAGTTCTTCAGAATGTTGGGGTCAAAGTCATGCTTTTTGAGTAGAGGTGTGACTATGGCAATTTTTAGAGCTGAAGGAACATTTCCAGAGACAAGAGATAAGTTTACTATATTCGTAATAGTGGGAATAAGTTGTGGCAGGCACTGTGCAAAAAGAGAAGCAGGTATGGGGTCAAGATCACATGATTTTATAGTCATTCCTTTCAGATTTAGTTCAATTTCTTTCTCGCTTGCGGGATGAAAGGAAAGGAGAGGAGTGCCAGAGAATTGGGGATCAGAAGTTGCAGGCTGGAAAGGAGTCTGATCCAAACTGGAGCGAATGTTGCTGACTTTGTCAGAGAAGAAAACAGAAAATATAGAAGGAAGCTCAGAGTGGTTGTGAATAGAAGGTGGTGGTGGTATCGTTGGTGTTGTGGTGGTGGTATTGTTGGTGTTGTGGTGGCGATATTGTTGGTGTTGTGGTGGCGATATTGTTGGTGTTGTGGTGGTGGTATTGTTGGTTTTGTGGTGGTGATATTGTTGGTGTTGTGGTGGTGGTATTGTTGGTGTTGTGGTGGTGGTATTGTTAGTGTTGTGGTGGTGGTATTGTTGGTTTTGTGGTGGTGATATTGTTGGTGTTGTGATGGTGGTGATGTTGGTGTTGTAGTGGTGGTATTGTTGGTGTTGTGGTGGTGGTATTGTTGGTTAGGATGGTGGTGGTGGTGGTGTTATTGTTGGTGTTGTTGCTGGAGTTGGTGGTAGTGGTGTTATTGTTGGTGGTGGTGGTGGTGGTGATATTGTTGGTGTTGTTGTTTGTGGTGATGGTGTTGGTGGTGGCGGTGTGGTGGTGGTGGTGGTAGTGTGTATGTTTTTGTTGTGGTGGTGGTGGTGTGATGTGATGTGATGTGGATGTGTGCAGCAGTGATCTTGTATGATGTGAATGTATGCTTGAGAGACGTGATGATGATGTGGATGTGCACAGTAGTCACGTGATGATGATATGGATGATGTGTGCAGAAGTGATGTGAGGATGATGTGGGGATGATGTGATGTGCGCAGCAGTGATATAGAGATGCTGTGGTGATATAGATGATGTGTACAGCAATAAATGTGGAGATGATGTTGATGATGTGATGTGGATGATGTGATGTGGAGATGATGTATGCAGCGGTGAATGTGCAGATGCTGTGGTGATGTAGATGATGCATGCAGCAGTGTATGTGGAGATGCTGTTGGTGATGTGGATGATGTGATGTGGAGATGCTGCGTGCAACAGTGAATGTGGAGATGCTGCGGAGATGTAAATGATGTGTGCAGCAGTGAATGTGGAAGATGCTGTGGATGATGTGGATGATATGATGTGGATGATGTGGAGATGATGTGATGTGGAGATGCTGCGTGCAGCGGTGCCGCTGTCCCTGGAGGTGCTGTTCAGCGAGTACCAGGAGGTGTGCGACGAGAGCTGGGCCATTCAGGGCGTGGTCAATGTCAAGGACCTGCAGACACAGAGGCACTACACTGCCGAACAGCGCTTCGCTCCCCGCGCCCCGCCACTCCTCGTCTCCGTCAGTTCTCCGTGTCTTGCTCTGGCTCTTTGTTGTTGGTTGGCTGGTTGGTTAGTTGGTTGGTTGGTTGGTTGGTGGTGGTTGGTGTTTGGTGGTGGTTGTGGTGGTGGTTGGTGGTGTTGGTTGGTGGTGGTGGTTGGTGGTAGGGGTGGTGGTTGGTCGTGGTGGTTGGTGGTGGTAGTGGTGGTGGTTGGTGGTGGTGGTGGTGGTGGTTGTGGTGGTGGTTGGTGGTGGTGGTTGGTGGTGGTGGTTGGTTGGTTGGTGGTGGTTGGTGTGGTGGTTGGTGGTGGTGGGTGGTTGGTGGTTTGGGTGGTGTGGTTGGTGGTAATGGTGGTGGTCTCTGTCAGTTCTTTTTGTACTCTTGCTCTTGTTATTTGTTTTTTTGGTTGGTTGGTTGGTTGGTTGGTTGTTGTTTGGGTGGTGGTGGTGGTGGTGGTTGGTGGTTGGTGGTGGTGGTGGTGGTGGTTGGTGTTGGTAGTGATCTCTGTCAGTTCTCTTTGTCTTGGTCTTGTTGTTTGCTGTGTAGTGGTCGTGGTGATGGTGGTTGGTGGTGGGTGGTGGTGGTGGTGGTGGTGGTGGTGGTGGTGGTGGTGGTGGTGGTGGTGGTCTCTGTCAGTTCTCTTTGTACTCTTGCTCTTGCTGTTTTGTTTGTTTATTGGTTGGTTGGTTGGTTGGTTGTTGTTTGGGTGGTGGTGGTTGTGGTTGGTGGTGGTTGGTGGTGGTGGTGGTGGTGGTGGTGGTGGTGGTGATCTCTGTCAGTTCTCTTTGTCTTGCTCTTGTTGTTTGTTGTGTGGTGGTGGTGTTGGTGGTGGTGGTGGTGGTGGTGGTGGTGGTGGTGGTGGTGGTGGTGGTTGGTAGTGGTGGTGGTGGTGGTGGTGGTGGATGGTGGTGGTGGTAGTTGTGGTGGTTGGTGGGTGGTGGTGGTGGTGGTGGTGGTGGATGGTGGTGGTGGTAGTGGTGGTAGTGGTGGTGGTTGGTGGGTGGTGGTGGTTGGTAGTGATGGTGGTTGGTGGTGGTGGTGGTGGTGGTTGGTGTTGGTGGTGGTTGGTGGTGGTGGTGGGTGGTGGTGGTGTTTGGTGGTGGTGGTGGTGGTTGGTGGTGGTGGTGGGTGGTGGTGGTGTTTGGTGGTGGTGGTGGTGGTGGTTGTGGTGGTGGTTTGCAGATGGTGGTGGTCTCTGTCAGTTCTCTTTATCTTGCTATTGTTGTTTGTTGTTTGGTGTTTGGTGTTATTGTTTTTCATGCTTTAAAAAACATCTGTGAAAATCACCAACATTTTTTTCCCACTCGCACTCTATAAAAGATACTACATGACACCCCCCCCCCCCCCAAATTAATACCGGTGTGTAGCCGAACTGGCCGCACTGGGACTTTTGTAAAGCAGAAAGAAAGAGACGCGCAAATGCTAGCACTGGATCCTGGAGCCTGGACGACTGAGTCATGCTGGATTTATTTCATTTATTTATTTATTTTAATTTATTTTCACCACTTTTAAGTCACGAGATTTCTCTGCGTGAAATTCGCGCTGCCCGGGGAGAGCCCATCGCCACAAGAGCAGCGCCACCCCTTTTTTTTTCTTTTTTTTTTGGCTCTGCAACTGTATTGGTTTTTCCCTATTGGCGCGCTGTGTCCAACACCCCCCCCCCTCCCACCCCCCACCCCCCACCTGCATTCTTTCTCTATCTTGGGTGAATTAGGAAGATTTCCACTGACCCTTAAAATCATATGCCAGATAATATCCTTTTGGATTCGTTTGACAGAATCAAAACCAGAGTCTTATATTAGAATAGTATACGATTATTTGTATCAGAAGAATACATACGATAAATGGATAAACACAGTGAAAAATATTCTGTACACAATTGGATTCAAACATGTCTGGAAGAACCAAAGTACTCTTAATGTTCATCGGTTGAGTTATGCTGTTAGAAGAAAACTTGAGGACATGTATAAAACATTTTGGATCTACCAAAAGAAAGAGTTTGCAAAACTAAAATTTTATGATTTTGCTACCAAAGAATACAGACTGGAACCATACTTAATAAACTGTAAAAACAAAACTCATAAGAAGACATATTGTAAATTTAGCACAAGCTGCCACAATTTAATGATAGAGAAAGGGAGACACCAAAATATATCCAGAGAGGACAGAAAATGTAGACACTGTAACAAAATAGAAGATGAATTTCATTTACTTGATGAATATATTTTATATGATGAACTCAGAAATAATTTGTTATTAAAAATCAAAACGAAAGACAAAGAACGCAAAAACTGTGTACATAAATTAAGTGACATAATCACAGTTGGTATATATCAAGCAGATATCATCAGGTATGTGTATGAGTGTTTTGAAAAAAGAGAAAAAGAGAATGCAACATGTTTTTAGTGTACATCACTTTCAGCCAAAATAGATAATAATTATAACTGATGTTTTTGTTGTGTCAAATAAGTCTACATGACTTAAATGGCAATAAAATATTCTGAATCTGAATCTGAATCTCTCTGTCCTGACCTTGCAGGGTCCGGCAACGGCCAGGTCCGGTCAGCCCGTGACGGTGACCCTGGTGATCGCCAACCCCCTCCCCCTCCCTCTCTCGGAGTGCCGGCTTCACCTGGACGGCACCTTGGAGGTGTCTGGGGATGACCCTCACGCCTGGTCCAACGAGGACGGCACGCTCTCCATGGACTTCAGGAGGTGAGGGGGGTGTGGTAGTGTGGGTGTGGGTGTGGTTGGGTGTGTAGGTGTAGGTGTGGGTGTGGGTGTGGGTGTAGGTGTGGGTGTGGGTGTGTAGGTGTAGGTGTAGGTGTGGGTGTGGGTGTGTAGGTGTAGGTGTGGGTGTAGGTGTGGGTGTGGGTGTGGGTGTGTAGGTGTAGTGTGTGGTGTAGGTGTGGGTGTGGGTGTGGGTGTGGATGTAGGTGTAGGTGTGGGTGTGGGTGTAGGTGTAGGTGTGGTGTGAAGTGGTGTGGGTGTAGGTGTGGGTGTGGTGTGGTGTGGTGTGAAGTGGTGTGGTGTGGTGTGGTGTGGTGTGGTGTGGTGTGGTGTGGTGTGGTGTGGTATGGTGTGGTGTAGTGTGGTGTGGTGGGGTGTGGTGGGGTGTGGTATTTGTGGTGTGGTGTGGTATGTTATGGAGTGGTGTGGTGTGTTGTGTGTTGTGGGTGTAGTGTGAGTCGTGGTGCATTGTGGTGTGGTGTTCGTGATGTGGTGTGGTGTGGTGTTGTTTTGTGTTTGTTCTGTTTTATTATGATGTGATGTAGTGGTGTGTTTTGATGACTTGACTAGTGTTGTGATGTGTTGGGTTGTTTTGGTTTTGTGTTTTGTTGCAGTGTGTTGTAGTATACTGTGTTGCGTTTGGCTGTACTGTGCTATATTGTGTTGTATTGAATAGTATTGTGTTGTGTTTTATTGTATCATGTTGTGTTGCATTGTCTTTTATTGTACTGTACTGTGGTGTGTTGTATTTTGGTGATTATTGCATTGTATTGTATTGTATTGCATTGCATTGTGTGGTATTGCATCGCATTGCACGCACTACTAAATTCAAGGGGGAAGGGAGGGTTAGCGGGACATCTCAGTGGTCAGAGCGCTCTCTTTCCCCAAGCTAAGGCATCGAGCGTGCTTACCACTTGGATGGGTGACCGTTCGCGCGCCTTGGCGTCAGTACAGTTACCCCAGTTCACCCAGGTAAAGCAGCGAGGGAGAGGAGATGGGCGCTGCCCTCAATAATACGCTGGCCCCTTAGAGAAACTGAGGTTTCTGACTCCTCGCTTCCCAAAGGACCACATATTATAGGTTGTGGGAACACCTTGACCTTTTTTTTAGATTCGTGCCTGTCATTTCATGCGAAGGTTCCATGGATGGCGGGTGGTAAGGCGTCATGTCATGACTCTGTGTATGCTCCTGACAGGGGTTCGGGGTTGAAGCCCTCAGAGCGAGCCACGCTGACTGTCCGGCTGGTGGGGCAGTGGCGTGAGGAGGACCTGGAGGAGGGCCAGCCGGAGCCCCAGAGCATGACCTTCACCTTCAACTGCGCGGAGCTGGACGTCATGGAAGGGGCCTACGAGCTGACTCCTCTGCTGTAACAAGCCTTCACCTGATAGCTGACTCCTCTGCTGTAATAAGCCTTCACCTGATAGCTGACTGCTCCGCTGTCAACCTCCACTGTCAGCCTCCACCGTCAGCCTTCATTTCAAGCCTCCACTGTCAGCCTTCATTTCAAGCCTCCACCGTAAGCCTTCATTGTAAGCCTCCACTGTCAGCCTTTATTTTAAGCCTCCACTGTCAGCCTTCATTTCAAGCCTCCACCGTCAGCCTTCATTTCAAGCCTCCACCGTAAGCCTTCATTTTAAGTCCTCACTGTCAGCCTCCAGTGTCAGCCTCCAGTGTCAGCCTTCGTCTGACAGCTGACTCCTGTGCTGTCAGCCTTCACCTGTCACGAACTGTCTTTCACACTTCAGTCACACACAGTTCACACACAGGCTTACGCATTCACATCCTCTTCTCAGCCTTAAACACACGTCTTTTTATTAAAAAAAAAAAAAAAAAGAATTCCCTCCTTTACTTTGCCCATACTGTTTTTTCTAGAAAACGTTCAAGTACCGGCAACACAAGACATTTCAACAAAGTGCCGACACATAACTCATACGGATTCATGCATCCACAGAAGAAGAAAAAAGGACTTTTTGGTTATTCTATATCAAACGATTCTTTCTCACAGACTCTCATGGTCCTACAAGTTATCCCCTCTCCCCCCCCCCCCCCCCCGCCCCCAAAAGAGACATTACATCAGTCTCTTTCAATATCATTCCTGGTCAACATCAGACCTTCATCCTGAAAACCCAAGTTCATACATAACACACCAGTCATTCTTGGTCTCATCATCTCCTAATAAATGCTGAGCTTTAGTTGCATGAGTTTGAAGTATGTTTCAGGGATTTTTCTCTTTGTCCTGAGATCTTCAGCTTCGGTCCAATGTTCCCCAGGCTTTTAGAACTGTTGTCGTTGTCCTATGGTATATGGCTTTACTCCAGAGCCTTAAGGTTTGTTTCAGAACAGGCCACTGCACTCCAGAGCTTTTTGTTTCAGTCCAGCCTTTTTGGCTTGATCCCAGAACTTCATTTGTCCCAGAGTCTCTCGTTTCATCCTAGGGCTTTGGGGTTCTTCTTTGGGCTTATGCTTCATGCTAGGGTCTCTAGTTTTGCTCCCATGCCTCTCTTTTTGTCTCAGAGCCTTGTGCTCATTCCTACAGTGCCTGACTTTGGTTCAAGGCATTTCATTTTGTCTTGGAACCTTGTGCTCTGTTCTAGATTCTGCAGCTTTTGTCAAGAACTTGTCTGGGGCTCTTGATTTTAGCACAGGACTTTTGAAAAATCATAGTTCAGGGCTTTAAGCTTCACTATACATTCGTTTCTACTATCGTAAAAGCCAGCAGTGCTTATCCATGGTTCTCTAGCTCTATCCCACAGCCTTTACCTTTCTCTCAAGGCCTTTAGCTTATTTCAGTATATGAGTCATCTCATCTGCTCCCGTAACCCCCTCCGGGGTCGTAGGGGCACTGCAGTGATGAACGTTGCACCAGTTGGCTCCATGTGCGGCGGTTGTGGGCAAGTAAGTGCCTGGGTTGTAGAGAAGCTCTTCCCTCTTCCCGGTCCGTTCAGTATATCAGTGCCTTTGACTTTATCCCAGAGCATCTAGCTTTGTTCCAGTACATCGAGGACTTCAGCCCACACAGGGCATTTAGCGTCTTTCTCAAACATGATGTTACGCAAATCATTTACATTCATCTTGTCACTTCACGGTATTCAGCTTTATCTCAGTATATCAGGGCCTTATGCTTTTGCTTCACAGCCATCAGTTTCATTCCAGAGTTTCTGACTTTGTCCAGAGGCTTTAGCTTCATCTCAGAGCCTCTAACATAATCTCAGAGCCTCTAACATAATCTCAGAGCCTCTAACATCATCTCAGAGCCTCTAACATAATCTCAGAGCTCTAGCATTATCTCAGAGCTCTAACATTTATCCCAGAGCTCTTAACTATCTCAGAGCCTCTACACTTAATCTCAGAGCCTCTAACATCATCTCAGAGCCTCTAACATAATCTCAGAGCCTCTAACATCATCTCAGAGCCTCTAACATCATCTCAGAGCCTCTAACATAATCTCAGAGCCTCTAACATAATCTCAGAGCCTCTAACATCATCTCAGAGCCTCTAACATAATCTCAGAGCCTCTAACATAATCTCAGAGCCTCTAACATCATCTCAGAGCCTCTAACATAATCTCAGAGCCTCTAACATAATCTCAGAGCCTCTAACATCATCTCAGAGCCTCTAACATCATCTCAGAGCCTCTAACATAATCTCAGAGCCTCTAACATCATCTCAGAGCCTCTAACTAATCTCAGAGCCTCTAACATATCTCAGAGCCTTAACTCTATCTCAGAGCCTCTAACATCATCTCAGAGCTTCTAGCATAATCCAGAGCCTCTAACATATCTCAAGCTCTAACATCATCTCAGAGCCTCTAACATCGTCTCAGAGCCTCTAACATCATCTCAAGCCTCTACATATCTCAGAAACCTCTAACATCTCTCGAGCCTCTAACATCATCTCAGAGCCTCTAACATCGTCTCAGAGCCTCTAACATCATCTCAGAGCCTCTAACATCGTCTCAGAGCCTCTAACATCATCTCAGAGCCTCTAACATCATCTCAGAGCCTCTAACATCATCTCAGAGCCTCTAACATCATCTCAGAGCTCTAGCATTGTCCCAGAGCCTTCACCTCTATCCAAAACCTTCACCTCTATCCAAAGCCTTCACCTCTATCCAAAGCCTTCACCTCTATCCAAAAGCCTTCACCTCTATCCAAAGCCTTCACCTCTATCCAAAGCCTTCACCTCTATCCAAAACCTTCACCTCTATCCCAAAGCCTTCACCTCTATCCAAAGCCTTCACCTCTATCCAAAACCTTCACCTCTATCCCAAAGCCTTCACCTCTATCCCAAAAGCCTTCACCTATATTCCAGAGCTTCAAGCTCCATCATGGGGCTGTTAGCTTCATCGCAGGTCTGAAAGCTAAGTCGTGCCTTAACCTTCATTTTACCTACAGCCTTTGATTCCATGCTACGTATATGGGGCTTTATCCAAAGGTGTGGGACTTTATCCCAGAGTATCGGCCTTCACACCAGAGTATTCCAGGCTGTTGGGCTTCTGTCCGTGTATTCCAGGCCCCTGGGCTGTATATATCCCGGGTTCTTTAACTTTCTCCCAGGACTCTGATCGTCACTGGAGGGCGTTGCATCTATTCCAAAGCAGGAGTTTTATTCCAGAGCTTTACATTTCATCTGAGAGCATCATCTTCATCCCAGAGGGTGAAGTTTCGCCTCATCACCGTTGGCTTTGTTCTGAAACCTTTGCCTTTGTTTTAAACACAGTCTTTATTTTAAAATCAAACTCACACAGCTGTGAAGCTTATTAAATACTTTTGTTTTTATCCGTCCATGAATTAAGATGACCAATTTTTTTGTGATTCTGGTTTGACTGTTTTGTTAACCAAGTGATCTTAAGGTTGTTCAGAAACAGGTTTCTTTGCTTGTCTGTTCCGGTTTCCTTTTTTTTTTTGGGGGGGGGGGGGGGGTTAAGGGGTGGAGGTGGTTTGGTTTGGTTTGTTTTGTTTTTATATTTTTTATTTTCTTGTGGGGTTTTGGGTGGAGGATGGGGGTTGTTTTTCTTTTCTTTGTATTCTTTTGAAGGAAAGCTTATACTTGTCGGTATAGCTTTCGTTACCATTATTGTTGAAACCTCCTTTGCATGTTGTTGGTATTTTTCTTAAGTTATTTTTATTTGTAAGTTAGTTTATAGTGATTGACATTTTAATCTGTAAGCGTATGCTTTACGTAGCTTTTGACTGGAGTGACACAAGAAAAGCATACTGCGGGGTGGTGCCATTAGGGGTGAACACTGCTGTAGGAGATGGTTTGGAGAAGGAGTTTTGTTCATTTGAAAAGTGTTACTGAATATTTCACTGAACTTTCAGCACACACACACACACACACACACACACACACACACACACTTACTTGGAAACTCATATTATTTTAACTGGGCTTTTTTGTCTCGTTGTGTGTGTTTCTTTGATTTATAATTTTACGAAGTAGATGATTATCTTATTCAAAGATATTTACACGGTTCAATACAGATTGCCTGTATATCAAAATATTTACATTATTATATAATATAATATTTATATCATCTGTAGTGTAGCTTTTATTTAACAAAACAACATTTTAAAAATATATATCCAATATTGTTTGCCATCATTTAGTGTTTCTTTGCTCAATATTCACGAACTTGTGTCTGATTGTTTGCCTGTTTGGTTGAAACAAATGGCGAAGATTGTTTTGTTTCCTCTTTGCTCTGAAATTTGTTGTTTTATTTTCTTATGTTTTTTATGTTGTGTTCTGCTTTACTTTGTTTTGTTTTGGGGTTTGTTTTTTGTTTGTTAAAGGGGTGGATTGGTTTGGGGTTTTTTGCAGTTGTATGGTTTAGGTGGTATTATTTGCTTGTCTATCTTTTTGAGCGATGTTGTTGTTGGGTTTTTTTAGTGTGGGATATGGGGGGGGGGTCGATTTGGTTGTTTTTTCTGTTTGTTTGGGTGGGGTGTTTTGTCTGTTTGTGGTTTGGGCTCTTGTTATAGAGGTAGTAGTGTTTTGGGTTGTATTTCTGGGTTATTGGTTGTTGTTGTTTTGTTTTGTTTTGTGGGTTGTTTATGTTTGTTGGGGTTTTTTGGGGGGATCGGTCATGAAGAATGCATCGCAGTGTTTCTGACAGCTTTTATTGGGTATTTTTGCTTATTGCAATGTATGTTTTATCAAATGTGTGTGTTCCCGTTATCAGTTAACTCTCTTGGCATAGTAATGACTGAAATCGTGACAAGATGGCCAGAACAACAGACGTTTGAAGGATGACCGTTGCGTTACCAGAATAGGACAGGCTGCAGACCATGGTGTCCTTTAACGGTGTTTACCTTCTGTAGGCCTACACTTACAGTAGGAACATGTTATAGTTGAGCATACCGTTCCTCCACGCTTGTCTCAGCTCTGAGGTATCTTGATATATAGCTTTGGATGAGAGTTGGGGAATACGTTAGTGAGGGCTGGTTGATGGTAAAAAGTAACGGTGTTCTCATAACCTTTGCGGTCGATTGGGGAGCGAGATGTCTGAGGCCTCAGCTTTTCTAGGGCCCAGCATCTTGAGGGCGGCGCCCATCTCCTCTCCCTCGCTGCTTTACCTTCCCTGACCCTAAAGAGGGCAGATACCCATTGACAGCTGGGTGAATTGGGGGACAGTACTGAAGCCAAGGCGCGCAAACGGTCAGCCATCCACTCGGTAACTGCGCTCAATGTTGTTTAACCTTAATTTGGGGAGAGCGAGTGTTCTGACCACCGAGCTATCCGGTAGGTCCCCTTCACCTTTTGATTGATGGTAAAGTCCCTACTTCAGATAGCTGTGCTGGAACTCTGATGCATTCAAACTAAAGCAGGCAGTTGTGGAAGGTCCTCAGAATGATTTATCCTTAGCTCAGTGGAAGTTCAGTGTTTTCTGATTTAGCTCGTCTTTGAATGGCTGTTTATTATGTTATATTTTGTAACATGTAATATGCTATACAATTGCCAAACCAGAATAGTGCTAGACTTTCATAATCATTGCCATGATTGTTCTATATTATTCAGAATGAATGTTTTGTTGTTGTTGTTGCTTTTGCTTATTTTTTTGGTTGTGCTAGGCTTTCCATATTGTCATGTTTGTTCTGTATTTACAATGATTTTGTTGTTGGTGGTCATGTTTTTGCTTTGTGTGTGTGTGTGTTCTTTTTAAATTTTGTTTGTTTTGCTGTTTATTGACTACGCTGCTCAAATGGACTTTTGCATCAGAACAAGGGCAACAATTCGAACTGCTCAATATGAGAGTGCATTCTCTCCCCTAGACCAAGCAGCCTATTAATTTTCCTTTCATTTTCTCAACACAACGGACAGCAGCATAAAGGGGCGTAAATCTAACTGCAGAGTTTCATCCCATGTCATACACGGGATGGCGGTTTCGTGTGATAAGAAAAGAACCATACTAGGCTGAGGCTGAGACCCCAAGTGTTGTCCCGAACATTATGGTTGTAAAGAGAATACCCAGGACTGTATCAAAGTGGTGTTACGCTTTGACATGTTCTGCCAAGATTGTTCTCTATCCATGACAAACTCTTCGCATAACGACCTGCGCACTCTCCATGAATGAAGAAATCATTCCTCCGAAGTCGGACTGTGGCTGCCTCATTCTAAGGCGCTTGAAAGCAGCTCTACCTGTTTTTCTTTAACCAGGGCAAGCTCCTAGTATAACAACCTGCGCACTCTCCACGAAAGAAGAAATAAAAGTCCTCCGAAGTCGGAGTATGGCCGCCTATAATATGCAAGAAGCTTGAAAGCAGCTGTACACGCAATTTCCTCGTTTTCAAGTATTATAGAGAAACCCAGGCGGAATAATCAAGACAGGGTGCATAGTATGGGCAATCCTGAGGGTGTTATGCCAGGAAACGCCCAACAACACCACCACCACCACCACCACCACCACTGTGGTACATTTCATTCGTTCCTCGGCTAGAGCTCCTTAGTTCACCAATGGTAAGATGTGGCGTATGCGACAGTTTTTGGCCACCATTAACTCACATTTTGACTTCAAGGGATGGTGTCTAAACACGATACCTGTGTGCATACGTTTTTGTCATCTTTTCCTACTGGTACGAAATGGTCTACTCTTTCAACAGGTGGAACGGGTTTTTAATTCGTGTGTGTGTGCAAGATGTTGTGTATGCGATCCTACACAGGAGCCTCAGTTTCTAGTTTCATCCGAAAGATAATACTTTTTTTATTTTGTTTTTTCCCCCCGTTTTTCAGCTGGAGTTCTAAAGTTCACAAACGGGGAATTCTTGCATAAGCAGCTGTTTCTCTCCCCCCCCCCCCCCCCCCCCCCCCACACACACACACACACCATTAAGGTAGCTGCATTCCGACTTCGGGGATATTTTTCTTATGACCTTGCCAAAAGTTCATGTCTGTTTGCTAATGTGCCATAATACTTGGGCATCAAATTTTTTTTTGTTTTTTTTTGGGGGGGGTCATAATTTTGAAGAATTCATCCTGTGCCATGTAACTTAGGTGCTGGGTTTTTTTACAACCAGATTTTTTTAAATGATAAAACATACCGTTTGAATAGGTTTTTTTATGTCTAAAGCTTAGACAGAACTGTGCCATATTGTCACATATTACGATTGATCACAGGAATATCTTTTGTATCCATGGTATAACTGACATAATATATTTATTGCATCTGCATTTTATTCTTGTTAGAGTAGTATTCATATCTTCTTTTTTTAATCTATTATTCATTCATTTACTTATTTACCTATGCCTGCTTAGAGAAGTATTTTCACAGCAATTATATATTAGCATCGATAATATAATATAATGAACACAAATCTGAAAATTGAGTACATTTTGTGTGCACGAGTCAGTGTGGATGTGGATGGACGTATTGAAGTACACACAAAACATCCTCAACACTACTGAGAGAGAACTGCACCAGCTTTGTGTGTGTGTGTGTGTGTGCGCGCGCGCGCGCGCGTGTGTGTGTGCGTGTGTGTGTGGTGTGTGTGCGTGTGTGTGTGTGTGTGTGTGGTGTGTGTGTGCGTGCGTATGTGCGTGTGTCTGTGTGTGTGTGTGCGTGCGTGCGTGCGTGTGTGTGTGTGTGTGTGTGTGTGTCTGTGTGCGTGTGTCTGTGTTGTTGTTGTTGTCCTTTTTTTGTTCCTTGGCTAGAGTTCCGAAGTTCACCAATGGTGAGATTTTGCCTATGCGACCATTTTTTTTACCACCATGAAGGTATGAAGGTAGCCGCACTTCGTCTTCAGATATGTATGCTGGGTATGTTTGCGTTTCCCTAGCCGACCAAATACTGACATGAATTATGGTCTCTTTAATGTGCATGTTTGATCTTCTGCACGATTGTGTATATACACACAAAAAAGGGAATTAAGGCACTGGCAGGTCTGTACTTGAAGTTGACATGGGAGATCGCAAAAAGCCCCATCTTTTAGTTCACCAGACGCCGCCGAGATTGGAACCCACGACTTCATGGATCCATTGGGTTGAAGTGGAACGGTCTTAACCACTCGGTTATAGCGTCCATCTGCCTTCAGCTGTGATGTTGCTGCCAGATGTGGTTTCAAAGTACTTTGAATTGAAAGAAACTGCCAGAATAGTTGAAGTGATGACAACAGAGAGAGAAAAACGTCACGTGGGAAAATTTGCACGCGTGCGTGCACACAACATCACACACACACCTACACACACACCTACACACACTCACACATATACACACACACTTACACAATCACATAAACCCACGCACGTATACACACTCACATACTCACACCAACACACACACACATACACACACACTTGGCCGTCTGATATCACTTTTCGGTGGGAGGACGTTAAACTGAAGAACACACACACACACACACACACACACACACACACACACACACACACACACACACTTCCTATGCAGACAACGCAGATTCTCAGCCAAGTCACTTATGTACACACTTATTTCAGAAAAAAAAATTTTTTTTTGAATGTAGACTTTATTCTCATAGATTTCTCAGTTTGAGCAAGACATTAAAGCCATGGAAATTGAAGTATTTACCTGCCATAATCTCCACAACAAACCAAAAAATAGTCATGTCTAACTTTGATAATAATCACAGGTAGATCTTGTTTCACCAAAACACAGGATCAAGTATGCCCCATTCTCAGGACACCTTAAAGTCACTGATCTGCATTTCTTTCTTTATTTATTTGTTTATTCCTTTTTATCATTTATTTATTCATCTATGTGCTTATTATTTTATTTCAAGGACAAATTAATGAAATATGCACTGATGTGTTTGTTTGTTTTTTTACATCTAGTCCCTGTGTGCATGCTGTTTTGTAAATTTAGCCATCCGTTTCCACTGAAACTCAATGACCTACTCTTCCGAAAAATGGAACAGGTGTACAAGATGCATCAAGTAGGTAGTGTGCTAAAAAGAACACCACAAAAAAAGTCTGCTTCTTCTTCGCTAAACGCTCAGACAGCAACTATCATTGTCTGTCATATGAGCGAAAACGCGTTGCGCTGCCGTTAAGCGCCTCACAATTCAGGCCCAGCACATCCGACTTTGGCATGAAGTAGTGTGCTAAAAACTATCACCACAAAGTAGTATACCAGACCCCATCACCACAAACTTCACGTCATTTTGGTGTGGTGCAAAACAATGTCACCACTGTGATCCCAAGCCCAAAACCCTGTGTAGGTATACATGTGTCATGCTGATTTCCACGTCTTTACAAACTATTTTACTGGGGGAAAAAAGTCACAACAAATTTATAATACACTATATCAATTGAACTGTTACCAAATGACTACAAAGCAAATGATATTTCATGATTTTTTTTAAAAAATCAAGCTTCAACAAGTATTGGTTTAAAAAAAAATTCATAAAAAAATCAACACAAATCACATGGGAAAGGATATCAAACACTGGAGACATGTTTTCCACAAAAATCATGGGAAAAAAATTACATCAACACTAAAAGAGAGAGAGAGAGAGAGAGAGAGAGAGAGAGAGAGAGAGAGAGAGAGAGAGAGAGAGAGAGAGAGAGAGAGAGAAGAGAGAGAGAACATTGAACACTAAAAGGGGAAAAAAGCAACAACAAAAATTTGGGGGAAATCACATGGCAAATGATATCAAATAGTTAAGACATGCTATCCTCACCAAAAAGTTATGAAAAAAATAACATCAACACTAAGAGAGAGAAAGAGAGAGAGAGAGAGAGAGAGAGAGAGAGAGAGAGAGAGAGAGAGAGAGAGAGAGAGAGAGACAGAGAGAGACAGAGAGAGACAGAGAGAGAGAGAAACACTGAACATTAAAACACAAAAAGAAAAGCAAACAGAACAACACCTTCAGAAAAGAGAAACAATGGAATGTCATCTGAAGTCAGTGCACCAATGGAAGCAAGGAGCCAGCTATACTGAGCCACAATATCTTGCAGAAATCATTCTTTAAATCTCTCTTTTACCTGTAGGTAGGGAGTACCCTTCTGAAAACGTAGATTAAAAAATATGAACAGAAATATCCCTTTTACCTCTAGGTAGGGAGTACCTTCTGAAAACGTAGATAAAAAATATGAACAGAAATCTCTCTTTTACCTATAGGTAGGGAGTACCCCTCTGAAAACGTAGATAAAAAATATGAACAGAAATCTCTCTTTTACTTGTAGGTAGGGAGTAACCTCTAAAACACTGACAAAAATATAAACAGAAATCTCACTTTTACCTATAGGTAGGAAGCACCCTCTGAAAACAGATAAACATCAACAGATATCTCTCTTTTACCTATAGGTAGGGAGTACCTTCTGAAAATGTAGCGAAAAATTTTTAACAGAAATATCTTTACTTTTACCCATAGCTATAGAGTACCTTCCCAAAATATCAACAGCAACATTAACAAAAATCTTTCAACTTTTACCCAGAATTAAGTAGAATCTAGTATGTACACAAACCAGCCACTAGTACCAAAAATTGTACTGGAATTCAGATTTTAAAAAACCGGATTAAGTTCATGATGATAAAACAGACTACATTGATATACTGATAACACGATGAGAGGATAAGGAGCAACCATCTCGATCGCAGTATAATAACATGACTGAAAAGAGAAACAAAGCCCTGACAATCAGAAAAATAATACACACCTTTACCCACTGATCCTTTGTCAGTTCAAAACCATTACCCAAGACCACGCACCAAGCAGAAAACATACACCACATATGAAATCATACTAATGCACAACATGATAAAACTGAAGAAAAATGGTTAAAAAAAAAAAGTCATATTATTAAAAAAAATTCTAGATTATTTCATAGATTTTCAAACAAACATGACAGAGGCTATAGCCCAGAGGTTAAGGCTGTTTTCTTCAATCCCAAGGGTCTGTGAAATCAGGGGTTTGAATCTCAGTGGTGTCTGGTGGTGATTTTTAGGATCTCCCAGGCCAACTTGAAGTGCAGACCTGCCAGTGCCTTAATTCCCTTTATGTATATCACACATGCAGAAGATCAAAATAATGTGCATAAAGATCCCATAGCTCATGTCAATGGTCGATGTGTTTTGGAAACATGAACACACCCAGCATACATCCCTGAAGTCGGAATGCGGCTACCTTCAGGTGGGCAAAAACAGTCACGCAAAATTTCACCATCAGTGAACCTCTGAGCTTTAGCTGAGAAACCAAAAAAAAAATTTTAATTTAATATAAAAGAACAAAATATATGTTGAAGTTTCTTCACCCACGTCTAAAACACAGTGTATGGCCAGGAAGCAGACCCAGTGTAAAACTCTAAAAATTCAGATCCAACCCTGGATCCGCTGAAAGTCCGCAGTGCTGCTGCTTCGATTCACAATGCGCTTTAAGTACGGGTCATCGCTGTTGCAACTCCTCTCAACAGATGCTTCAACTCTTTGGTCGAGTATTAAGTATGATGAAAAATCATATGACAAAAAATATATGTTTAAAGCTCGTGAATAACAGTGACGGCTCATGAATAATTCAAATATATATATATGTATCTTTTTACTGGAACAAAACTGTAAGGAAGGTGGGCTGGCTCTGTGGGAGTGTCTCTGTCCACATCCATGGCAGGACAGGACAGGACACAACGCAAGAGCTGGGGCAGGCCACACACCACCACAGCATGCAAGACAGCAGCACGTAACAAACAGCACACACCTGCTGAGGTAAAGGCATCACGGAGCAGCTAGCCACCCACACAGCCTGGCCACCACACAGGCCCTGACCACAAGCAGCTGACGGCCACACTGGGGACCTCCACTCCATGATGGCAGTCCCTCACGTGCCGCAGTTGTACATACATCCATGAGACAGGCGCTACAGCCCAGTGGTTAGGACCATTTGACTTCAATCCCATGGGTCCATCAACTCGGGGATTCAAATTTTGGCAGTGAATTAAGGGTGGGAATTTTTTTTCAATCTCGCAGGTCAACTTCATGTGCCAGTGTCTTAATTTCCTTCGTGTGTATACTGTACACATGAAGATCAAATATGCATGTTACAGATCCTGTAATTCATGTCAGCGTTTGGTGGGTTAGGGAAACACAAACATACCCAGCATACATCCCTGAAGTTGGAAAGCGGCTACCTTCATGGTGGGCAAAAATGACTGGATATGCAAAATCTCATTGGTGAACCTCGGAGCCCTAACCAAAGAAAAAAGCACATATATATATCCAAACAGCACACCACATTTCTGCTGCAGGAATATTTCAGCTTAAAACTTCTTAATCTAAAGTGTAAAAGTTCAGCAAAAACTTATTTTTTTAGTTTGTTTGTTTTTACAATAAATGGACACACTAAATAGGTAATTGAAAAAATCCTCAGCTAAAAAGAGTGGAATGGAAAACAGTTCAGTCAGCAGTAGGAAAGAGAATGTCATTGTCACACCACTCCCTCCCTCTTCACCAGTGTGGAATGCAATGCAGTTCTGTCAGTTAGCACAGAGATAAAAATCATAATTGATTGTTCTTATAAAGTACGAAATCTTGCTTTAGCAACTCAGTGCACTGTACGCATGTCTATCACTCCAGCACATGAAATTACCTGTAGGGTAGCAAGTGGTCGGTGTGGGCACACACACACACATATATTATATATATATTTTTATTTATTTTATATATATATATATATATATATATATATATATATATATATATATATATATATATATATATATATATATAAAGTATAAATATGAATATGACATCACACACACAAACACACACGCACGCATGCACGCACGCACGGGCACACACACACAAACACACACATGCATGCATGCACAAACAAGCTCATACACATCACTGAACACATTTAGGAGGACCTTACATATTCATGCACAAAAATCTAGGGAAAACATCTACAACAACAATGTAACGGAAGGCCAGTCCAAACAAATGAGTGGAGACTGGTTTCACAAGCAGACAGCTGGGGTGATATCCACACTGGCTGGTAAAGCATTCCACGCTGTCGGTGCTGTTAAGCTGAAAGTCCCTTCACCTTATCTACAGTCTTCAGTTTCTGGCCGGAAAGTTTCAGACGTTTTTTTGATGGGTGCTATAGCTGAGTGGTCAACATTGTCTGATGTGGGTCCATGAAATCATGGGTTCAAATCTTGGTGACAGCATCATGTGTATTAAGGGAGAGGATTTTTACGATCACTCGGGTCAACTTCAAGTGCAGACCTGCCAGTGCCTTCATTCCCTTAAAATGTATTCCTACGCAGAAAAATCAAGAGTGGACATTAAAGATTCCGTCATTCATGTCGGTTTTTGGTAGGTTACAGGAACATGAACATACCCAGCATGCAACCTGTATAAGCTGCTCTGAAGTCGAAATGTGTCAGCTGAAACCACTGGGCAGACCTCCTATGAAATGACAAGCACGGGAGAAGACCAGACACTATGCACCCCACCCAGTATGGGAAGGCAGAGAAGAGAGAGAGGGGGAAGAAAAGTTTTGGGTGAAAGAACAAAGAGCGGGAGAAGGTGTGTATGATGACAGTGTATACTACAGATACAGTGAAAGAGATCCACTGAACAAAGATCACCGGATCTTTTCGCCATCATGTGTAGCGCTTCATAAATTCCAAGAGAAAAGTTTATACAGAATCTGTCTGTCCGGATAATACTGAGTATTCATACATGTATACGACTGGTCCCATACTGTAACACCAGTCAGCAGCGTATTGGTTCATAAGAAAAATTTTAAACAGTCAGTAAATAAAACATATGCCAAAAAAGTCTGTTACACATGATGTAAAAATCAAAGTGAAATTTGAAGAAGACAGAGTTCTGAATGAAAGAATTTGTTTTTAAGTGGTTCCAACACATTATATATATATATATATATATATATATATATATAAGTAGTGCCAACATATTATATATATATGTATGTGTGTGTGTGTGTGGAAATACAAATGTGTACATCAACATGTACTAGAAAATATTATTTTTTGAAAAAAGAAGAAAATTAAAGATATGAGTTTAAAATGACAACAACAACAACAAAAAACACACACACACAGCTTATGAGCACTGTTTTCAAACACAGGGCCCTCAGACGTACTCACACTGCAGTGATGGTTGGCAAACACAGTCTCTAAATGGGAAAACTCCACTAGGACTCTGATATAACTAATACCTGACGTGCACCCATAAAAAAGCCTGGCGTGTAAAGAAGGACTGAATACAGACTAGACACGTCACAAAGACACACGATTCTCACAACGGGTGTTGTTCATAACAACACGAGACAGCATTGATGGGGGGGGGGGGAAGGGGGGGGGGGGGGAAACAGAGCACAACTGGGGCTCTTTGCCACACAGCATGGGGGTACGGGGTATACAAAAATGACACCACCCTCACCCCAGCAACAAAATACTACCTTCTTTCCATACAAGGGAGGAACAAAAAAACAACCAACCTGTTGTCAAAAAACAGATCCAGACTAGCGTTCCTCTAAAAAAAATCCCTAAAACTACCTTAATGGTTGGGGAAGGGGGGGGGACAAAACAAACATGGTCGCACACACAAAAATCTGACCATTGGTTAACCTTGGAGTTCTAGCTGAGATATAAAAACAAAAAAAGGGCGTTCTCTCAAATTGTTAATCGGTACATGGGTAAACGGAGATGGCTGGGTCCTGCCATGATGCCAGCTAGGGAGGGAGCAGCCACTCTGCTATCAGCCAGGGAACACAAGTCAAAATGACCGTCTTCAAGATGCTGTTTAGACTACAGAAGCCCTGGGATACCATGGAGGAACGAATAAACTGTTCATTTTACATCAGTTAACCCGCCATTCTCTGAACCCAATTTAGTCCAAACAGCGGCATTATTTCGCTAAACTTTTTTTCATGTTGGCTTTAAGAATACATGAACACTGAATAAAGAATGATATAACTACATTCAAAATTGATAAATCTCAGCTTTTTGATGAACAGTATCTACGCGCATATAAATTAGTAAAATAATATATAATTACCAAAAAAGAAAAGTAATGACTTGTCAAAAGAACACAATCATGTTATCAATAAAACAACCCCCCCTGAAATATATGGTTTAGTATTTGTCATCATCAGCACAGGTTTTGTATGCAATAAAATAAAAGAATACTGTTCTCGTTGCTATTGTCATTTACCAAATAAAAGGTAGCTATAAGTGACTGGATTTTTTTATGTTTAAAGTAAATTTTAAAATGCTTCACATGACAAATTGAATAAAACAAAAACATCAGTTTTATTATTGACAATTTGAAATAGTTGAAAAAGTTACAAGACAAGTTTTTAAAAACTGCCGTTAGTTTTCAAACAAAGAAAAACTATTCTTTGTCAATAAACAGCTCAGAAAAAAAATACATCACAATCATAATACTTTCTTTCCAATTATCAATAATCTTCCATTAACGTCTTAATGTAAACTCAGCAACAGGAGAAACAGAACAAACATATATACACCAGTATTTTTCAACAATTCTTCAAAAAGTTACATAACGTAAACTTTAAAAAATGAAAAATGCACCCAAAGAACATAATTTTCAGATAAAACAATACTTAAGTTACCTCAAAATCAGCATTACCTGTAACCCATCAAATTAGAGGGATATGGCTTTTTTCATATGTAGCAAACTTCAGTTGCCTGACAACTGACAGATAATACAAAATATCACATGGAAACAACAACAACAACAAAACTGGTCTGTGGTTGGGTTCCAGAAAATATGCTCTAGGCTACATCAATTTTAAAACCACAACAGCATCATAAAAACAACAACAACAACAAAACCTGATTAAAAAAAAGAAAAAACCTCACTGCTACTAGATTCCTGAACCTACCCCCATAACAAACTGAGATCTGAAAATCCAGCCACAAATAGCAAGAGTCTTCTTGAATGATGGGGCGGGTGGTGGTGGTGGGGTGGGGGGTGGCAGGGGGGGGAGGGTTGGGATGAAGAATCTCACATGGAAGCAGAACACCTTGGCTATGGCAATCTTCAAGGCCTTCTGTTTGATTCCCAACAGTGTATGGTCATTAATAATCATCAATTGCTAGAAAAACTTTTTTTTTCAGTCAGTGGGAAAAAAGCTCCTGTAAAACCCCTCTATTGGTCACATTTCACAAATGTTGGCTGAAACTGATAAGCGCAACTGAGATATGTTGATCATATAAACAGAAACACGCAGACAAATCTGATGATGACAGTTCTCCGAGGTAAGGTTGAGGGCAGAAGGAAAAGAGGCAGACCACCAACATCCTACATTGCCTGACAACATCACTGAGGTCAGTGGTCTGGAGGAGGGCTAACAGAAGATGGTAGAACTCAGCAGAGACAGAGAGAGATGGTGAACCCTGGTGACATTGTGTGGAGCTCCTACCAATGACAGCGGTGATGGAGACAGTTGAGTTGAGTTGAGTTGAGTATACTTATACTTTTTTTTCACCATTCACCACCTGCAGTATTCTTTACATGGATGGCACGGATAGATCTGTATGATATTCTTAACTGCTTTGCAGTGAATGGACGTACACTAAAGCAATGAGAAGAAGAAGAAGAAAGCAAGAACAGAAAGCACACTGTCCAGATTATAAGCCGCTGCTCTTTAAACCACACAAGCTCCCTGTATCATATGGCATGACAGAGACCCCAGAAGATCACTACACATCTGCCATATTGACCCCATGGCATGACAGAGACCCCAGAGGATCACTACACATCTGCCATATTGACCCCATGGCATGACAGAGACCCCAGAAGATCACTACACATCTGCCATATTGACCCCATGGCATGACAGAGACCCCAGAAGATCACTACACATCTGCCATATTGACCCCATGGCATGACAGAGACCCCAGAAGATCACTACACATCTGCCATATTGACCCCATGGCAGGAATGGAGACCCCAGAAGATCACTACACATCTGCAACATTGACCCCATGGCAGGACAGAGACCCCAGAAGATCACTACACATCTGCCATATTGACCCCATGGCAGGATAGAGACTCCAGAAGATCACTACACATCTGCCATATTGACCCCATGGCAGGAATGGAGACCCCAGAAGATCACTACACATCTGCAACATTGACCCCATGGCAGGACAGAGACCCCAGAAGATCACTACACATCTGCCATATTGACCCCATGGCAGGATAGAGACTCCAGAAGATCACTACACATCTGCAACATTGACCCCATGGCAGGACAGAGACCCCAGAAGATCACTACACATCTGCCATATTGACCCCATGGCAGGATAGAGACTCCAGAAGATCACTACACATCTGCCATATTGACCCCATGGCAACACAGAGACTCCAGAAGATCACTACACATCTGCCATATTGACCCCATGGCATGACAGAGACCCCAGAAGATCACTACACATCTGCCATTTCGACCTCCTGGCAGGATAGAGACTCCAGAAGATCTCTACATAACTGCCATTTTGGCCTTATGGCAGAATAGAGACTCCAGAAGAGGGTCAGAAAGCCCAGGACAGAAATCAATCCAGACATCCGAAGGATGTCTTCAGCACGCATTCTTATTATGCCTGGCAATTACATCTGCATTATCACCATTCTTTGGCACGACTATTTGTGCATAATGATATGTGTGTTGTCAATGCCATCAAAACCGTGTACTAAATCTCTCTAGTCTACTTGGCACAGCTAATCAGCTTGAATTTGTGTTCCGAGTATTTTTCACACGCCCACATCTGCAAGTTGCGGCTTTGTTGGATTTCATGTACCCCTCGGGGGTTTTCTTGAAATAAAATCTTGAATCTTGAATCACTGCTGTTAGCACAGCTCTACATTATCACTGCAACTACCTATGGTGAATAAATCATGTACTGTTCATGCCACCAGAGCATTCTTATGACCTGTGTGTGTTGCTGTAAAATCCCCCAGGACTTTACACCGATGTGTTATCCATGCCATCACAACAGTCTCATTATACCTGACAATCTCTATGTATGCTACTGTGAAATCTCACTGGATTTTACACTGATGTTTTATACATGCCATCACAAGAGTCTTGTTACACCTGACAAATCACTGTGTGTGTAAAATTCCCCATGATTTTACCCTGAAGTGTCAGCCGTGCCATCACTACAGTCTTATTATGCATAACAATCACAGCTGTATGAACACAATCCAGTGTGCCTTACAGAAAACAAAAATTAAACAAATATAACCCACACATGACAACATTTGTGTTGAATAATCAACAACACTTCAGGTTCCTCAAGTTTTGAACTCAAAATGGTGAGTAATTCTCAAACTTCATAACGACTGTAACACCAGAAGCTGTACAAAATGTTACGCCAAAACATTCCAGAAAACCGGACTCTAGAACTGAAACTGGCTCTTCATTCTTCGATTTTACGTCTGTTCACTCTCAGCGATATTCTGGCACTGTGTAAATGCCTCGTAGACAGATGCTCCACAGAAGAGTGCTACGCCAATGGTTGATAGATGAACAGCTCTCTTAGGAGACAGCAAATCACCACAACATAACAAAGCTTTCTTTATTCCTGCCTGTGCATCTATTTCTTTGCATACCAGTCTCTGTTGATTGTTCACAACAGTTTGCTCAAAAGAGAGAAAGCCCATGATACAGTATCAGTATACGCTGCAACAATGGCGCAACACTTTTCTTTCTTTCTCCTTTGACTCTATCTGTATGTAAAATTCTTCACACGTTAGAGTAGACTATTCACAACAGAGCCTGTTCATGACAATGAACATAGACGTAAAACAAGCAGTGAACACAATACAGAATCAGACCAGACAGCCACACACTTCATCTGCTGTGGGATCAAGATTTCACATTCCAAATCCAGAATGAGGTGGGAAAGGAAACAATGTCTAGAAAGCTGTGGTTTGATGCAAAAATGGCTACAGGACAAGAACAAGCTTTAATTCATAGGTTTGATTCATACAACGCTAGCTTTTCTCCAGCCACCCGCAAAAGCCATAAAATCATGAACGACTTTATATCCAGAACATGAATAAGTAGAGTCAAATGATCTGTTTTAGCGCAAAACATTCCTGAATGACTTTTCATCAAGCAGAAAAAAAAGAATCACAGTTATATCGTCTAATTCATTGCAAAACATACCCTTGCTGCTGATGGTCTTGTTCTCTATCTTCTCTTCCTTACTTGATTTGTCTATTATGCGTTACCTGAGAGAAAATATAATTTTACTGAAATAACATCTAGCTCTGGAGAGAACAACCAGATTTCTTTTTAAAAAAATTTGGGGGGCAGTACGTTACAAAACTAGTGATAATTCCAACAACGACATCAACAAAAGTAGACATAACCATCAAAAAGGAATGCTTTTTGTGTGAAATATAATCATAAGAACAGAAAGGAAACTAGGTCATGTGAATGGTTAGAACACGCAGAAATAATCCTAGCAGAAAAAGAATCAACAAACAAACAAACAAAAGAGCAAAAACAAACAAACAGCCATCTGTGAGGTCACACTAACACCTGAACCACCCACCAACACAATGTGACAGAGAAAAAAAAAAAAATCAACACACCGTCTCTAAAAAATTGTTTTCAACTTTCCACACCAAGACGGTGTGAAGAGAGTCCACACCTGAAAGACTTCTCCGCAAAGGTGGAGGCGAAGAGCACGTGTGCCGATTCCTCCACCTCTGTCCCGCTGTACTCGCTACTGGTTCACCAGCTGCTCAAAGGCTTGCTGCAGGTGCCGATACGATCGCTGCAGCTGCTCCGTCTCTCTGTCCAGCTGCTGACGCCGTCGCAGCGACTGCAGCAGGATGGAGCTGCGCTGGACAGCGCTGGCTGGCACGTTGTCTGGCGTGTTGGCGCGGTATCCTAAAGCCCCCACGTCTGTCCTCGCGTACGGCACACCTTGCTCTGAGTGCTAAGGGTCGGTTCAACAGAAACAAACACAGAGAAAGGTCAGCTTTCATTCATCAGCCAACACTACTGTCGTTTGTCCTGCTGGGTCACTTCAACAGAAACGCAAAGAAAGGTCAACTTTAATTCATCAGCAAACACTACGGTCGTTTGTCCTGCTGGGTCACTTCAACAGAAACGCAAAGAAAGGTCAACTTAAATCGGCCAACACTTATGGCCCCATGTCCTGCTGGTCAGTTACAAGAGATAAACATGGAATGATCAACTTTAATCAGTCAACGCTATGGTGCCTCCAACCCCCCAACCCCCACCCCCCCTCACCCCCTGTCCCGCTGAAAAACTTCAATACAAACACACACAAAGGTTAACTTTGAAAACCCTAAAGTATTTCAACTACACATACGCTTTACAGGTAATATGTGTCAACATTTTCTCCACATCTCATTTAATAAAAGTACAGGAAAAAAATTAATGTATTTGAAGATAAAAAGAGGAAGGAAGGAAAGAAATTAAAATTTTATTTCAAAAATGGGAAGGAAGAAAGAAACACACACTCAAACACACACTTACACACACACACACACACTCAACTCCCCCTCACACACACACACAAAACACACACACACACAACACAACACACAATCAAACACACACCCACATCCACACAACTAAACCCTCCACCCACACACACAACCAAACCCTCCCACCCACCCACCCTCACACAACACAACACACAATCAAACACACACCCACATCCACACAACCAAACCCTCCCACCCCCCACAACCAAACCCTCCCCCCCCCCCCCACACACACACAACGAAACCTCCCACCCACCCACCCCCACACAACACAACACACAATCAAACACACACCCACATCCACACAACCAAACCCTCCCCCCCCCCCCCCACCACACACACACCCACCCCCCCACAACCAAACCCTACCCCCCCCCCCCCCCACACACACACCCACAACCAAAACCCCCCCCCCCCCCCCCCCCACACCCACAAACACACACACACACACACACACACACACACACAACACAAACACACCCACATCCACACACAACCAAACCACTCCATTCACCCACCCACCCCACACACACACACGCCCACAAACACACAACATAACACAACACACACAACACAACACACACAAACACACACAACACAAACACAACACACACAACACACAACACACACACAACACAACACACACAAACACAACACACAGACACAACACACACACAACACACACACACCCACAAACAACACAACACACACACACAACACAACACACACACCCACAGAGACAGTGTACCTGTGAGAAGGCCCCAGGACAGAGGACAGAGTCATCGTAGTCAGAGACAATCTGGGCGGGGACAATCAAGGACTGGTTGTAACCTCCCTCCACAGGGTACGTGCCCTCCGGTCCATCCTTCTTCCCGTGATCCTGACACACACACACACACACACAGAGTCCTTCGGATGAGACTATAAACCGAGGCCCCGTGTGCGAACGCACGCAGAACATCTTGTGCACACGTTAAATCCTGTTCCACTTTTCGTAAGAGTAGGCCATTGTGTGCCAGTGGGAACAGATGACAGAATTGACAAAACTGCATACACACGGGGACTGGATGTAAAAAAGCACATAAGTGCTTATTCCATTATCCTCGATGTAAAAGAATTAAATTAAATTAAAATCAAGCCAAACACACGTGTTCCAGACATTACATATGTATATTCCCCAAAGTCAGAATGCAGCTTACATTAACGGTGGGTTAAAAACGGACGCATACACAAAATCTCATCCATTGGTGAACCTCAGAATACCAACCATCCTGTCAGCTTTATTAGCCTCACACTATTATCTAGTTTCCAGGGGGCAGATTTTATGCTTTACGGTAAAGTGAAGCCACACCCCTCCCCCACCACTTATCCAGTCCACACTGTCGCTACCCCCATGGGAATACCTGGGGCCTGTCAGTATAGCACCCTCACCTTCTGGACATGTTGGGCTAGAAATTTCCTCTTTTCTATTCCTCTCTTCCGTTTCTGCCTTGTTCCTTTTCGTCCTGTCACCTCCTTCTCCTTGTCTATTTTCTGCCCTCATGGTCCATTCTCCTGCCTACTTTTTCCCAGAAAGACTTAAAAGATAACAATTCTCTCCCAAGTCGAAGTTGGAGGCGCTAGGCCTGACTTGTCAGGCGTTTGACAGCAGCGCGTTACATATTCACTCATATGACAAGACAACAATAGTTGTTGTCTGAGCGTTCAATGGAGAAGAAGAAGAAGAAGAAGCGAAAGCAGCAGAAGAAGAAGGAGAAGGAGGAGAAGAAGAAGAAGAAGAAGAAGAAGAAGAAGAAGAAGAAGAAGAAGAAGAAGAAGAAGAAGAACAACAACAACAACAACAACAACAACAACAACAACAACAAAAAGAAGAAACAGACGAAGAAGAAGACACTGTCTGCCTCTTCTCACCTTAATCAAGAAGAAGAAGAAGAAGAAGAAGAGAAGAAGAAGAAGAAGAAGAAGAAGAAGAAGAAGAGAAGAAGAAGAAGAAGAAGAAGAAGAAGAAGCAGAAGAAGAAGAAAAAGAAGAAGAAGAAGAAGAAGCAGAAGAAGAAGAAGACGAACAACAACAACAACAAGCAGACGAAGAAGAAGACACTGTCTGCCTCTTCTCACCTTGATCAAGAAGAAGAACAACAACAACAACAACAACAACAAGCAGACGAAGAAGAAGACACTGTCTGCCTCTTCTCACCTTGATCAAGAAGAAGAAGAAGAACAACAACAACAACAAGCAGACGAAGAAGAAGACACTGTCTGCCTCTTCTCACCTTGATCAAGAAGAAGAAGAAGAGAAGAAAAAGAGAGATGAGACTATAAACCGAGGCCCCGTGTGCAAACCCATGCAGAACATCTTGCAAACACGTTAAATCCTGTTCCGCTATTCGAAAGAGTAGGCCATTGTGTGCCGATGGGAACAGATGACAAAATTTACAAAACTGCACACACAGGGGACTGGATGTAAAAAAGCACATGAGTACTTATTCCATTATCCTCGATATAAAAAAAAAGTCATCTGAGCACTTTGATTTGTTGCTTTACAAGATTCAGCGCTATATAAATTCCATACATTATTATAATTATTATTAAAAACAAGAACAAGAAGCACAAAAACAACAACAACCAACAACAACAACAAAGAAGACGCTGTCTGTCAGTCGGCCTCTCCTCACCTTGATGAACTCCGTCGCCGTGACGGGGTCCACCCGACTCATCATCAGCTTGCAGCCCCAGGACAGCAGGGCAAAGGGCATCTCCCGGGCCAGCAGCTTGTACGGCGTGATGATGTGTTTACGGATGCAGCCCGTCACAATTTTGCGCAGGGCGCTGACCTCCAAGGGGTTGGCGCAGGGGTGGTACAGCATGACGATGGCTCCGTGCTGCGGGGACAAGACAACCCGACTTGTAAGGTTCAATCAAACAGATCTGATTGACCACCACAACGACGCAGCATAAACCAGACATGTCAACTCCCCGAAGTGGGAATGCAGCTACCTAACAGTGTGTTAAACGGCCGCATACGCAGAATCTCACTACCAGAAAACTTCTGAGTTCTAAGCTGAAGAACTATAAAAAAAGGAAAATAGTCACACACACAAAAAAATGAAAGAAAAAAACAAACCAAAACTCTGGGGGGTTTTGTTTGTTTTTTAAAATTTTATTCTTTTATATCAAGGATAATGGAATAAGCACTTATGTGCTTTTTTACATCAAGTCCCCGTGTGTATGCGGTTTTGTGAATTCTGTCTCTGTAGCATAGCTAGAAGCTTAAAAATGGATACCATGCGTAACACCATCCCTACATTAAGGGAGAGAACCCTCTTTCCCAGGACACGTGCACGGTGCATATTATTTGCAATGCTACCGTAACGCGGTAGTGGGTGATATGAAGGGAAGGGCTGGTAGATGGTTGGTTACCCTCTAGCGGGTTACCAGTAGGAGACAGGTATAACTACCTCACTGGTATGATCACTGGTGGACATCATAGTTGTCGTTTCATGCTACAAAAGAAGATAATTAAGGAAAAAAATCAAATACTCAAAGAAACAAACATAAAAAAGCACACAGTCAAACAAGGAATCAAAGCAACAAGTAAAGGTAAAAAGGTAAAGGTGTCCAATAATCTTTGTGGTCGTTAGGGACCGAGATTTCTCAGACCCCAGCTCCTCCAGGGGCCAGCATCTTGAGGGTGGAAGTGCCCATCTCCTCTCCCTCGCTGCTTTACCTTCCATGACCCTAAAGAGAGCAGGTACTTTTTTATAGCTCGGTGAACTGGAGGACAGTACTAAAGCCAAGGTACGCAAACGGTCACCCATCCACATGGTAACTACGCTCAATCCTGCTTAACCCTAGCTGGGGGTAAGTGAGTGCTCTGACCACTGAGCTACCCTGACCCAACAACCCAACAAATAAAAGCACACCAACAAATAAGCAGGCAAGGGAAAGGGGGAAGGAGTGGTTCCCTCACCTCTAGGTCATGTAGCCAGCGCTGTGGGGGCACGTAGGTGTACTCTCCATAGTCTGCCCAGTTGGGCCGGTGTCGACCACTGCAACACACACCATACCATACCATACTATACCATACTATACCATACCATACCATACCATACCATACTATACCATACCATACCATACTATACCATACCATACCATACCATACCATACTATACCATACCATACCATACCATACCATACCACACCACACCACACCATACCATACCATACTGTACTGTACCATACCATACTACACAACAACCTACCATACCATACCAAACCATACCATACTCACACTACAACATACCATACCATACCATACTACACTACAACATACCCATACCATACCATACTACACATACCATACCATACCATACTACACTACAACATACCATACCATACCATACTACACTACAACATACCATACCATAACCATACTACACTATAACCATAACCATACCATACCATAACTACACTACACATACCATACCATACCATACTACACTATACCAATACCATACATACCATACCAACCATACCATACTATACCATAACCATACCATACCATACATACTACACTATACAACATAAAAATACTAACAACCATACTACACCATACCATACACTATACCATAACCATACCATACTACACCATACCACACCATAAACCATACTACACTATACCATACTACACCATACTACACCTAACCATACCATACACTACTACACCATACTACACCATACCATACTACAACTATACCATACCTATACCATACTACACCATACTACACCATACCATACACACTATACCATACCATACTACCAACCATACCACACCATAACCATACTACACTAACCATACCATACATACCATATACCAACCATTACCATACTAACTATACCAATACCATACCATACCATACCATACATAACAACCATACCATACCATACCATACCATATCATAACCATACCAAACACCATAAACCATACCATATCATACCATACCCATACCATACCACACTACCCCCTATACCATACCATACCATAAACCATATCATACCAATACCATATCATACCACACTACACTAAAACCATACCATACCATACCAACAACTACACTATACCAATACCATATACCATAATCATACCATACCATACCAATACCATACAACACACTAACTATACCTTACCATACACATACCATACCATACCCATAACCATAATGTACCAAACTACACTATACTATACCTTACCATAACCATATCAAAACCATTACCATACCATACCCCAACTACACTATACCATACCATAACCATAAACCATACCATACTGTACCATACTACACTATACTATACCTTACCATACCATACCATACCATACTGTACCATACTACACTATACTATACCTTACCATACCATACCATACCATACCATACTGTACCATACTACACCATACCATACCATAAAATACCATACTATACCATACCATACTACACCATACCATACCATACCATACTACACCATAACCATACCATACCATACCATAACCATCTACACCATACCATACCATAACCATACCATACTACACCATACCATACCATACCATAACTACACCATACCATACCATACCATACCATACCATACTACACCACACCATACCATACTACACCATATCATACCATACCATACTACACCATACCATACCATACCAAACTGTCATGGAATAAGCATATCACCACTGAAAACCATACATAAGGGGGAAAAGATGACATAATTTCTACAGCGTCAACACCTGATCCACACACCAATGTATGCCATTGAAACATACACCTTCATTATGTCAGTTGTATACACACTGTCTGAAATACGGATCAATGATACACATACCTTCACATGTCAGTTGCATACATACTGTCTGAAATATTGATCAACTATACACATACCTTCGCTATGTCAGTTGTATACATGCTGTCTTAAATATTGATCAATGATACACACACCTTCACATGTCTATTGTAATGTATACATACAGTGTGAAATACTGATCAATGATACACACACCTTCACATGTCAGTTGTAAACACACTGTCTGAAATATTGATCAATAAAACACCCACTTTCACACAACAGATGTGTACATACTAACTGAAATATTGATCTTGAAACACACCTTCAACAGACAGAAAAGAAAAAAAAAACTTTTTCAATGCAGTTTACGACTAATCAATACTTTTTTCACTGACATCATAACAGTTTATACTGTATGATACACACAAGATAAAAACTCAACAACAAAACCACACAGCCACATCACAAAGTCAGGCACATGTATGATACACACAATACAAAAACTCAACAACAAAACCATACATCCACATCACAAGTCAGGTACACACAATACAAAAACTCAGCAACAAAAACCACACATCCACATCACAAGTCAGGCACATGTATGATACACACAATACAAAAAACTCAACAACAAAACCATACATCCACATCACAAGTCAGGTACAACACAGACAAAAACTCAACAACAAAACCATACATCCACATCACAAGTCAGGTACACACAAGACAAAAAACTCAACAACAAAACCATACACCCACATCACAGGTCAGGCACATGTATGATACACACAATACAAAAACTCAACAACAAAACCATACACCCACATCACAAGTCAGGCACACACAAGACAAAAACTCAACAACAAAACCATACATCCACATCACAAGTCAGGCACACACAAGACAAAAACTCAACAACAAAACCATACATCCACATCACAAGTCAGGCACACACAAGACAAAAAACTCAACAACAAAACCATACACCCACATCACAAGTCAGGCACACACAATACAAAAACTCAACAACAAAACCACACAGCCACATCACAAGTCAGGCACACACAATACAAAAACTCAACAACAAAACCATACACCCACATCACAAGTCAGGCACACACAATACAAAAACTCAACAACAAAACCACACAGCCACATCACAAGTCAGGCACATGTATGATACATACAATACAAAAACTCAACAACAAAACCATACACCCACATCACAAGTCAGGCACATGTATGATACACACAAGACAAAAACTCAACAACAAAACCATACACCCACATCACAAGTCAGGCACATGTATGATACACACAAGACCCAAAAAATCAACAACAAAAACCACACAGCCACATCACAAGTCAAAGGGACATGTATGGTACACACAAGACAAAAACTCAACAACAAAACCACAAAGCCACATCACAAGTCAGGCACATGTATGGTACACACAAGACAAAAACTCAACAACAAAACCACACAGCCACATCACAAGTCAGGCACATGTATGGTACACACAAGACAAAATCTCAACAACAAAACCACACACTCACATCACAGGTCAGGCACATGTATGATACACACAAGACAAAATCTCAACAACAATACCATACACCCACATCACAGGTGAGGCACCCACCTTGTAGGAGGGATGTTGTAATAATGGATTTCTTCAGGGTAGCACACGTGGATAGGCTGAAGACAAGAACACAGCAACCATTAACAGCCTATTTGGGATAGCCAGCCTGGTGGTTTCTTTTTTTTTTAATTCAAAAATATTTTTATTCCTTTATTTCGAGGATAATGGAATAACCCACTCACGTGCAGTTTTACATCCAGTCCCCACATATTTATAAGCAGTTTTGTAAATTTTATCATCCATTCGTGGTTAGAGTATTGCACTTGTGATCTGATGGCGTGGATTAAGAGCCACCACTGAGGCACCTATTCAAGGAGATTTTTCTTCCTGGAGTTTACATCAGTGCTGACTCCACTCTCCTGAAAGTCATACCAAGGAGACTATAAACTGAAGTCCCATGCACGAACACATGCAAAATGCCTTGTGCAAGTGTTAAAACCTGTTCTGCCTTTCAGAAGTAGACCTTTGCATGCTGGAGGGAACGGATGACAAAATTTACAAAAACCACATGCACACGGGCATTCTATGCAAAAAGGTGCTTATTCATCCTCAAAATAGAAAAACTGAAGAAAAAAAATGTTGAAAATTAATGTGTGTTCATGTGTACAAACATTACATAGCTATATCACTTTGTCAGGCTGTGATACAGACACTACATAGCTATGTCAGGCTGTGATACAGACACTACATAGCTATGTCAGGCTGTGATACAGACACTACATAGCTATGTCAGGATGTCATACAGACACTACATAGCTATGTCAGGCTGTCATACTTACAGACACTACATAGCTATGTCAGGCTGTCATACTTACAACACTACATACTATGTCAGGCTGTGATACAGACACTACATAACATGTCAGGCTGTCTACTTACAGACAAATACATAGCTATGTCAGGGTGTGATACAGAAAACTACAAGCTATGTCAGGCTGTCATACTTACAGACACTAACAAAGCTATGTCAGGCTGTCCCTACTTACAGACACTACATAGCTATGTCAGGCTGGATACTTACAGACACTACATAGCTTTTGTCAGGCTGTGATACTTACAGACACTACATAGCTATGTCAGGGTGTCATACTTACAGACACTACAAAGCTATGTCAGGCTGTCATACTTACAGACACTACATAGCTATGTCAGACTGTGATACTTACAGACACTACATAGCTATGTCAGGCTGTCATACTTACAGACACTACAAAGCTATGTCAGGCTGTCATACTTACAGACACTACATAGCTATGTCAGGCTGTCATACTTACAGACACTACATAGCTATGTCAGGCTGTCATACTTACAGACACTACATAGCTATGTCAGGTTGTCATACTTACAGACACTACATAGCTATGTCAGGCTGTCATACTTACAGACACTACATAGCTATGTCAGGCTGTCATACTTACAGACACTACATAGCTATGTCAGGCTGTCATACTTACAGACACTACATAGCTATGTCAGGCTGTGATACTTACAGACACTACATAGCTATGTCAGGCTGTCATACTTACAGACACTACATAGCTATGTCAGGCTGTCATACTTACAGACACTACATAGCTATGTCAGGCTGTCATACTTACAGACACTACATAGCTATGTCAGGCTGTCATACTTACAGACACTACATAGCTATGTCAGGCTGTCATACTTACAGACACTACATAGCTATGTCAGACTGTCATACTTACAGACACTACATAGCTATGTCAGGCTGTCATACTTACAGACACTACATAGCTATGTCAGACTGTGATACAGACACTACATAGCTATGTCAGGCTGTGATACTTACAGACACTACATAGCTATGTCAGGCTGTCATACTTACAGACACTACATAGCTATGTCAGGCTGTGATACTTACAGACACTACATAGCTATGTCAGGCTGTGATACATACAGACACTACATAGCTATGTCAGGCTGTCATACTTACAGACACTACATAGCTATGTCAGGCTGCGATACAGACACTACATAACTATGTCAGGCTGTCATACTTACAGACACTACATAGCTTTTGTCAGGCTGTGATACTTTCAGACACTAAAATAGCTATGTCAGGTTGTCATACTTACAGACACTACATAACTATGTCAGGCTGTCATACATACAGACACTACATAACTATGTCAGGCTGTGATACTTACAGACACTACAAACTATGTCAGACTGTGATACAGACACTACATAACTATGTCAGGCTGTGATACATACAGAAACTATATAGCTATGTCAGGTTGTGATACAGACACTACATAACTATGTCAGGTTGTCATACTTACAGACACTATATAGCTATGTCAGGCTGTCATACTTACAGACACTATATAGCTATGTCAGGCTGTGATACAGACACTACATAACTATGTCAGGCTGTGATACTTAAAGACACTACATAACTATGTCAGGTTGTGATACAGACACTACATAACTATGTCAGGCTGTCATACTTACAGACACTACATAGCTATGTCAGGCTGTCATACTTACAGACACTACATAACTATGTCAGGTTGTGATACAGACACTACATAACTATGTCAGGCTGTGATACATACAGACACTACATAACTATGTCAGGCTGTGATACATACAGACACTACATAACTATGACAGGCTGTCATACTTACAGACACTACATAGCTATGTCAGGCTGTCATACTTACAGACACTACATAGCTATGTCAGGCTGTGATACAGACACTACATAGCTATGTCAGGCTGTCATACTTACAGACACTACATAGCAATGACAGGCTGTCATACTTACAGACACTACATAGCTATGTCAGGCTGTCATACTTACAGACACTACATAGCTATGTCAGGCTGTCATACTTACAGACAGTAGATAGCTATGTCAGGTTGTCATACTTACAGACACTACATAGCTATGTCAGACTGTCATACTTACAGACACTACATAGCTATGTCAGGCTGTGATACTTACAGACACTACATAGCTATGTCAGGTTGTCATACTTACAGACACTACATAGCTATGTCAGGTTGTCATACTTACAGACACTACATAGCTATGTCAGGCTGTCATACTTACAGACACTACATAGCTATGTCAGGCTGTGATAAAAGACACTACATAGCTATGTCAGGGTGTGAACTACAGACACTACATAGCTATGTCAGGTTGTCAAACTTTTCAGACACTACATAGCTAAAGTCAGGCTGTCATACTTACAGACACTACATAGCTATGTCAGGCTATCATACTTACAGACACTACATAGTTTTTGTCAGGCTGTCATACTTACAGACACTACATAGCTATGTCAGCTGTCCTACTTACAGACACTACATAGCTATGTCAGGTTGTCTACTTTCAGACACACATAGCTATGTCATGCTGTCATACTTACAGACACTACATAGCTATGCAGGTTGTCATACTTACAGACACTACATAGCTATATCCGACTGTCATACTTACAGACACTACATAGCTATGTCAGGCTGTATACTTACAGACACTACAAGTTGCAGGTTGTCATACTTACAGACACTACAAGCTATGTCAGGTTGTCATACTTACAGACACTACATACTATGTCATGTTGTCATACTTACAGACACTACATAGCTATGTCAGGCTGTGATACAGACACTACATAGCTATGTCAGGCTGTCATACTTACAGACATTACATAGCTATGTCAGGCTGTTTTTACTTACCCGACAGTAGATAGTTATTCAGGTTGTCATACTTACAGACACTACATAGCTATGTCAGACTGTCATACTTACAACACTACATACTATGTCAGGCGTGATACTTACAGACAAATACATAGCTATGTCAGGTTGTCATACTTACAGACACTACATAGCTATGTCAGGCTGTCATACTTACAGACACTACATAGCTATGTCAGGCTGTCATACTTACAGACACTACATAGCTATGTCAGGCTGTCATACTTACAGACACTACATAGCTATGTCAGGCTGTCATACTTACAGACACTACATAGCTATTCAGGCTGTCATAAATTACAGACACTACATAGCTATGGGCAGGCTGTCATACTTACAGACACTACATAGCTATGTCAGGCTGTCATACTTACACACACTACATAGCTATGTCAGGCTGTCATACTTACAGACACTACATAGCTATGTCAGGCTGTCATACTTACAGACACTACAAAAGCTATGTCAGGCTGTCATACTTACAGACACTACATAGCTATGTTAGGGCTGTCATACTTACAGACACTACATAGCTATGTCAGGCTGTCATACTTACAGACACTACATAGCTATGTCAGGCTGTCATACTTACAGACACTACATAGCTATGTCAGGCTGTCATACTTACAGACACTACATAGCTATGTCAGGCTGTCATACTTACACACACTACATAGCTATGTCAAAGGGTGTGATACATACAACACTACATAGCTATGTCAGGCTGTCATACTTACAGACACTACATAGCTATGTCAGGCTGCGATACAGACACTACATAACTATGTCAGGCTGTCATACTTACAGACACTACATAGCTATGTCAGGCTGTGATACTTACAGACACTACATAGCTATGTCAGGTTGTCATACTTACAGACACTACATAACTATGTCAGGCTGTCATACATACAGACACTACATAACTATGTCAGGCTGTGATACTTACAGACACTACAAACTATGTCAACTGTGATATCAGCACTACATAACTATGTCAGGCTGTGATACATACAGAAACTATATAGCTTTTGTCAGGTTGTGATACAGACACACATAACTATGTCAGGTTTCATACTTACAGACACTATATAGCTATGTCAGCTGTCATACTTACAGACACTAAAAATAGCATGTCAGGCTGTGATACAGACACTACATAACTATGTCAGGCTGTGATACTTAAAGACATTACATAACTATGTCAGGTTGTGATACAGACACTACATAACTATGTCAGGCTGTCATACTTACAGACACTACATAGCTATGTCAGGCTGTCATACTTACAGACACTACATAACTATGTCAGGTTGTGATACAGACACTACATAACTATGTCAGGCTGTGATACATACAGACACTACATAACTATGTCAGGCTGTGATACATACAGACACTACATAACTATGACAGGCGTCATACTTACAGACACTACATAGCTATGTCAGGCTGTCATACTTACAGACACTACATAGCTATGTCAGGCTGTGATACAGACACTACATAGCTATGTCAGGCTGTCATACTTACAGACACTACATAGCAATGACAGGCTGTCATACTTACAGACACTACATAGCTATGTCAGGCTGTCATACTTACAGACACTACATAGCTATGTCAGTCTGTCATACTTACAGACAGTAGATAGCTATGTCAGGTTGTCATACTTACAGACACTACATAGCTATGTCAGACTGTCATACTTACAGACACTACATAGCTATGTCAGGCTGTGATACTTACAGACACTACATAGGTATGTCAGGTTGTCATACTTACAGACACTACATAGGTATGTCAGGTTGTCATACTTACAGACACTACATAGGTATGTCAGGCTGTCATACTTACAGACACTACATAGCTATGTCAGGCTGTGATACAGACACTACATAGCTATGTCAGGCTGTGATACTTACAGACACTACATAGCTATGTCCCTGTTTGTCATACTTACAGACACTTCATAGCTATGTCAGGCTGTCATACTTACAGACACTACATAGCTATGTCAGCTACATACTTACAGACACTACATAGTTATGTCAGGCTGTCATACTTACAGACACTACATAGCTATGTCAGGCTGTCATACTTACAGACACTACATAGCTATGTCAGGCTGTCATACTTACAGACACTACATAGCTATGTCAGGCTGTCATACTTACAGACACTACATAGCATGTCGGCTGTCATACTTACAGACACTACATAGCTATGTCAGGCTGTCAACTTCAGACACTACATAGCTATGTCGGCTGTCATACTTACACACACTACATAGCTATTCAGGCTGTCATACTTTCAGACACTACAAGCTTTTGCAGGCTGTAATACTTACAGACACTACATAGCTAGTAGGCTGTCATACTTTCAGACACTACATAGCTATGTCAGGCTGTCATACTTACAGACACTACATAGCTATGTCAGGCTGTCATACTTACAGACACTACATAGCTATGTCAGGCTGTCATACTTACAGACACTACATAGCTATGTCAGGCTGTCATACTTACAGACACTACATAGCTATGTCAGGCTGTCATACTTACACACACTACATAGCTATGTCAGGCTGTGATACATACAGACACTACATAGCTATGTCAGGCTGTCATACTTACAGACACTACATAGCTATGTCAGGCTGCGATACAGACACTACATAACTATGTCAGGCTGTCATACTTACAGACACTACATAGCTATGTCAGGCTGTGATACTTACAGACACTACATAGCTATGTCAGGTTGTCATACTTACAGACACTACATAACTATGTCAGGCTGTCATACATACAGACACTACATAACTATGTCAGGCTGTGATACTTACAGACACTACAAACTATGTCAGACTGTGATACAGACACTACATAACTATGTCAGGCTGTGATACATACAGAAACTATATAGCTATGTCAGGTTGTGATACAGACACTACATAACTATGTCAGGTTGTCATACTTACAGACACTATATAGCTATGTCAGGCTGTGATACAGACACTACATAACTATGTCAGGCTGTGATACTTACAGACACTACATAACTATGTCAGGTTGTGATACAGACACTACATAACTATGTCAGGCTGTCATACTTACAGACACTACATAGCTATGTCAGGCTGTCATACTTACAGACACTACATAACTATGTCAGGTTGTGATACAGACACTACATAACTATGTCAGGCTGTGATACATACAGACACTACATAACTATGTCAGGCTGTGATACATACAGACTACATAACTATGACAGGCTGTCATACTTACAGACACTACATAGCTATGTCAGGCTGTCATACTTACAGACACTACATAGCTATGTCAGGCTGTGATACAGACACTACATAGCTATGTCAGGCTGTCACACTTACAGACACTACATAGCTATGTCGGCTGTCATACTTACAGACACTACATACTATTCCAGGGTGTCATACTTACAGACAGTAGATAGCTATGTCAGTTGTCATACTTACAGACACTACATAGCTAAAGGGCAGACTGTCATACTTACAGACACTACATAGCTATGTCAGGCTGTGATACTTTCAGACACTACATACTATGTCAGGTTGTCATACTTACAGACCTACATAGCTATGGGCAGGTTGTCATACTTACAGACACTACATACAAGTCAGGCTGTCATACTTACAGACACTACATAGCTATGTCAGGCTGTCATACTTACAGACACTACATAGCTATGTCAGGTTGTCATACTTACAGACACTACATAGCTATGTCAGGCTGTCATACTTACAGACACTACATAGCTATGTCAGGTTGTCATACTTACAGACACTACATAGCTATGTCAGACTGTCATACTTACAGACACTACATAGCTATGTCAGGCTGTGATACTTACAGACACTACATAGCTATGTCAGGTTGTCATACTTACAGACACTACATAGCTATGTCAGGTTGTCATACTTACAGACACTACATAGCTATGTCACGCTGTCATACTTACAGACACTACATAGCTATGTCAGGCTGTGATACAGACACTACATAGCTATGTCAGGCTGTCATACTTACAGACATTACATAGCTATGTCAGGCTGTTATACTTACAGACAGTAGATAGTTATGTCAGGTTGTCATACTTACAGACACTACATAGCTATGTCAGACTGTCATACTTACAGACACTACATAGCTATGTCAGGCTGTGATACTTACAGACACTACATAGCTATGTCAGGTTGTCATACTTACAGACACTACATAGCTATGTCAGGTTGTCATACTTACGACACTACATAGCTATGTCAGGCGCTGTCATACCTTACACACACTACATAGCTATTGTCAGGCTGTCATACTTACAGACACAAAATAGCTATGCCAGGCTGTCATACTTACAGACACTACATAGCTATGTCAGGCTGTCATACTTACAGACACTACATAGCTATGTCAGGCTGTCATACTTACAGACACTACATAGCTATGTCAGGCTGTCATACTTACAGACACTACATAGCTATGTCAGGCTGTCATACTTACAGACACTACATAGCTATGTCAGGCTGTCATACTTACAGACACTACATAGCTATGTCAGGCTGTGATACAGACACTACATAGCTATGTCACAGGCTGTTATACTTACAGACACTACATAGCTATGTCAGGCTGTGATACAGACACTACATTACATAGCTATGTCAGGCTGTCATACTTACAGACACTACATAGCTATGTCAGGCTGTCATACTTACAGACACTACATAGCTATGTCAGGTTGTCATACTTACAGACACTACATAGCTATGTCAGGCTGTCATACTTACAGACACTACATAGCTATGTCAGGTTGTCATAATACAGAACACTACATAGCTATTCAGACTGTCATACTTACAGACACTACATAGCTAGTCAGGCTGTGATACTTACAGACACTACATAGCTATGTTCAGGCTGTCATACTTACAGACAGTAGATAGCTATGTCAGGTTGTCATACTTACAGACAGTAGATAGCTATGTCAGACTGTCATACTTACAGACACTACATAGCTATGTCAGGCTGTGATACTTACAGACACTACATAGCTATGTCAGGTTGTCATACTTACAGACACTACATAGCTATGTCAGGTTGTCATACTTACAGACACTACATAGGTATGTCAGGCTGTCATACTTACAGACACTACATAGCTATGTCAGGCTGTGATACAGACACTACATAGCTATGTCAGGCTGTGATACTTACAGACACTACATAGCTATGTCAGGTTGTCATACTTACAGACACTACATAGCTATGTCAGGCTGTCATACTTACAGACACTACATAGCTATGTCAGGCTATCATACTTACAGACACTACATAGTTATGTCAGGCTGTCATACTTACAGACACTACTAGCTATTTAGGCTGTCATACTTACAGACACTACAAAGCTAGTCAGGTTGTCAACTTACAGACACACATAGCTATGTCAGGCTGTCATACTTACGACACTACATAGCTATGTCAGGTTGTCATACTTACAGACACTACATAGCTATGTCAGACTGTCATACTTACAGACCCCAAAAAAGCTATGTCAGGCTGTGATACTTACAGACACTACATAGCTATGTCAGGTTGTCATACTTACAGACACTACATAGCTATGTCAGGGTTTTCTAAAATTACAGACACTACATAACTATGTCAGGGTTTTCATACTTACAGACACTACATAGTATGTAAGGCTGTGATACGACACTACATAGCTATGTCAGGCTGTCATACTTACAGACAATACATAGCTATTCCCGGCTGTTAAAACTTACAGACAGTAGATATTATGTCAGGTTGTCTACTTTCAGACACTACATAGCTATGTCAGACTGTCATACTTTCAGACAAATACATAGTATGTCAGGCTGTGATACTTACAGCAACCCACATAGCTATGTCAGGTTGTCAAAACTTACAGACACTACATAAACTATGTCAGGTTTTTCAACTTACAAAACACACAACTATTGTCAGGCGTCATACATACAGACACTACATAACTATGTCAGGCTGTGATACTTACAGACACTACAAACTATGTCAGACTGTGATACAGACACTACATAACTATGTCAGGCTGTGATACATACAGAAACTATATAGCTATGTCAGGTTGTGATACAGACACTACATAACTATGTCAGGTTGTCATACTTACAGACACTATATAGCTATGTCAGGCTGTCATACTTACAGACACTATATAGCTATGTCAGGCTGTGATACAGACACTACATAACTATGTCAGGCTGTGATACTTAAAGACATTACATAACTATGTCAGGTTGTGATACAGACACTACATAACTATGTCAGGCTTCCCTACTTTACAGACACTACATAGCAGTCGGGTGTCCCTACTTACAGACACTACATAACTATGTCAGGTTGTGATACAGACACTACATAACTATGTCAGGCTGTGATACATACAGACACTACATAACTATGTCAGGCTGTGATACATACAGACACTACATAACTATGACAGGCTGTCATACTTACAGACACTACATAGCTATGTCAGGCTGTCATACTTACAGACACTACATAGCTATGTCAGGCTGTGATACAGACACTACATAGCTATGTCAGGCTGTCATACTTACAGACACTACATAGCAATGACAGGCTGTCATACTTACAGACACTACATAGCTATGTCAGGCTGTCATACTTACAGACACTACATAGCTATGTCAGGCTGTCATACTTACAGACCGTAGATTTGCTATGTCGGTTTGTCATACTTTTCAGACACTACATAGCTATGTCAGACTGTCATACTTACAGACACTAAAATAGCTATGTCAGGCTGTGATACTTACAGACACTACATAGCTATGTCAGGTTGTCATACTTACAGACACTACATAGCTATGTCAGGTTGTCATACTTACAGACACTACATAGGTATGTCAGGCTGTCATACTTACAGACACTACATAGCTATGTCAGGCTGTGATACAGACACTACATAGCTATGTCAGGCTGTGATACTTACAGACACTACATAGCTATGTCAGGTTGTCATACTTACAGACACTACATAGCTATGTCAGGCTGTCATACTTACAGACACTACATAGCTATGTCAGGCTATCATACTTACAAGACACTACATAGTTAAAGTCAGGCTGTCATACATACAGACCTACATAGCTATGTCAGGCTGTCATACTTACAGACACTACATAGCTATGTCAGGCTGTCATACTTACAGACACTACATAGCTATGTCAGGCTGTCATACTTACAGACACTACATAGCTATGTCAGGCTGTCATACTTACAGACACTACATAGCTATGTCAGGTTGTCATACTTACAGACACTACATAGCTATGTCAGGCTGTCATACTTACACACACTACATAGCTATGTCAGGCTGTCATACTTACAGACACTACATAGCTATGTCAGGCTGTCATACTTACAGACACTACATAGCTATGTCAGGCTGTCATACTTACAGACACTACATAGCTATGTCAGGCTGTCATACTTACAGACACTACATAGCTATGTCAGGCTGTCATACTTACAGACACTACATAGCTATGTGAGGCTGTCATACTTACAGACACTACATAGCTATGTCAGGCTGTCATACTTACAGACACTACATAGCTTATGTCGGCTGTCATACTTACAGACAACTACATAGCTATGTCAGGCTGTGATACATACAGACACTACAAAAAGCTATGTCAGGCTGTCATACTTACAGACACTACATAGCTAGTCAGGCTGCGATACAGACAATAAAATAACTATGTCAGGCTGTTTATACTTACAGAACTACTAGCTATGTCAGGCTGTGATACTTACAGACACTACATAGCTATGTCAGGTTGTCATACTTACAGACACTACATAACTATGTCAGGCTGTCATACATACAGACACTACATAACTATGTCAGGCTGTGATACTTACAGACACTACAAACTATGTCAGACTGTGATACAGACACTACATAACTATGTCAGGCTGTGAAACATACAGAAACTATATAGCTTATGTCAGGTTGTGATACAGACACAAAATAACATGTCAGGTTTTCATACTTACAGACACTATATAGCTATGTCAAAAGGGTGTGATACAGACAAATAAAATAACTATGTCAGGCTGTGATACTTACAGACACTACATAACTATGTCAGGTTGTGATACAGACACTACATAACTATGTCAGGCTGTCATACTTACAGACACTACATAGCTATGTCAGGCTGTCATACTTACAGACACTACATAACTATGTCAGGTTGTGATACAGACACTACATAACTATGTCAGGCTGTGATACATACAGACACTACATAACTATGTCAGGCTGTGATACATACAGACTACATAACTATGACAGGCTGTCATACTTACAGACACTACATAGCTATGTCAGGCTGTCATACTTACAGACACTACATAGCTATGTCAGGCTGTGATACAGACACTACATAGCTATGTCAGGCTGTCACTTACAGACACTACATAGCTATGTCAGGCTGTCATACTTACAGACACTACATAGCTATGTCAGGCTGTCATACTTACAGACAGTAGATAAACTATGTCAGTTGTCATAAAATTTTTTTTTCAGACACTACATAGCTATGTCAGGCTGTCATACTTACAGACACTACATAGCTATGTCAGGCTGTCATACTTACAGACACTACATAGCTATGTCAGGCTGTGATACAGACACTACATAGCTATGTCAGGCTGTGATACTTACAGACACTACATAGCTATGTCAGGCTGTCATACTTACAGACACTACATAGCTATGTCAGGCTGTCATACTTACAGACACTACATAGCTATGTCAGACTGTCATACTTACAGACACTACATAGCTATGTCAGGCTGTGATACTTAAGACACTACATAGCTATGTCCCGGTTGTCATACTTTCAGACACTACATAGCTATGTCAGGTTGTCATACTTACAGACACTACATAGGTATGTCAGGCTGTCATACTTACAGACACTACATAGCTATGTCAGGCTGTGATACAGACACTACATAGCTATGTCAGGCTGTGATACTTACAGACACTACATAGCTATGTCAGGTTGTCATACTTACAGACACTACATAGCTATGTCAGGCTGTCATACTTACAGACACTACATAGCTATGTCAGGCTATCATACTTACAGACACTACATAGTTATGTCAGGCTGTCATACTTACAGACACTACATAGCTATGTCAGGCTGTCATACTTACAGACACTACATAGCTATGTCAGGTTGTCATACTTACAGACACTACATAGCTATGTCAGGCTGTCATACTTACAGACACTACATAGCTATGTCAGGTTGTCATACTTACAGACACTACATAGCTATGTCAGACTGTCATACTTACAGACACTAAATAGCTATGTCAGGCTGTGATACTTACAGACACTACATAGCTATGTCAGGTTGTCATACTTACAGACACTACATAGCTATGTCAGGTTGTCATACTTACAGACACTACAAAAGCTATGTCAGGGTTTTCATACTTAAAAGACACTACATAGCTAATGTCAGGCTGTGATACAGACACTACATAGCTATGTCAGGCTGTCATACTTACAGACATTTTCATAGCTATGTCAGGGTGTTAATACTTACAGACAGTAGAATAGTTATGTCAGGTTGGGCATACTTTCAGACACTACATAGCTATGTCAACTGTCATACTTACAGACACTACATAGCTATGTCAGGCTGTGATACTTACAGACAAATACATAGCTATGTCAGGTTGTCATACTACAGACACTACATACTATGTCAGGTTGTCATCTTACAGACACTACATAGCTATGTCAGGCTGTTAAACTTACAGACACTACATAGCTATGTCAGGCTGTCATACTTACAGACACTACATAGCTATGTCAGGCTGTCATACTTTCAGACACTACATAGCAAAGTCAGGCTGTCATACTTACAGACACTACATAGCAAAGTCAGGGTGTCATACTACAGACACTACATAGCTATGTCAGGCTGTCATACTTTACAGACACTACATAGCTTGTCAGGGTGTCATACTTACACACACAAAATAGCTATGTCAGGCTGTCATACTTACAGACACTACATAGCTATGTCAGGCTGTCAACTTACAGACACTCTGCTATTCCGGTGTCATACTTACAGACACTACATAGCTATTTAGGTCCAACTTACAGACCTACATAGCTAGTCAGGCTGTCATCTTACACACACTACTAGCTGTCAGCTGTCATACTTACAGACACTACTAGCATGTCCCGCTTGATACTTCACCCAACATACAGTCGGCTGTGAACATACAGACACTACATACTTGTCAGGCTGCATACTACAGACACTACATAGCTATTCGGCGCGAAAAGACACTACATAACTAGTCAGGCTGTCAACTACAGACACTACATACTATGCAGGCGTGTACTACAGACCTACATAGCTAGTCAGTTGTCCCTACTTACACACTACATAACTATGTCAGGCTGTCATACATACAGACACTACATACTAGTCGCTGTGATACTTACAGAAACTACAAACTATGTCAGACTGTGATACAGACACTACATACTAAGTCAGGCTGTAACCATACAGAAACCATAGCTAGACAGGTTTGATACAACACTACATAACTATGTCAGTTGTCATACTACAGACACTAAATAAACTAGCAGGCTTATACTACAACACTAAAAAGCATGTCAGGCTGTGATACAAAACTACATAAATGTCAAAGGGTGTATACCTTACAGACACTACATAACATGTCAGGTTTGGGTACAGACACTACAAACTATGTCAGGCTGTCAATACAACCAGGGAATGTATGTAATCACAACCATACAAAACAACTAAACAACACACATACATTCTATCAACACCAAACAAAACCAGCCACCACATAAACCCCAACAACAAAACTTCCCCGCAAAAACAAAACCACACCCCACAACCAATACACACAATCATAAAACCACAAAATCCCCAAAAAACCCTACCCCACACAAAGCAGGCACACACAACAAAACTCAACAACAAACAACACCACAACACAATACACACAAAAACAAAAAACAAAAAACAACAAAACCATACCCCACCAACACCACAAGACCAAAAACCAAACCAACAAAACCAACACCAACACACAAACCCCCCAACAAAAAAAGCACAAAAACAACACACCCCAATCAAACACACAAGCAAATCCAACAACAAACCCAAAACCCACAAATCAGGCACACAAAAACAAAAACCAACCAACAACAACACCATCAACACACAATATAAAATAAAAACAAAACCCAACAACACAATACAACCACAAACCAAAAAAAAAACCCCACCAATACAAAAGACATAAAACAAAAACCAACAAACCAACACAACCAATACAATCACCAAAATAAACAAAACAAAACCCAACCCCAAAACATAACCACAAAACACAAAAAAAACAAAACAAAACCACAAAGCCACCAACAATCACACAAAAACACACAAAGACAAAATCAAACCAAACCAAACCACAACACAAGGACATAGACCCACAAACAAAACCCCACAAACACACCAATCACAAGCACACAAAACAAAACAAAAACCAAAAACAAAAATCCACCAACATCAATCCAGGACCCTGGCAAGAAAAGTTTAATAAAGGACTTCTTTTATAAACATATACAAAAAAACCAAGGGAAATTTAAAATTTAAATTTTTTTTAATTCAAAATTTTATAAAATTAAAAATTTTAATTTAAAAATTTCATAATTTAAAAATTTTTAAAATTTTAATTATAATAAAAATTATTAATGGTTTAGAACAACAACTTTAAAATTTTTAAAATTTCAACAATCACTATCTCCTAAATCATAAAAATCATAAAAATAATCCCATTTTTAAATTTAAAACATACATTTTTAACCATTCACTTTCACTGATGGGATTGTGAATGAACTATTTTCAAAAAATCCCAAACACAACCATTCACCTAAATAAAAACAAAATGATCCCTTTGGTTTATGTTACAACTGTACATTTAAACTCGCTTTGACTTAACGACTCATAAAGATGGACAAAAATCAAACCCCTGAACGAATCTTGTCAGGGAACCCACTCAATAGACAAAAAGACACTTTACTTCAAATTTCAAGGGCCCATAAAACATTCAAGTTACAGGCTAGTATTACAACACAACAACCAGCTTATACAAACCACTACAACATTTAGGCATTAAAAATAAAAGCTAATAGTTGTCAACACTAAAAACTAACCTATACTTACAGCATCATTTTTAGCCCTGATATTAAACATACTTCAGCCTTAAACCCCACTAAATTTCAGCGTCATACTTCAGAAACACATACTAAACTTAACGCTATTTGAATAAAGCATGCAACCCCATATTCTTATATTCACTTCATAATTTTCTTCAACTTAAACATTTCAGGCCCCTTATATTAGCCCTATAGTCCTTAAATACATTTCCCTAAAAATCACTTACAATAATTTCAAGCAGTCAAATTAATACAACTACTTAGGCCCCTTATTCAGCACTTAGATTATTTAAGACATCTCTTGCATTACCAACTGGCAATTACCATACAAACAGGCACTTCATACTTACAGCACAACAGTCTGTTTTTCCAAATACATACCAATAGCTATCACACATCACAAAATGCTTTGTAATTAAACCTACCATAGGTTTGGCTGAATTTAAACCTCAAGCTAGGTACGGATACAAACTATTCTTCACTTCAAATCACACAGTTTATGTCAGGTCATACTTACAGCATAAAAAACTAAAATACAAAAACAATCATAATGTCAATTAAACAACTACATAGCTATTGTCAAATGTATACTGACATACATACTATAGTTATACAACGAACAACTAGCATGTTTGTACAGCACTACATACTATGTCAATGTATACTTAAACACATACATCGGTGCAATTTCAGAAATTTCTTACTTTCCCTAACTTTCTAGCAGGCTGTAAATTAAGCCTACAAATTAGTGTAATAAACTACTACTAGTCAGCTGTATACTACAGACATACATAAACTTGTCAGGTTACTTGATAAACTACATATATTATCAGGTGACATAAAAACTAATTTGTCAGGCTGTCATACTTTCAGACACAAATAGCAATTAGGCTGTCTTTTAAAAACTAAAACTATTTGGGGACAGACTACATAACTTAGGACTTACATATTTATGTCAGCTGGAAATTACAGCACTACTGCAGCCCGGTTCATACTTACAGACACTTAAAATTGTCGGCTGTAAACTACATACATTTAGGTTTCAATAATACTATGTCAGGTGATACAAAACATTAGCAGGCTTCATGTAATACAACAACAAACTACTATGTCGGCTGGTCTTAAACAACATAGCATGTCAGGTTTTATAACCAAAATGCAGCGTAACTTACAAACAATAAAGTCATGCATACTTAACCCAATATTAAGCACTTATACTAAAGCACTTCTATGTCAGTTAATAAACCCCTTACATTTTGGTTATACTTACAACACTAACTAGTATGTACAGAACCCCAACATGTCAGGGAAAACAAACTAAGTATCAGGTTATACTTAAACTCATACAAGTTTCATCATAACATCTATAACAGTCCAACAGGCCTTATAATTTCGACAACCCACATAGCATGTCAGCTTCGACACTTAATATTATTCTATTCAGACAACTCATAGTTCAGGTCATATTAAGGACACTACTAGCTAGCATGTTTAGAACTTACAAACATCTAGGTTCATATACAGACCTACATAATTACGTCAACATTAAACAGCATATAACTATTATGTATTCAGGTTACATACAAGCATCGTGTCATATTCGACAATAGCTTTCAGCGTGTCATATTTTTTTTCTACAACCTAATAGCTATGTCAGACTGTATATTAAACACTACAACCTTTGGCGTGATACTTACAGACATACAATTTGTCATTGTCTCTTACAGACATACATACTATGTCAGGTTGTCATACTTCAAACTACTAATGTCAGGCTGTTACTTACAGACACTCTATGTAGGTGTAACATAAAAAGCTATCAATTTATTCAGCTGTCTACTATAAGATCAGTTTCAAACTTACAGACACTACAAGTGAAGGGGCATACTTACGACAAACCCAAAACTATGTCAGGCTCAACATTTCGACCAACATAGTATGTCAGGCGTATACTTACAGACAAATAGCTTTAAATTCCTTTACAGACACTACTAGCCTTTACTTAAAACAAACTATTCATCTTATACAGCACTACATAGCTATTCAGGCTTCATACTTACAGAACCCACTCTTATTTAACCTTACAAACTAAATGTTTAAACTTTATACAGATCATCACTACAGGTTCTACTACACCAATCTAAATCAGTTGCATATTACAACATACATAATATGTCAGTTGCTACAGACACTACATACTATGCAGGCTGGATACAACGACAAATACTATGTCAGGGTCTACTTACAGTATACATAGGGCAGCGTAACTTACAGACATCATAGATTGGTTATTTTTGACACAATACTTTCAGGCTTATATACAACACTACATAAATTAGGTTAAAGGTACACTGCATGAACTTACAGCCATCATACTTTTAGCTATCAAAGACTACTCAGAGCATTCATACCTTTCAGACACTAAAAATTTCAGGCGCATACAGAAAAATTACAATTCGGTGTCATTCAAACTACATACTATGTCAGGCTGTATACTTACAACACACAAATATTGAGGTCAACTACGACACAATACAACATGCAGAGGGCATACATAAACACAATATTGGCTTGGTCACCTCAACTTTCAGGATGTAATACCTCATTAAACATACTACGGGGTCATAAAACATATATTCAGGTCTTATTACAGACCCATACTATGTCGCTTATTTCCCCAAAAAAAACATTCAGTTTTAACCTTAACTATTCAGGCTGTATAACTCAAACTCCATGCGGGTTATACTTACAAACCTCAATACTATGTCAGGTTTAAAACTTACAAACATTACAAAATCTGTCAAACAGACTTAGATCATTCATTGCAATTTCAGACTTCATACTTCACCTATAGCAAATTTATTACAACACAAACTACATTAATTTGGGTTTTTACTAACACATAATATTCATCTTTCAGACACTATTTAGCTACTAAGGTCATTTCAAAACTACTATTTGGGGTGATATTACAGACACTACATAGCATGTCAGGTGTACAACTTACAAATAGGGTAATTCAGTTTTACAACATACAACCTCAATACATGTCATACTTAAATAGTCACGATAATTACAGCATACATGATTCCGCATATTTTCAACATTCTTATCATCAAATAAGCTAAGCTTTCCTTTTACAACTATTCAGGCATCATACAATTTTTAGAACTTTCCAAAAATATAGTAGTTTATCTTCAACTTTCAAACTATTGTTAAAACTATAGGTATACAAACCATATTTAGACTAAACAACTATAGCTGGTAGTATACTACAGACACTCATTACTTTCAGGTGTCCTAAACAAATAATGCAGTTCATTTACAGCACTCATACATGTCATGATAAAAGGGTCAATTACAACACTACATAGCTATGTCAGGCTGTTACAACAACACTCATAAAATTTTCAGGCTTACAACACAACATGAGCAGGTCATACTTACAGACATACATTTTTGGCTGTTCTTACAGACATTACAATTATGTCCAGGCTGTAATTACACGACACTACATAGCTATGTCAGGTGTCATACTTCAGACTACATACAATAGCAGGCTGTCATACCCTTACAACACTACAAACTATTCAGGTGTTATACTTACAACACTACATAAACTATTGCAGCTTAATAAGCTTTACAAAACATAACAGTATGCATACTACATCAACTTTCATTTTATTCGCACAAACTTTACGTAACCTACAAAACTCTACTTTTCAACCTTACAAAACATACTAGTGGTCAAAAACACTACAATGTCAGGTGTCATACTTACAACACTACAACTATGTCAGGCTGTCATACTTTACAACACACATCTAAGTGGCTGCATACAACCCTTCAATTACAGCAACCTACATAGCTATGTGCTTCAGACTAAATACTTCAAACCTTCAACTTACATTCAACCTACCATTATTACTTCAGCATAATACTATAGGCTAGTTAAACCTTTTAAAACAGGCTTCCATAGCATACTTCACAACTATGTCACTTGATAACGGCTTCATCTAACTTAGAAGTATTACGAACTCAAACATTTGGAGTAAGCATCTTTCTAGGATCATAGCTTAGGCTGTATCCAGACACTACTAAAACATGTCACTTACAAAAACCTAAAATATTTTCAGGGGTTAACTTACAGACATACATAACATGTCAGGTGTACAGACACTATACTATGCCTGTCAACAAAAACTACTAAGTCAGGTGTTACTTAAACCATAGCTATGGCTGTCTATACCCACACAATAGTCAGGGTATACAAGACACTACAAATATGTCGTTATACAAGACAAAAATGCAGGCTGTTTAAAACCTAATTTCGCGTCATACTTTCGACATACATAGAGTCGGTGTTACTACACATACATAGCTTTCAGGCTGTCATACTTTCGAACACTAATAGCAAGGTAGCTGATACAGACACATCATGTCAGGCTGTCTTTTACAGCAAAAATGAAGCTTTGTTTATTAGACACTAATAGTCAGGTTGTCATACTTACAACACTTACAACTTTTTAATTCACTACAGTTACAGAAAAATAATTCATTGTCATATTACAACCTACATAATTTGGAGTTTTCTACTACAAACACTACATCAGTCAGGCTGATACTTACAGACACTACATACTATGGTTTTCACTTAAACATAGCCTAAGGTTATCTTAACTAAACAACTATAGCTGTACTTCAACTAACAACTATCAAATTTTACTTTTTACAGAAAATAAGCTATGTCGATATACAAACACTAATGAGTCTGTTATTACCTACAACTTAAACTTGTCAGGCTTCATACTACATAATTTTAGATTTTTCTTACAAACTACAACTATTTAGCTTTTCGACCTTTCATTTCTTACAGACATCATAAAACTATTAGCCCGGTTCTACACCCTACATAAAGTCAGGTGTCAAATTAACAACAAATACTATGTCAGTGTAACTTCAGACATAAAGCTAGTTCGGTGTCATCTTACAGACAAAAGCTGTCGGTTCAACTTCAACACTACTAGCAGTCAGGTGTTTAACCTTATATTCAGGGCATACACAGGTCATAGACGCACTTAAACACATGTATTAGACGAACTTCAAACTATTAGCGCTTTCTACAAACTAATCATGTCAGGCTCATACTTACAGACACTACATCTATGCAGGTGTCATACTTAACACTCAAGTAGGCTGTCATTCAACTACAAGACACTTTAAAAATACTTTTCAGCTGTAATTCAAACCCACTAGCTTCAGTTCAACTTAAACACATTTGGTCAACTACAGCCCAAAACTTCAGGCACTACTTTCAACCTTTACTAATTGTCGCTGTCTACAACAATAGTCATGGTAACTTACAAACTCATAGCTATGTCTGGTTTCCAAAACATACTATTCGGTGTCATACTTACAACACTCAAGCAGCGGTTACTTCAAACACACATACTAGTCAGGCTTTATAAACAAAACTATGCAGGTGGAACTTCATACACATACTATTTTTGTCATTTACAGACATACAAATATTTATCTTACAACAGACCATACTTATCAATTTATTACAGACACAAATATTAGCTGTATTCAATTACTAAACACAGGTAATTACAAATTACATGCTAGTCAGTGTCAAATTACTAGCATATAGTTTTAAGGCATAATTTCAAACCATTTTTCAGACAACTTAAACACTAATAGCTTTCCCGGCTGTCATACTTACAGACACTAACTAGCATGCATCTTCACTACATAACTAACATCAATTTAGCAATACAGCACATACATTAAGGCATACATACTAGCAGCTGTTTACAATCACAATCTATTTAGACTACATACCATACAACGGTCCATTTACAGTAAAACTTTCAGCTATCATTTACAGAACTACATATAGTCAGGTATCTTTCAGCAAACTAGTCATTTATACAGACACTATAAGCCTTGTCAACTTTGCTGTACCTACTAAAACCTTACACTTTATTCTAACATACAACCTAATTGCTTCATACTTACAACACTAATTTGCTATTCAATTTCAAATACTTACGAATTTTCAGCACTACAACTTGTACTTTACCAAAAACACATACTAGTTCAGGTTTCAAAAGAAACCCAACAACATTTCCAGACGTCATAACTTACAGAACCCAACCACATACTTTCAAGTCTATTTCCCAAAACCCCAAAGCATAATACTATGCAGGGTTATCAAATAATGACAGGATGTCAAAATTCAGAATACCCTACTACAGACACACTATGTAAGTCACTTAACAAACACACTTTCAATACTATTCAGTTTCATACTTACACATACCCTACAGTAGTTTGTCAACTTACAACATACAAGATTGGGGGGTATACTAGACAACAACTATTCAGGTGTATACTTAAACACTACAAGCTATGTCAGTTGTTTTAAGACACACTAGTAAGGGCAGTGTCATACTTACAGACACAATAGCTATTCGGTGTAACAACACCATATATGTCTTTTCAGCTCTATTTAAAAATAGATATTCAAGGTTTTTACTTAAACTACAATTACTAGTTTTTTTTACACACTAAAACCATCAGTTTAAATACTTAAACTTACAGATCAGTCAATAAACACTACATGCTAAGCGGGCCTTACTTAAAACTACTACTTTTCAGCTTCATACTTCAGACTACTTAGCATTGTAGGCTTCATTACAGACACTAAAGCTTGTCAGGTTTTTTATTACAGAACTACATCTAATGCAGTTGTCATAAACCAGACAAACATACTATGGGTGTCATATTACAAACACTACTAGCTAGTCAACTTGCAATACTTACAACCATAGCTTCCCCTTTAGTCATCAAGCATTCAGGCTTAATAATTCAGGACATAAGACATATACGGGCTTCTACTTACAGACACTACATAGCTTGTCAGGCTTCATATTACAAACAACTGCTTATGTCACTTATTACGACATAAGCATAGGGAAAACAGACCCACAATTTTTCGGCTGTCACTTACAACAACATACTTGTCAGGCTGCATACAAACACCTACATACTATGTCCCGGCTTTATACTTACAGACACTACATAAATGCGTATTCAGACACATACATTTGGTCAGGGTTTATACTTACAGACAACAAAGTATGTCAGGTCTAAACACTAATAGCAGTCAATTATAGACACTAAATAGCTTCCCGGCTTTATACTAAGACACTAATAGCTATGTCAGGTTTCATAACTAAGCAATACAGTAGTGTATACTTAAGACATACTAAAGACTATCAGGTTTTAAGACACTCATTTAAATTCGGCAACTTACATACTATTCAGCTGTCATTCAAGGCACAATACTCAGGCATTTAACTATTACTATTCAGTTTCTACAAACATCATCTTGTAGCATACTTTCAGAACATCTATGTCAGGTTCATACTACGACACCTAAATAGCAGGTGTTATTAAAAAACAAACTAACTTTTTCAGGGACATACTACAACCTTTCATAGCTATCCTAAGGTATCACATTCATTATTTCAGGCCTTCATACTTAGCACTACATAGCAGCATATACAACATCAGCTTCAGCTTCAACTTAAACACATACTAGCTATGTAGGGGCAAACTTACAACCTAATTCAGTTTTTATACTTAAACTGATATACAGACAATTGTCACTTATACTTACAGACTACATACTGTCACTGACATACATACAGCACCTTTACATAAATACATTTGATTAGTTTTCAACTCAAACCCACATTATTAAATTACATAATTACAGCAACATTATTTCCCCTTTTTTTACAGAACCCTTTCTTTGGTTTCTTTACGAAAATGTTTGGGGTTCTTTCAACACTAATACAAAAAGGGGTTACTTCAGACACTACCCTACTTCAGGTGTAACTTAAGACCAATAGCTATGTCGGTTCCCAAATTTCAGACACACATAAAGTCAGGGTCCCAAAAAAGACCTTAAATGTCAGGCTTAACTTTCAACAAAAAACTATTTGGTGTAACACAAAAACAATAACTTATTTTAAAACCCTTTTTTTCTTTAAAAAAAAATAATATATGTCAGGGTTTTCATATAAGACACTAATAGCAATTTAATAAACACTACATAAATTTAGGCTGTATACTTACAGAAAAATACTATCAGGTTTTCAAACTTCGCACTACAAGCTATGCAGGGGGTCAACGACCTACAAACTGTCAGGGTTATAAACCCAAAACTATGTCCCGGAAAAATTTCAAAATACAAACTAGGGGTTCAAATTAAAAGCCAAATTACTATAGAGTGTATACTACAAAATAATACTATCGGTTATAAACAATAAATAGTTTTCACTAACCTAAAACCAAAATTTCCTTAACTTAACATCAAAATGGAAAACAAAAAAACTATGTTTGGGTTTCTTAAGACATACATACTAAGTCCGGTTTTAAAACCCACATACTATGTCGGTTTTATAAATTTCAACACTAATAAAAGCACTTCATACTAAGACACTAAAACATTCAGGGGGAAAAAAACACACTTGTCAAACTTTTACAACAAAAACACATTTTTTTTAAGAAAAAAATTTAAATACAACACACATAACATTAGGTTATACTTACAAAACTAATACATGTCCCTTTAACTTAAACACCAAATTTATTTAAATTCAGCCTTTTTTACTTATTTCCCCCCAAATACATAAATTTAACGGCCTAAGCACAAATGCTAAATCACTGTCTCACAACACTAAACCCTTTGGGATACAAAACTAAAACTAAACAGGTTCATACTTACAGACACTACATAGCTATGTGAGGCTGTCATACTTACAGACTGGGTCTTGGCTTCACAGGACATCTGGCTCCTCTCAACCTCCTGACAGTACACAATACATACCATCAAGTACTGTACACATCTTGCCAAACCATACATATCATCAAATACTGTACACATCTTGCCAAACCATACATATCATCACATACTGTATACATCTTGCCAAACCACCTTGCCAAACCATCTTGCTAAACCATGCATATCATCACATACTGTATACACCTTACCAAGTCATACACATCATCACATACATACTTACATCTTGCCAAACCATACACACCATCACATACATACATCTTGCCAAACCGTACACACCATCACATACATACACCTTGCTAAACCATACACATCATCAGGTACACACACCTTGCCAAACCATACACATCATCACATACTGTACATATCTTGCCAAGCCATACACATTATCACATACAATGATAAATTCACCTTGCAAAATACATACATGGGCATATGAGTATGCTGTATGTTCATGTATGAAATCACACCCACTTACACCAGTTGCCTATACAGTATCTCACACACACACACAGATATATATATATTTTTTAAAATATTTATTTATTTATTTATTTATACATACATCATCACAAACTGCATATATACCGCATCGTGTTTGATAATTGATATTGATGTTATTGTTTGACATGCTATTAATCATTTGTGCATTGGCATGTGTGTATCTGCACTGTGTGTGTGGACAGAATTCTGTATAAATGAAGTATCAGAATCCAAGGATTTACATAAAGTTTGGAAGAAAGTTAGTGAAATGAAAAATGGATTTCAGCTTCCAACATATCCAATCAAATTTGAAATAATAGACTTCCAAGCATAATTGAAAAAGCAGAAGCTTTTGTTTCAATGTTTTCAGATAATAGTTCATCATTAAGAATACAATCAAATATTGAATTAGAAAAAGCAAATAAATCAAACAAATTGTCAGCTTATAATGCTGATTATTTAAATGCCCCCATTCAATATGATGAATTAAGTGAAACTTTAGATTCATTTACACATAACAAGACGGCTGTTGGTACTGATGGTATATCTTATCAAATGCTGGCCCATATGCCTTTAAAATGGAAAAGGCTACTCTTTTCATTTTTCCAAAACTGTTGGATAAATGGCACTCTTCCTAAAATCTGGAGGCAGTCGATTGTAGTCCTAATCCTAAAGAAAGGTAAATTGTGGTCATCGATAGATAGCTACAGGCCAATTGCTCTTACTTCTCATGTTGGTAAAGTAATGGAAAAAATTATACATAACGTTTATTTCATTTTTGTGAAAAGAAATAATGTGATCCCAACAAATCAGGCTGGTTTAGAAAGGGAAGATGTACTTCTGACCACTACAGTTAAACTAACACATCAAATTAAAAAGCAATTTTCCAAACGAAAAAGTGTGTTAGCCACATTTTTTGATGTATAAGAAAGCCTATGATAGAGTTTGTCATGATCAATTGCTCCATAAATTAAAATACATTGGTATTAATGGCATATTATATAAATATCTGCAAAATTTCTTGTCGGATAGATCAATTTGCACTAAATTAGGTTCAGTGTACTCATCTTTGAAAGTTATCGACTTGGGTATACCACAGGGATCAGTACTTGCACCTATCTATATGGCGTACCTCAAGGTTCTGTTTTGGGTCCCATATTGTTCACACTATATTCTCAGCCTCTGTCTAATGTGATGACCTTACATGATTGCCAGTTTCATAAATATGCAGATGATACAGAAATTTCGGCAAATGCAACACCTCAAAATTTTCCAGACACCACACGCACACTGGCAGATTGCACGCACAGTGTCCTTCAGTGGATGGACAGCAACAAACTCAAATTAAATACAGACAAGACAGAAGTTATGGCAGTTGGTTCACCATCTAGTCTTATGCAGGTGTCAGAGAGTTCTGTGGTCTTGGGTGGCTGACATAGCTTTTCAGAGTTCTGTGCGGTATCTGGGTGTTCAGCTAGATCCTACTCTCTCCATGAAAGACCACATTAGTAACGTCTGCAGAGCATGCTTTCTAGAGCTGCGCCGTATTGCACACATTAAGAAATTCTTGCCTCGAGATGCAGTGATCAAGCTCGTTTCAGCGACCGTCTTGTCGCGACTGGACTATTGCAACTCCTGTTTTATCGGTATAAGTGATGAACAGTTTACACGCCTGCAGCGAATTCAGAACTCTGCTGCCAGGCTCATCCTTGGAAAGAGCAAAAGGGACCATGTGACTCCCATGCTTAGGGAGCTTCATTGGTTACCTGTAAAGGCACGCTGTCAGTACAAAGTTGCCGTCTTAAAAGGCTCGCTTGCTCCATCTCTGTCAGCTGCCTTGAAATCACGCACCACAACTAGAACCCGCGGTTTTTCCAAAATGATAACTTTTTTTGTTGAAACCCCTTTACAACCCCCAAAACCGAGGTGTGACCCTTTTTTGGGTTGCTGCGCCCACGTTTGGGAAACTCTTGCCGGGGTTTCCAGAACCGCTCCCACTTTACCCATTTTAAAGTCTTAAATTGAAGACACATTCTTTAATGTTTTTTTAGTTAATTATTGTGCTTGCCCTTGAGGGTAAAGTTTTTTTAAACACTGTGGGCAAATTTCATGGCATGCCGGGTTGTTGGTTATTTGTTTTTTTTTTTGGTTTAGTTTATTTTAATTCCAAAGTCCCTTTTTTTCTCTGAGTGTACTGTTAATTGCCCTGAAAAGTGTTCCCCCGGAAAACGAAGGTTTTTTTTTTACCTCTACATGCGTAGGTATCTCTTGAAAATTTTTTTTGCGCTTTAAAAATTGCTCATTATCATTTTGGGTTGTTGTTGTTTTATTATGTGGGGTGTGGGGGCATGTTATAAATGGCCTTGGAAAAATGAAAGCACATTGGTCATTGCTTTGAGAAATGGGGAATAAAAAAGTTTTCATTTTTTATTTTATTTTATCTTGTTTTCATTCTTGTAAAATGACCCCCTATTTCTTTTTTAAACCAAAAATATTCAAGTTTTTCGTATGCGGGATGAAATTGCTATTTGGAAAAATACGTCAGTTGGGAAAAAAACCGAAAAAGAGAGTTTATAAAATTATGTTAAAAAAATATATCAGGAAAAAATTAGAAAAAATTCTGTAATTATATAAAAAAAAAAATTTTAGTTTTAAATTATCAGCAGAAAAAAAACATTCTTGTGCTTTTTAAAAACGGTAAAAAAACCCATTAAAATTCCCAAATACTAAAAATTAAAAGGGAAAAGGGTGCTTCAATACAAAAAGATGTAAAATTTTTAAAGGTGTATTTTTTCCTAAAAAGTTGAACTGGAAGATGCCATAAACCCAAAATTGTTTAACTGAAGCTGGGAAAAAAAGCCCTTAAATTTTTTCTAAAGAAAAAATTTCTCAGGCGGGGGGGTTTCAAGAAAACAAACGACTCTGATACATCTGGCTCTGTCCTTGGTACGTTAAAAATTAATATTCGGACAAAAAGTTTAATTTTTCTGCTCCCAATTATCTATTTAAAAAATTAAAAAGGTCTAGACAGTAAAGCAGAAAAGATAGTTTTGGGGGTTTTTCCCGGGCTTATGCAAAAAAAAAACCCCTAATACTTATAAAAAATCTCACTTACTATTCATTTCTATCAGCAAAAACTGACAGTACAAAAATACTTTGGTTTCGTGGGAATCTCTTTTTCCAAATTCAGTAAAAAAAAGGAAATATTTATTAATAAAGGGACATTTTTTTTTCCTTTAATGTGCACGCAAAAATTTCTTTTCTACAGCCAATTAAAATTATACGGACACATTTAAAAAAGGAAAATGACATTGATATACCCATAAATTTCCCAATTTTCCCAGTTTTTCCTTCCGTTTCCTCCTTGGGAAAATTTTTTCAACAAAATTTGACTCGACAACAGGGAAAATTAAAAAAAAAGGGAAAGATCAAAATCTTCTCCCCCGGGTTGAGGGTAAAAAAGTCATTTTAGAAAGAAAATTATTCTAATCATTTTAAAGTGTTTACTGACAGATCTGTTTTAAAAACCCAAGGCAAAAGTGGTCCCGAATATGTGATTCAAATTTAAAAATTTCAAAAATCTTTTCATTTAGGACAACTTTTTTCTTTTTTTTACTTCGAATTATTTGAAATTTCCCCTTAGGTTTTAAATTTTTTTTGTCTGAACTGCTTTTGGGATTTTTCCCAAATTTCCGTTTTGCGTTGACTAAAAAGGCCCATGTTAATGGCTTTTAAAGTCATGGCATGGTAAAAATTGGGGAATGAAAATTGTTTTGGATTAAAATTCCTGATAAATTCTATTGAAAACAGAGGGAAATAGCATAATTTTTTGCGGGTTACCCTCTCATTGCACAACAAGGTCCCTTTTAAATTACAGTACTGAATGTTTGATTCTAATTTCCCAAATTGTCATCTTATAAAATTCATTCTAAGTTTTTTTAAAAATCCCATAAAATTCAAAGATTATGGAAAAACATTACACCTTTTCCCCTTCCCACGGAAATTAAAAATTTTCTAAAACATAAACTGAGTTTTAAATCCCGGAAATACTAAATATTAAAAAAAATGTAACGGGATTTTGTTTATTTCCCACTTTCAGTCCTCCATTTGTTTTTTGATTGCCCAAATTTTTCCCTTTACAGTATAAAAAAGGGGAGGTTTAGATATTCATAAAGAAAAAATACCACTAGTCAAAAAAATTTTTATGACTCCAAACAATTCAAAAGTGTCCGTTGCTGAAGTTCATAAAAATTTTTTTCACCTGGGAAGACCTTTTGTAATTACATATTTATATATATAATAATATAATTTTATATTAAAAAATTTTTATATATATATAAAAATTTTATCTAATTTATAAATTATATAGATTTTAGTATATTAAAAATAAAAATATTTATTAAATATAAATTTTTATAATTTATGTGTGTGTGTGGGAGGGGGGGGTGTAGGGGAAGAAAGAGAAAGAGAGAGAGAGAGTTCCCGGGGTGTAATAATTGGGACAAATTTGGGGAAAAGAAAAAACGGGTGTGTCTAAATACCATGTAGTGAAAAGAACATTAAACAAAAAAAAACAAAAAAACAAAAAACTGTGGTTTGTGCAAGCGTGCAAAGCCTAAAACTGGTGTGTGGGTACAAACCCTGTTTTCGGGGACCAAGCGCCTGTGTGTATCAGTGTGTTTGGGTGTGTGGTGCATAAATGGGAAAATTTTGGAATTTTCTTTTTAGTTTAAACTTAATTTCTTTCTGTCTCTGTCATTGAAATAATAAAGTCTTGAAATGGTATGGTATGCTGTCTTTCCCCCTGTGAAAAACGGGCACCTACACCTTTAAAATACCTTCTGCCCATAGTATAAAAGGGGGATATCATCTCCCCCTCACAAAGGGGTTTTCTTCCCGGGGGAGGGGGGGTTTTCCCTAAAAGGGGATGTTTGGTCTGGAACAAACAAAATCAGCCTCACTGGAAAATGGGTCCTGTGTTCTAATGAATGAATGAAAAAAAGGAAAGAATGAAAAGGAATGAATTAAATGAAAGAAAAGGAAAGAATGAAAGAATGATTAATGAAAAGAATGAATTTAAGGGGAAGGAAGGAAAAAAGGAAGGGAAAGGGAAAGGAAGGGAAAGGGAAAAAAATGAAGGAATAATGTATGATTTATAGACTGCCTTTACAACCCCCTCACCCTTAATATGTTTACAGAAATGAGCGGAGAAAAAATGGGCAAAAAAGATGGGAATGGGGAAAGAGTGGGGATAGGGATGTGAGCCCACATTTCCCCATGGAAACCCAAGGGCACGTGTGCAAATGCACCCAAAAATTTTTCGGGACAAATTACACTTTCCCAAGAATGGCCAAATTTTTGGGTGGGGGAAACATGGCCAGATGAAATCACCCAATCTACCAACGGCAAAGAAACCGGGGGAGGGGGAAAAATCCACCTTGGCCTCAAACACATACACTGACAGTAGCATAAAAGGGGGCAATATCACCCCTTTGGAAAAGAATAAGAATAAACCCCACCTTTGGGATACCACACCGAAACGTTGCACAGAGAAAACCCAAACTCATTTTTGGGTTTTTCACATACACTGAAAGTAGCATTTAAAATAATAAAAATAAATGGGGAAATTTTTATAGCACAAAAACTTGAAAAAACAAATCAAAGGCCCTGCATTCAACCAATCTTACCCAATCATAGGAAAACAATCTCACTTAGGCATAGCATAGAGAGACAATCTCCCCCCTTGGCATCATCACAAACTGGGAAAAAAAACGGAGAGACAATCTCACCTTTGGGATTACACACACTAAAACAGCACAAAGAGAGAGACAATCTATTTTGGGTCACACCACCGGAAAAAAAGCCAAAGAAAAGAAAGTAAACAGAGAGAAAATTTTCACCTTAGGGGTTAAAACAACCGAAACCACAACAAGAGGAAAATCTCACTTTGGCACATCAATACCGGAAAAATGAAAATTGCATTTGAGAACATTCCACCTTGGCACACCCACACTGAAAGTTTTGGGATAGAGAGACAACCCCCCCCCACCCCCCTTTTGGATCAAAACACCCGACAACAGCACAGAGAGAAGAGAGACAATCCCACCTTTGCATCACACACACACTGAAAGTAAAAAAGAAAAGAAAAGGGGCAAACTCACCTTTTGGGATCATCACACACACACTACAAAAGGGACAGGAGAAGAGAGGCAGTCTCACCTTGGGATTTATCACAGGGCGTTGAAGGGGGGCCCCGGCCAACCCCCGTGGTTCCGAAGGGCGTTCTCGGCTTTTGGGGGGAGGTTTAGTTGGGCCCCCCTTTGACCGCCTGATAGCAAAACCCTTTCGCAGCCCCAGAAAAAGGGCCGTCTGCTCTCATGGCGGGTCTTTCCTCTGAAAATTTCCCGGAACAAAAGGGGATGAGGGTTTAAACATCACTCCTTTGTTGTGTTTTGGGGTGTGTGGTTTGTGCGTTTTGGCGGTTTTTTTTTTTTGTTTTTTTGGGGGGGGCAAAAGTGTGTGTATTCAAAAACAAGTCAAGTAAAAATGCTTTTTCAGAAGAGAAAAGGGGCCCCCTTACACGCGTTTTTTTATTTCCCGCCCCGCAAAAACAACAAAAACACCCAAAAACAAAACAAAAATAAAAAAAACAAACCCAAAAATAAAACAGCATGCAAACGTTGGGCATGTGTGTGTGTTCAAAAACAAGTCAATTTAAAAATGATCTTTAAAAGAAAAAAGCAAGCTTAAAACGCGATTTTTTCCTGCCCTCGCCCAAAAACAAAACAAAAACAAAAAAAAACAACAAAAAAATTTGGAACACAAAAAAAAAAAAAGCCCTCAAAAAGAACAGGAAAATAACTGTAGTGAAAAGACAAACCCAAAAAAAAAAAGGAGAAAGGAACAAAAAGACGATGAAAAATAAAAGAAAGGGAAAAAAAAAAAAAGTGTCTGAAACATGAAACAAAAGTCAGTCTTCCCGTGTGTATGGGGTGGTTTTTTTGTGTGGGTTTTGGGGTGGTTTTTGTGTGTGGTGTGTGTGTGTGTTTTGGGGGGTGTAAGTTTTTGTTGTGTGTAATTGTGTGTGTGGAGAGAGGGGGGTGGGGGTTTGGGGGTGGGGGTAGGGGGGGGGGGTGTTTGTGTTTTTTTGAGTAGCAGATAAAGGGGGGGATAATAGGATAGGGATTAAATTTGAATAAGTTTCTGTGGCAACTTTTTTCCCGGGGGGGGGGGGGGGGGGGGGGGGGGGGGGGAGGGGGGTCTATTGATGTGTTTTTTTGTTTTACTTTTTTTGTTTTGGGGTTTTTTTTTTTTTATTGGGGGGGGGGGGGGGGGGGGGGGGAGGGGGGGGGGGGGGAAAAAACAAATAAGTTATTTTTTTTAAATTTTATTAGAAAAAAAAATTGGGGTTGGACTTTTACACACACACACAACACATTCACATACGCATGCACACACATGTAAAAAACAAAAAACACACACAACCCCCACACACACACATATCACTTTCCAAAAGTATTTGCCCCGATCCATTAAAGGGGAGGTTTTCTGTAAAATTTTAAACTTTTTTAAAATGGGGTTAGAATCCTTTTCATTCTTCACCCCTCCACCCTCACACTCATCCCCTTTTTTTTCCCGAACATTTTTAATTTAAAAATTTAAAATTTTTTAAATCAAACCTTTTAGTGAATTTAAAATTTAAAAAAAAAGACAAAAGAACCCAAAACAAAAAAACACACACACCATATATATAAGGGCCCCTTTACACACACCAACACACAACACACCAAACCACACCACCAAAAATCACACCAAAACACAGTGAACAAAAAACCCCAACACACACCCACAAGACACACCCACACAACCCCAATTTACACAAAGGGGGACGGGGTAGCCTTTGTGGTTAGAAATTGCGCGGGCAAAGTGACGACCCTTTTTTGGGTTTAATTCCTGGTTTAAAGGGGATATTTTCCCCTGGAGTTCACATCAGTGCAGCTCCACTTTTCCCCAAAAGTCCCCCCAGATGAACTATTTAAAATGAGGCCCCGTGGTGGAATGCAAAGCAAAAACATCTTGCGCCCATTTAAAACCGGGTTTCCCCTTTTTTGTAAAAGTAGGCCCTTGTGTGCCGGGGGGAAAGGAAAAAATAAAAAAAACAAAAATTTAAAAAAAACACACACCAAAAAACCACACACAAAAACACACATTCACACACCCACACACAACACAACTTTTACACACACACACAACACACACATTCACAAATTTCAACACAACCCCACATTCACACACACACTTTCCCACAATGGCAGAAGACAGCCCTCAGTGTGTTTGTCACGGGAGGGGGGAGGTGAGGGGGGGGGGGGGAAAAATGTTGATCAATCACTACCCCCCAGGGGGGCTGCCACCAACAAACAAAAAACAACCCCCCACCTGTGTTATTTAAAAAATTAATTTTGCCTCCCCGTGTGGGGAGTGTGCAAAAAACAAGGTTTGGGGAAATTTTTTGAGAAAGAGGGTTTTAGGGGTGTGTGTTTTTGTGTGTGTTGTGTGTTTGTTTTGGGGAGTGTGGGGGGGGGGGGGGGGGGGAAATGGGGGAGGGGAAAAGGGTTAAAATTTCAAAAACAAAATCAAATTTTTTTTTTTTGTGGTACATTGAATAAAAGCAATGCATTTTTTTCCTTTTTTTTTTTTTTATCAAAAACCAAAAAGCATTTTCCTTTTTTTTTTTTAAACAAAGCCCTCCAACGTGTGCAGCCCGCGCACACATGTTTGGGGGTTTTTTTTTTTGTGTTTTGGGTTGTGTTGTTTTGGTTGGGTGTGTTTTTGTTGTGTGTGTGTGGGTGTGTGTGGGGTGTGTGTGTTGTGTCCCTTTTTGTTTTGGGGGGTGTGGGGTGTTGTTGTTGTGTGTATTTTTGTGTTGTGTGGGGGTTTTTTTTTTGGAAATTTTTTTTTGTTCCCAAGTAAAGTCAAGTCAAAACAAAAAGATTTTTTTTTGAGGGTTTAAAATTCAAATACCCAAAAATTTTTAATTTATTCTGCCCTCAAAAAAAAACACTCAAAAAAAAAAATGAAAATAAAAAAAAAAATTTAAAAAACAAAAGACAAAACTATTTTTAAAAGAACCAAAAAAAAATGGGATTTTTAAAAAAAGTTTTAAAAATTTTGTTTTTGTGTTGGGGTTGTTTGGATGTATGAGAGTGTGTGTGAGTGGGAGTGTGTGGGTTTCAAAGTGTGGGAAAGGTTTTTGTGCGCAAAAAATGCATTTTGGGCTGTTTTGTCCCATCTATTTCATTTTCTTTTTCGTCTGCTTTTTTTTCTGTCTTTTTTCGGGTCTGTATTTTTGTCGGCATGGCTTTACATTTTTTATTTTTTTTATTTTTTTATTTTATTTTTAATTTTTTTCTTTTAAAATTTTTGAGAGAAGGGAAAAACTAAATTTTAAAAGCTAACACCAAAAACTCTGTGCTGGGAAACCCTTTTCAGGAAAAGCTGCAATCCCCCCCTTTTGGGAAAAACCCTTTTGATGGAGGGAAGCTGTCAGCGCCAACAGCAATAAACCAAACAGTAGAGTGGCAACACCATGGACATGAACACGTTGCTGTACATATAACATTACAGGACACCATATGTGTGCCTGGTACAGCTGCTGCACTTAGCGCTGCAGGTTGACTAACTGCTGCTGTGCAGTTTATACCATATGGCTTCATCCCCGAAGTTGGAATGCGGCTACCTTCATGGTGGGCAAAAATGGTCGCATATGTATGCAAAATCTGACTGTTTGTGAAACTCAGACTCAGAGCTATCGCTAGATAAATGACCAAAAAACAACAAGAGTAGAGTAGAGTTATCTAGATATAAACATGTCTATGTTACATGGTGTCTGCAGTTTAAACCCACCACAGCCAGATTCTCATCCCTACACACACACACACACACACACACACCACACACACACACACACCAACACACACACACACAACACATCCACATGCACGCACACACATACACATGCACACATGCATGTGCGCACAACACACACACACATACACACACACATATACACACCACATCCAGCCATGCCCCCAAATCATCAACAGCAGTCTTGCTTGATGTTATTCCTCTGTATGAGATAACAAACCAAACCCCATGATAACTAACTGCAAGTGGTGGTGCATGTGAAAAGAGTCACAGATAAATCTAAGGGATTTTTCTCCGGCAAAACTCTAGTAGTAGCATTAAAACAAAAACAAAAAAATGCAAAACCAAACAAAAACAGACTCTAGTAAGAAACAGAAAATGGGGAAAAAATATAGACAAAAAGGGTGAGGGAAGTGGGGAAACAATAAAGAAAATAATACAAATTGCACCACTGTCTGTCTCCCTGGGTACAGTAGTGTCATATTCATATCAGCAAAATATGATGACAACAGCTAGTACAAGCATAACACAATAATTATCATCTCAACTTCAGCCATCACCATCATTGTCACTGCCAAAACTACACACAGGCAGACAGACAGACAGACGGGCGGGTAGGCAGACAGGCAGGCAGGCAGGCAGGCAGACAGAAACTGAGACAGTGAGACACTCAGTGACAGACAAACAAACAAGCCTTTTTTTTATGCCAAACAACTTCCTGACTTCTGTTTCCAAACCAGACAACCAGCTAGCTTCCTGCAAGATAGGATGTACATGATGCAGATTACAATCTTACTGATTTGTAGTGATAAGGCTGGCAAACATCTGCCTTTCCTTTATGGGGAAAAAACCAACGCACTTTTTTTTTTTCCAAAAAACCCAACCACGCCCCCAGTTCCTGCATAGGATTTCTGGGAGGGAAAAAACGATT
>CM054156.1:38821740-38824240 GCA_028751875.1 Rapana venosa
GATTTTTGAATTTTTTTCGATGTGTTTAAATAAGACAGACAGAATTGAAAATGGTCTGTAATTTGAAGGACAAGCAGAATCACCTGATTTGTGGACTGGTATGATTTTTGCCCTTTTAAATATGACAGGAAGGTTGTTTTTCTCTATGCACAAGTTATACAAGTATGTCAGTGTTCCAGCTATAACTTGACCACAAAGCTCAATTATTCTTCCATCTAGATTGTCTAAACCACGTGTTCTGGATCTTTTTTGAAGAGACAGGCTTTCCAAGACGTCTGTGATTGTCATTGGTAGTAGTTTAAATGGGAATTGTATTTCTTATGATTCGATATATTATTCTAAGTAATGGAAATAATTTTCATTTGCCTTGTCATTTGATATTACTTTGGGGGCAATGTTTGAGAAGTGGTTGTTCAACTCATCAGCTGATATATCTTTAACTGTCTGTTGACTTTTTGATATAGGTTTATTACATAATGTATTGATTGCTTTCCATACTTGGCGAGAGTCGGTAGTTGTAATTAACAACTTTTGAAAGTAATCATGTTTTGATTTGCGTTTTAGTGAAGTTACTTTGTTTCTATGTGCTCTGAACTGCTCATTTGAACCATGTGTTTTCAAATAGTCACTTAAATGTATTTCAGATTCTTTGTCTTTTGTTATCCAAGGTGGTTTAATTTTTTCTTTAACTCTTTTTTTTATGAAGAGGGCATGTTTGTCGTGCACTGATGTAAATGTGCTAATCCAAAATTCAGCAGCTTCATCAGGGTCTCTGATTTGATATATGTCATTTAATGGCGAGTTTTTCAAAACTGAAAGAAAATCTTGCTCATGAAACTTTTTTTGATTTCCTGTAAAAAATAGTTTTATGCCCTACTTTAGGTATTTTGATACGATTTTTAAACCAAGTAAAGCACACTGGATTATGATCACTGCATCCACATGAGGGAGCGCATACTTCTGTTATGTGTTGTTTTGTAGTAGTGTAGATATGATTTATTAATGTTCTAGAGTTATTTGTTATCAGAGTTGGTCTATCTATTAGCTTTTCTAGGCCAAACATAGTAATGGTGTGACTCCATTTTGGTTTAGGTTTTAATAAGTCTATGTTAAAATCCCCTAAAATAATTGTTTCAGTGTTTAGAAGTATTACCTCGTCCATAAGGGAGTTGAATTTTTCTAACCAGTCTCTGGTTTTTGAAGGATTTTTGTACATGTGACCGTTTGCGCGCCTTGGCTTCAGTACAATCCCCCAGTTCACCCAACTGGAAATGGGTACCTGCCCTCTTTAGGATCAGGGAAGGTAAAGCAGCGAGGGAGAGGAGATGGGCGCCGCCCTCAATATGCTGGCCCCTAGAGAAGGTGAGGTCACTGATGCCTTGCTCCCCTACAACCACTGAGGTTCATGGGACACTTTTACCTTTTTAATCACTTACTGTCAAGGGTAGACATTAGCAAACACCGCCAAAGCTACAGCACTCTCAGTTTAAGTTAATCAGAAATTGCTGCACACAAAACTATTCTGACAGATTGCCACTGCTAGTGCACACCATCACTGATGAGGCACAGGCCGCAATCTGCACAGGCACATTTCTATTGACTAGATCTTCGGCCTAGTTATCCTTTACCAAAAACACAGGCACATTTCTATCGACTAGATCTTCGGCCTAGTTATCCTTTACCAAAAACACAGGCACATTCTATCGACTAGATCTTCGGCCTAGTTATCCTTTACCAAAAACACGGGCACATTTCTATCGACTAGATCTTCGGCCTAGTTATCCTTTACCAAAAACACAGGCACATTCTATCGACTAGATCTTCGGCCTAGTTATCCTTTACCAAAAACACAGGCACATTTCTATCGACTAGATCTTCGGCCTAGTTATCCTTTACCAAAAACACAGGCACATTCTATCGACTAGATCTTCGGCCTAGTTATCCTTTACCAAAAACACAGGCACATTTCTATCGACTAGATCTTTGGCCTAGTTATCCTTTATCAAAAACACAGGCACATTTCTATCGACTAGATCTTCGGCCTAGTTATCCTTTACCAAAAACACAGGCACATTCTATCGACTAGATCTTCGGCCTAGTTATCCTTTACCAAAAACACAGGCACATTTCTATCGACTAGATCTTTGGCCTAGTTATCCTTTATCAAAAACACAGGCACATTTCTATCGACTAGATCTTCGGCCTAGTTATCCTTTACCAAAAACACGGGCACATTTCTATCGACTAGATCTTCGGCCTAGTTATCCTTTACCAAAAACACAGGCACATTTCTATCGACTAGATCTTCAGCCTAGTTATCCTTTACCAAAAACACGGGCACATTTCTATCGACTAGATCTTCGGCCTAGTTATCCTTTACCAAAAACACGGGCACATTTCTATCGACTAGATCTTCGGCCTAGTTATCCTTTACCAAAAACACGGGCACATTTCTATCGACTAGATCTTCGGCCTAGTTATCCTTTACCAAAAACACAGG
>CM054156.1:38829240-38831740 GCA_028751875.1 Rapana venosa
AGCGCTAAGTGGCGACGCGTTCTGCCGCTCTCCCCGGGGAGAGCAGCCCGAATTTCACGGAGAGAAATCTGCCATGACTTAAAGTGGTATGAAATAAAATCTGAGCGCTTTGATTTGTTGCTTTACAAGATTCAGCGCTATATAAATTCCATACATTATTATTATTATTATTAAACCTGAAATTCTGATTTAGCACACTAACATCCATTTCAAACTACCTTCATCTCCCCATACCATCTCTCACCATCAATTTTTCATACAAATAACACAATACGTTTACATATACACATACACCTACCTATGCATACACAAAACATATACATAAAAAAGAAAAATTATCTGAGAGAGCAGTCGAACAGAAGAGAGACAGAGACAGAAAGACAGACAGCAGACAAGGAGGAGTATAGATTGAAATGACATTCAACATGACTTGCATAATATGGAATACAACAAATCAAATTCCATAGACAAAATATAATTTCAATCAAAACGTTTTGAATAGATGTTTGTGGTAACTTTTCTTAAATAATGACAGACTACTTTTTTGCTTGAGATGATCAGGGATTTCATTCCATATTTTACCACCTGAGTATACCAAAGATGACATGAAAAGGTCAATTCTTGGGCAGGGAAGAAATAGAACACGTTTACCTCGAGAAGTCTTGACCAACAATTTTTCATTCAGGTAGGATGGTGCTAGATTATTCATAATTTTGTACATGAAAATACCTTTATTTAAATGGCATTTGAGGTTAAACGGAAAAAATGTTTAATTTCTTGTAATCTTCAGTTTGCAAGGAAGGTTTGAGGATTATCACTTTCACAGAACGTCTGTATAAGCTCTCAAGGCGTTTTAAGCAGTTTTTACTTGCTGAGTCCCAACAAGTGGAAGCATAATCAATATCTGGCTGTATATAAGTGTACAAAAATAACTTCCGACTATGTTCATCAAGTAAATGCTTTATTCTGTTTAGCTGGAATATCTTTTGAGATAACTTCTTTGATAGTTTTGAAATGTGATTTGACCAGGAAAGATTGTTGTCTACAATTAAGCCAAGTAACTTGTGAGAATCTACCTCTTCCAATACCTTATCATAAACTTTTAGACTTCTTGACATTGATTTGATATTTTGTCTTTTCTGCCTTGTTGTTACTATCATAAACTTAGATTTATCAAGATGAAGAGCCATGCGATTAAGATCAGCCCAAGAGATAAGTTTATATATATCTTTCTGCAAGACATTGCATATTATATTTGCATTATTACCCTTAGTATGAATTGTCGTGTCATCAGCAAACAGTTCACGCGAAGATGAAGAGATGAGAGAGAGAGAGAGAGAGAGGAAGAGAGAGAGAGAGAGGAGAGAGAGAGAGATGAGAAGTGATGAGGAGAGAGGAGAGAGAGAGAGAGAGACCCGGTATGCGCTAAAACAAAACCCATTAGGTAAAGGAAAGGTAAAGGAGTCCCATAACCTATAAGGTCGTAGGGGAGCGAGGCGTAAGAGACCTCACTTCTCTAGGGCCAGCGTATTGAGGGCGGCGCCCATCTCCTCTCCCTCGCTGCTTTACCTTCCCTGACCCTAAAGAGGGCAGGTACCCATTTACAGCTGGGTGAACTGAGGGAACTGTACTGAAGCAAAGGCGCGCAAACGGTCACCTATCCAACTGGTAACCACGCTCGACGCTGCTTAACTTGGCTGGGGGAAAGCGAGTGCTCCGACCACTGAGCTATCCCGTCCCCTTAAAAACCCATTACCCCTGTATAAAAAAGAGAGAGAAAAAAAATCCGGTACTTCACCCTTATATTTTAAAAAAAAACCAGGGTGCCCAAAACTTTACCCTTGTGTAAAAAAAAAAAACAGGTGCCCAAAACTTTACCCTTGATAAAAATAAAAAACAGGGTGCCCAAAACTTAACCCTTGATTTAAAAAAAAACACAGGGTGCCCAAAACTTAACCCTTGATTAAAAAACAGGGTGCACAAAACTTTACCCTTGATTTTTAAAAAAACAGGTGCCCAAAACTTAACCCTTGATTAAAAAAAAACACAGGGTGCCCAAAATTTTGCCTTGATTAAAAAAAACCAGGTGCCCAAAACTTAACCCTTGATAAAAATTAAAAACAGGGTGCCCAAAATTTTGCCTTGATAAAAAAAGCAGGTGCCCAAAACTTTACCCTTGATTTAAAAAAAAAACAGGTGCCCAAAACTTTACCCTTGATAAAAAAAAAATTTCAACAGGGTGCCCAAAACTTAACCCTTGATATAAAAAAAAAGCAGGTGCCCAAAACTTTACCCTTGATTTAAAAAAAACAGGTGCCCCAAACTTAACCCTTGATATAAAAAAAAGCAGGTGCCCAAACTTTACCCTTGATTAAAAAAAAACAGGTGCCCAAAACTTTACCCTTGATAAAAAAAACAAGTGCCCAAAACTTTATCCTTGATTTAAAAAAAAAACAGGTGCCCCAAATTTACCCTTGATTTAAAAAAACAGGTGCCCAAA
>CM054156.1:38836740-38841740 GCA_028751875.1 Rapana venosa
ACTGAGCTATGCCGTCCCCTCATAGCGCATGCAGAAGATCAAATAAGCACTGTGCAGGTCTCGTCATCCAGGTCAGTGTCCGAAGGCGGAGGAAACATTGGGGTGCCCAGCATGCATCCACAGTTTTACGAGTGCATTGGAATCAGGGTTGGAAAAGCGCCTCGGTTATTTTCTTGGGATTGGAGTGAGAGACAGACAAACACGAGCAGCAGACATAGACAACAGACAGACAGACAGACAGACAGACAGGCCAATTCATGCCAAAAAAAGAGACAGATTGGGAGAAAAAGGGGAAGGGGTGCTCAGAAATATCAGTTGTCTAGATGTAACGCACCTGCCTAGAAAGCGAAAAGTCCGGGTTGAAAGTGTGCGGTGGTTTAAATCCCGTTTGGGCCTGAAACTTTTCCCCCATCCATTAGACCATGAGTGGTGGTCTGGGTGCTAGTCTTTCGGATGAGACGATAAACCGAGGACCCGAGTGCTACATATAATTATGTAGCGCACGTAAAAGAACCCACGGCAACAAGGGAGTTGTCGCTGGCAAAATTCTGTAGGAAACAAGCCACTCTGATAGGGAAAACAAATACAGTTGCAGACAGGAAAAAAGAAAAAAATGGATGGCGCTGCTCTTGTGGCGACGCGCTCTCTCCGGGGAGAGCAGCCCGAATTTCACGCAGAGAAATCTGCCGTGACTGAAAGTGGTATGAAATGAAATGAAATGAAAATGAAAGACTGACAGTCGGGTAGACAGAGAGAGAGACAGAGACAGGCAGACAATCAGGCACAGAACAATGAACAAATTTTATTTATAGTGGGTTATATAATAAGCATAACAATAGCTTTTTATATCCAGAGAGAGAGTGGGGGGGAGAAAGAGAGAGGGGGGGGGAGAGAGAGAGAGAGAGAGAGAGAGAGAGAGAGAGAAGAGGGAGAGAGAGAGAGAGAAAGAGGAGAGAGAGAGAGAGAAAGAAAGAGAGTGAGAGAAAGAGAGAGAGAGAGAGAGAAGAGAGAAGAGAGACAGACAGACAGACAGACAGACAGACAGACAGAACCACTCAACCACAGACAGACAGACTCGACAAGAAAGTCTCAACCTCAACATCAGAATGAAGCAATCCACGTTAACGTTGGCACACAAACACTCAATCAATTATCAGTTAAACTGGGTAAGCAATAACAGCACGTCACGCACGTGCGTCACAACACCACACACACACACACTTAATCGCACGCAACGCACGCACCACAAACAAGCATTTCCTCAATGGGCTGTATGTCACATCCAGTCAATCCACCAAGACAAACAGACAAAACAAACAAGACAAACACAAACCAACCAACCAACCACCAAACAAACAAACAAGAAACATCTCAAATTTTGATGTCAAATCTTGTTAACTCAAAAGCACCAAGACAAAACTTCCCAAAAAAGTCAAGATTAAACACAAACCAAGCACAACAAAAAGACGAAAATGACATAAAGCACAGCATGAAAATCGAACAGGGTGGGAGGGGGGGGGTTTTAAGTAAGAAAGACAGAAAGAAAGAAAGAAGAAGGAAGGGAAGAAAGAAGGGGAGGAAGAAGGAAGAATAGAAGAAGGAAAGAAGGAAGGAAGGAAGAAGGAAGGAAGGAAGAATGGAAGAAGGAAAGAAAGAAAGAAAGAAAGATAGATATATAGATAGATAGAAGATAGATAGATAGATAGATAATAGAAAGATAATAGAAAGATAGATAGATAGAAAGAATAGATAAGAAAGAAAGAAAGAAAGAAAAGAAAGAAAGAAAGAAGGAAAGAAAGAAAGAAAGAAAAGAAAGAAAGAAAAGAGAAGAAAAGAAAAGAAAGAAAGAAAGAAAGAAACCTTTTTGTCACAAAAAAACCATAGTCAGCAGACAAGCAATTTGGCATTGGAATAACTAATGTTGTGTGTGACACATTCACAAATCAGTTCACAATGACCATCCGCCCACCACCCCCTGCCCCCTTCCCACCCCACCCCCCCCCCCACCCCTACCCCACCACACCCACCCATTCCATCTCTAAAAGTTCTATACCTTTCTTTCTGTCCTCTCTATTCCAGTTTATTTGTTTCATTCATTTAATTTTTCATTTTCTTCAGTATTCCATCCCACACACATCCCCCACCACCCACCCCTTACCCCTCACCCCCTCCTTCCCCAGCATTTTTTTTCACAATTGCCTTTACAACTGAAAGAAAAAATATTGATTCTAGTCAAATCCATAATACATGATCATCAACTTCAAATGTTCAATGAAAATAGAAGAAAAAACCCAAGAAATGTCGTTCGCGTGTGTTTTATTTTTCATCGGTTTCATTTTTGGAATGGAAATTTCAACAGGCAATCACGGCACGCGCTGGCGTCAGACGGTTGGCTATGACGTCATGTAGAATGTGACGTCAATGCTGCTTCTCTTGCGTCACGTCCTCGGCGGGGGGTAAACTGGGGGCCTTCCCGTCAGCCCACCGCACACTTCCGTGAGTTACTGTGGACACAGAATACACAACACACACACACACACATCACACGCACGCACGCACACACACACACACACATCACCCGCACGCACGCACGCACGCACACGCGCACACGCGTACGCACGCACGCACACACACACATACACATACACACACACACACACACTCACACACACACATACACATACACACACACACACACACACACACACACATGCAGATGATGCTTTGATTTTGATATGCGCTTTGATTTGTCTTTGCAAGATATAGCGCTATATAAGTTCCATTCATTATTATATTATATTATTATTATTATTATTATGTCTAAAAAAAGTAGAAAGTAAAGTATCACTCACTGAAAACGTAAATGCCAATAGAAACTATGAAAATGATATTGTATTGTATTGTAGGGTTTTGTACTGCATTGTATTGTATCGTACTGTATTGTATCGCACTGTATTGTATTATATTGTATTGTATTGTATTGTTCTGTGTATTATATTGTTCTGCATTGTGTGGTATTGTATAGAATTGTATTGTGTGGTATTGTATTGTATCGTATTGTTCTGCATTGTGTTGTATGGTATGGTTGTATGGTATGGTATGGTATGGTATGGTATGGTATGGTATGGTATGGTATGGTATTGCATATTACTTTCAGTCACAACAGATTTCTCCGCGTGAAATTCGGGCTGCTCTTCCAAAAGATAGCTCATCGCCACAGGAGCAGCGCCACCCATTTACAACAACAAAAATCCTGTCTGGTTATGTACTCTGTTTCCCTCTCAACATGTTTTTGTTTTACATAATTTTTGCCTGGGACACTTTTCTTGTTGCCGTGGGTTCCTTTACGTGCACTGATACTCCAAACATTTTATCACTAACAACAAGTGCACCATGCAATCAGACTGTATGTATGCTGGACAACACAGAGATTTCCTGCTGACATGGTGTGTGTGTGTGTGTGTGTGCGTGCGTGTGTGTGTGTGTGTGTGTGTGTGTGTGTGTGTGTGTGTGTGCGTGCGTGCGTGTGTGTGTGCGTGCGTGCGTGCGTGCGTGCGTGCGTGCGTGCGTGCGTGCGTGTGTGTGTGTGTGTGAAAGTCAAAGTCAAAGTCAAAGTCAAGTCAATCTTTTATTTTCAGATGGTTCATTGAATAAGTAGTGCATTTGTTTTTTTCCATCAAGCCATCTATCTTTTTTTTTAAAAGAAAGATAATATAGATGCAGGCATAGAATAGAAACCTAATCAGAGATAAACTCTGTGTGTGTGTGTGTGTGTGTGTGTGTGTGTGTGTGTGTGTGTGTGTGGTGTGTGTGTGTGTGTGTGTGTTGTGTGTGTGTGTGTGTGTGTGTGTGTGTGTGTGTGTGTGTGTGTGTGTGTGTGTGTGTGTGTAGCAAGAAGACATGTTTACTTTCTTCAATACTTGTCAGTATCTGACAATAAAAGAAAGAGAAGGGGACAGTTGTGAGTACGTAAAGATAGAATTATTGGGACGGATGAGAAGACACTGGATGTGTATTATGACAGTTGCCGTCTTAGTTGTACTACTTCTTTGCATTCTTTTCTGCATTCTTTGCATTTTTCTTCTTCTTCGCGACTCTTCTTCTTTTTGCATTCTTTTCTTCTTCTTCTTCTTCTTCTTCTTCTTCTTCTTCTTCTCCTTCTTCTTCTCCTTGTCCTCCTCCTCCTTCTCTTTCTTCTTTGCATTCTTGTTATTATAATCATCATTTGAATTATTCTTCTTTGAATTCTTCTTCTTCTTTGCATTCTTGTTTTGCATTCTTCTTCTTATTATTTTAACTATTCTTCATTGAATTATTATTCTTCTTCTTCTTCTTCTTTGAGTTCTTTTTTTTCTTCTTAGCATTCTTTTTCTTCTTCTTTTCATCCTTTTTTCTACCCCTTTTTCTTCTTCTATGACTTCTTCTTCTTGCATTCTTCTTATTATTATTTGAATTATTCTTCTTTGCATTCTTCCTCTTTGAATTCTTCTTCTTCTTCCTTGCATTCTTCTTCTTCCTGTGCTCCTGCTTTTCTTTATTCTTCTTCTACTTCGTAATAGTCGCTTCCCCTAATAGTAAGGTTCAGCCGTTTACCTACAATTAAGGTAGCCGCATCACGACTTCGGAAATGATGTTTAAACATGACATCAGTGTGCATGCAGGGATTTTTTTAAATATTGTCATCTGTTCTTTTGGCTCACAATGGCCTTCTCTACCGAAAGGCGGAACGGGTTTTAATAATGATAATAATAATAATGTATGGAATTTATATAGCGCTGAATCTTGTAAAGCAACAAATCAAAGCGCTCAGATTTGAATTCGGGCTGCTCTCCCCGGGGAGAGCGGGAGAACGCGTCGCCACTTAGCGCTGCGCCACCCTTTCACCCTTTTTTTTTTTTTTTTTTTTTCTGCAGCTGTATTTGTTTCCCTATCAGAGTGGCTTTTTTCTAAGAATTTTGCCAGGGACAACTCTCTTGTTGCCGTGGGGTTTTTTTTACGTG
>CM054156.1:38846740-38849240 GCA_028751875.1 Rapana venosa
AGGTCACTGCTCCGGGTCACTGCTCCAGGTTACTGCTCCAGGTTACTGTCCCAGGTCACTGCTCCAGGTCACTGCTTCGGGTTACTGCTCCAGGTTACTGCTCCAGGTCACTGCTCCGGGTTACTGCTCCAGGTCACTGCTCCAGGTTACTGTCCCAGGTTACTGTCCCAGGTTGCTGTCCCACATTACTGTCCCAGGTCACTGCTCCAGGTCCTCACACTGCTCCAGGTCGCTGCTGGACACAGAGTCCACCTGGGCGTCAGTGTCAGAGTCACCTCTCGGAGACGGCAAGGCTTCCTGCTGCTGCTGAGGAGGAGGAGGAGGTGGTGGTGATGATGAGGGTGACCGCTGAGGATGAAGGGTCAGCGACCCTTGGTCACCAAGCGGCTGCACTCCCTGAGAACCGGACGACGGCTGAGGAAGGAGAGGCGGTGAACCCTGGAGGTCAGGTGACGGCGGGAGAGGTCCCGGAGAAGGATGCCAGAAGGGATAGCAAGGCGCTGAGGAAACACAGGCACTACAGCCCTGCCCCTGACCACCTCCTGTCCGCTTCCAGCTGCACGTAAGACTCTGGCTGCCCAGGGTCTGGGAGGTCCGGGGAGGGTAAGAACAAGCCGGTCTTCCCCCTAGACCCCTGTCCTCGCTGATACCGCTGTCCACGACCGCTGCGGCCTCAGTGCCAGGCAGGAGATTGAAGACCAGTGAGCAGGGACGCCGCTGGTGAGAAAGACGTGGTGTTGTCAGCGTGTTCGTCGTCAAACTCAGCGCTGCTCTGGTGGGGACAGGTGGCCAGAGTCCTGCCTCTGTGGACTCACACGATGACCTGGATGATCTCGAAGACAACGACAACGACGACAGTGACGACAAGCAGGTAGACAAAGCTGCGCAACCCGAAAGAGAAAATAAGGCCGCGTTCAGCACATCGTTACAACAAGGCCAGCAGTACCATTCTTTGGCGCCGCTTTCAGCAAGTTTGACTAAAGCGTCCACAGCTGAAGAAGAAGAAGAAGAAGAAGAAGAAAACGAAGATGCTGACAAAGGTTGGTGCAGGGACTCTGCCGATGTGGCTGGAAGACAGGCTGACTGAGAGGCAACTCTGCTACACAAAGAGAGCGGTGAGCATTGACCAGGTTGTAAGACACAGGCCCCGTCCTCGCTAATTGGGGGTTCCCACGAAACCAACCTCAAATTCGATTCCGATGAGGAGTGAGAAGAGGAAGGTGAATTGCACTCCTCCTCCTCCTCCTCTTCCTTGTACACCACCTCCTTCTCCTCCTCCTTATCATAGAACTGACCTTCTGCCTGTCTCTTCCAACAACTCCTCCCGCCTCTCTTCTCCTTCAGCAGCTCAACGCGCGGCTGGTGCTCCTGTGTGTGCGGCACTAGCAGGACTGCGGGTTGGTTGTGCACACAGGGAGGGGGTCTGCAGATGGAGCAGGGAGGCGTCTCTGCCCAGGCCGGTCTGGCGGGGCCGGCTCCGTCTGAGGGGGTGACTCTGCAGGTCAGCAGTCCTCTGGACAACATCTACCAGTGCAGGACCACCGGCCTGTCTGCAACACGGTGAGGGGGAGTGTTAGAGGGCAGGTCATACAGTGAGTGTTAGAGGACAGGTCACACGGTGAGTGTTAGAGACAGGTCACACGGTGAGTGTTAGAGGACAGGTCATACAGTGAGTGTTAGAGGACAGGTCATACAGTGAGTGTTAGAGGACAGGTCATACAGTGAGTGTTAGAGGACAGGTCACACGGTGAGTGTTAGAGGACAGGTCATACAGTGAGTGTTAGAGGACAGGCCATACAGTGAGTGTTAGAGGACAGGCCATACAGTGAGTGTTAGAGGACAGGTCACATGGTGAGGGTGAGTGTTAGAGGGCAGGTCACATGGTGAGGGTGAGTGTTAGAGGGCAGGTCACATGGTGAGGGTGAGTGTTAGAGGGCAGGTCACATGGTGAGCGTGAGTGTTAGAGGGCAGGTCACATGGTGAGCGTGAGTGTTAGAGGGCAGGTCACATGGTGAGCGTGAGTGTTAGAGGGCAGGTCACATGGTGAGCGTGAGTGTTAGAGGGCAGGTCACATGGTGAGCGTGAGTGTTAGAGGACAGTTCATTGCCTTTGTTAGATATCTTGGATGATGATGATGATGATGATGATGATGATGATGATGATGATGATGATGATGATGATGAGATGATGATGATGATAAGGGTGGTGGTGGTGGTGGTGGTGGTGGTGGTGGTGGTGGTGGTGGTGGTGGTGGTTTGTATTTGCAAATTTCTATACCCCTTTAAGCCACAACAAATTTGTCTGCTTTCAAGTCGGTATGCTCTCCTCGGGCAGAGGGCGTCGCCACAAGAGCAGCGCCACCCAATATTCTTTCATTTCTTTTTTTTCTGTCTCCAAGCCTATTTGTTTCCCTCCCAGATGCAGTCCCCGAAGTCGGAATGCGGCTACCTTCATGGTAGGCCAAAAAATAAAACGGTCGCCTACTCAAAACTCTCACCAT
>CM054156.1:38854240-38861740 GCA_028751875.1 Rapana venosa
ACACACACACACACAAAACACACACACACACATACGACACGACACGACACAACACGACACGACACCAGTCAGCCTCTTCAACAAACATGTACTCTAGGGCCAAACCCACCTGTGTTTAAACAGAGGGCAAGGAGGGCTAGACCTAGGAAGAGAGACTGACTCGTCCTCAGCTGGAAATGTGAGGTAAGCAACCCATCCCTACCTACCCTTCTATTCTTCCAATGAGTGGCTACAGCCAACCTCATCAACACAAGCTGCACTTCCGATTTCGCTTGCTGGAGATGTAGTACCTCCTATAACCTGCAAGTCAGAAAATTTTCTGCTGATTTTTTTTTTACAGATTTGTTTAAAGTATTTGAAGAACTGCACTGTGTACTTGTTTTTGAAAATTGAGGACGTAGAGCAATACCAGGTGGTCACGAGAAAGTTGGAAATGATCATCAAATAAAGATTGCTTGTGTTCCTACAGTGTTAACCTCAAGCATGCATATTGTGGTTAGAAAGTTAGCAGACGACAAAGAACTGAGTTTGCTGTGGGGAGGGGGGGGGGCGGGGTTAATTCAAACCTACCAAATATGTGCACAGTCACATGAATTTTAGTCTAGTCTTTCGCAAAAAGCGTTGGGAGTTCGGGTTTTTTTTATATATTTATGTGGATGCCGTAGTGCGTCCGGTATGAATGCAAGAGTAATTATTATAGGAAAACCAAAGGAAAAGTGGCAAAATCTACAGCAGGAGTGTAGCCCAACGTAGCGTGTGAGACTTTCATTGGGATAGTTTCAGTCACGTTCCATTCAAGGATTTGGGTATTTCCCATGGGGTGGGGGTTGTTTCTGTTGTTTTGTTCTTGTTCATTTTCCTCTCTCAGCTCTTAAATTCTGATCTGAATGTCAGTATTCCAATGTGTAAATAAACAGAAATGATTTTACCAGAAAAATTGTTTTTAATGGGAGGATGGGGTGCGTATGATATGAAGAATCAGTGCCGGGAGAAAATTCCCAGTTCACAATGATGTATTACCATTAAGTCTTTTTGAAATAGAGAGAAACAAAAAGTATACATATCAGTAAATGAATGACGGGTATAAAGAGGAAGAACGAAACACTGTGACACTCCAGCACACAATGAGTCACATTACACCAGAGGTCAGTTTTTAATTACTGGCATGTTATCAATCTGCAATAACAATGCTATTCAATACAAAAAACAGACTGAAAATCGGACAATTTCTTGAACACTTATTACAAATTGAAATGATACACTACGGGAAGTGACAAAATGAGAAATTGACAGGTTTAGCATTGCAATAGGTGGGCAGAATGAGGGCTTGGGTTAAAACATGTTTAAAAGCAAAAGGAAACAAAATTTTGCCTTGGTATTTCATCACGAGGTAGAATAATGGTTGTTGTTTTATAATCAATCAAAATCTCAAAATCGACAACCTGACTCCCCGCCTGCCTTAAATGGCTCCTAGCAGAAAAGTGGGTCAGGTGCTAAGCGACTCATTTCGTGGTGGAGCGTCACATATGTGCACAACAGGCAAAAAAGATGGGACAAATGAAGGAGAGAAGGGAAGTGATTCTTAGTTTGTTATTTTTAAAAAGTGATCTCCCTTGTTCATGTGTGCTTTTTGTAATCACCCTCACGCAGAACAAAGGGACTCTCCAGTCAGGCATTCCTGCACTACCCGCCCATCACACCACGGCTGAGTGGAATGCACCCAGAAACAAAATCCTTACAAAAGGATTGCACATGACATACTTGCAGTTGTTCTGTAATCATACCCTTCTTCTTTCTCTCCCTGATCAATTGTTCGGGGAATTACTGCACTGAAGCTTTCAGGCCGTGTTTCTTGGGCATCTGGAACCTGGCGCAGCCCATTTCTCTCCTGGTACAGGATGCATGGGGGGTATGTTGATCTTTCCCAAAAACCCCCGTAACGACTAAATTAAGGAAGCTTGAGAAGAGACAGTTTCTGTTTTTGAGTGAGGTTTGTGTTTTTTGACTCATTTAGAAAGAGAAGTTGCGTTTTGAGTGGGTTATGTGGGATTTTTTACTCATTAGAAAGAACACTTGCTGTTTTTGAGGAGGTTATGTGTTTTTTGAAACATTTAGAAATTTGAACACCCCCAGGGAAAAAATCAAATGAACACAACAAAAGTGACAAAAAAAATTAAGGACAGAATAGGTGCTGCAGAATGAGGGGGCTCACGGTGTTTTCAACTTGTTTAAAAGAAAAGGGAAATAAAATTTTGCCTTTGGTTATTATCATCAACGAGTTGAAAATTGGGGTTGCATTTATAATCCCTATATCCCAAATCTCAAAATGACAACCTGCTCCCCACCTCCTTTAATGCTTCCCCAAAAGCAGAAAATGTGTCAGGTGCAAAGGACCATTCTGCCTCTAACGTCACCTATGTCCAACAGCAAAGATGGGACCTGTAGTACAAAAGGAAATGATTTCTAGGAATTTCTGTGAAAAAGGGAAATTCCCTTTTCCCCATCTCTGTTTCTGTTGTTCCCTCACGCAACCTCTCCTGTCAGGATTCCTGCTCTAGACCCTTCCCTCCGGCTGTTTTGAAAGCACCAAGAAACAAGTTCTCCTTCATACCGGATTGAACCTGGGCCTACTTGCAGTGTTTTTTAAACAGCACCCTTTTCCCTTTTCTGACCCTGTTCTATTGTTCGTGGGAATTACACCCACTTGAAGATAGCGGATTTTTGCACGGCCCTGGTGAAAAGCATTTCACCCCTAGTAAGGAATGCATGCTCGGTGAAGAAGACTTTTAACAGCCGAAAACCCTGAAGAATTACGATTTTAATGTTAAAGTATAGCCCCTCATGCGTGTATGAAACGATTTAAAAGCACGGCATCTGAAGCGAAATGTTAAGCACCCCACCGGTCACCGTTTACCACCCCGCATCTAGTACGCCGTTTTAAGCACGCCACCGTGAAGAGTTTGAAACCAGCTTCTTCCACTCTGACGTTTTAAGCTCGCCCTAAAGAAGAGCGATTTTAAAGCCCCACTCGTTAACAAAGACGTTTTAAAGCACGCCACCCGTAAAGCATTTCTCATGGGGATGGTGGAAGCCGATATCTAAAGCACGCCATCTCGGAATCTGGTAAGAATTCCCATTTTAAGCACCCACTCGGTTTGACGTGTTCGATTTTTAAAGCACCCTTCTCTGGAAGACGATTTTGACCCTTCTCCGTGAAGAGTTTTAAAAGACAACTACGGATGAACAAGTTTTTAAAGCACCCACTCGGTAAGAAGACATTTACCCCGGGGCCACTTGTGAAGAAGCGTTTTAAAACAGCACAAGAGCATTTTCGCCATTAATTATGACAGACAACACTAGTTGCTGACTGTTCCGATGAAGACGAAGATTTTTAAAGCACGCCACTCGGTGAAGAAGACGATTTTAAAGCACGCCACTCGGTGAAGAAGACGATTTTAAAGCACGCCACTCGGTGAAGACGAATGTTTTAAAACGCGCCGAGATTGTGCCAGGATTCGAACACAAACTTGATAACCAAGAATGAAGCGGTTCTATCCACTAGGCACAGTGTTGTGTAGGGGTTGTGTGTGTGTGTGTGTGTGTGTGTTGTGTGCGTGCGTGTGTGTGTGTGTGCGTGCGTGCGTGTGTGTGTGTGTGGGGTGCGCAGGGGGCGTGCGTGCGTGAGTTGTGTGTGTGTGCTTCGTCCTGTAGAAGTGAGTGATTCCAAACAAATTAGCATTATTGGCGTTATCTTGGGCCACCAGGACAGCACAATGTGTGAGTGTGTGTGTGTGTGTGTGTGTGCGTGCGTACGTGTTCGCGTGTGCGTGCGCGCGCCCTTCGTCCTGTAGAGAGTGAGTTAGATCCAAACAAATTAGTGTTATTGGCGTGATCCTGGGCCACCAGGGCAGCACAGGTTATCGAGCGAGGTAAAGCATGTCTGCCTAGCACAACGTGACTCCGATACGGGCTGCTGTCCTGGGCGCTACGTTCTGTACACGTTGTGAAAGGGGTGTGAGGAGATGCTGTAGAAGTGAGGGCAGATGGAGTGTGCGTGCAGACAGTAGGTTGTTAATCTGGCTTGGCTTTGTCGGTTCTAACACACACACACACGCATACATACACACACATACGCGTACGCACGCACACCCACGCACGCAAAGAGAGAGAGAGGCGTTACACTCCAATAATACTCCTCTCTTTCAAGGGAAAAGCACAATGTCACACAGAAGAATCTACTGTGACACCAATACAATACAATACACTGCACTACACTACACTACACTATACTACACGACAATACACTTCATTACACGACACGACACGACACTTCACCACACTACACTACACTACACTACTTCACACGACACGACACTACACTATACTACACTCTACTACACTACACTCACTACACTGCAATACAATACAATAGAATACAATACAATACTATTTTATTCTCCTATTTCAAAAATAATGGGATAAGCTCAGGTGCATTTTTACACCAAGTCCCCATGTGTGTGCGGTTTTGTAAATTTTGTCATTCGTTCCCACCGACACACAATGGCCTACTCTTCCGAAAAGCGGAACATGTTTTAACGTGTTCCCAAGAGGTTCTCCATGCGTTCGCACACAGGAATACAATACAATACAATGCAATACAATACAATGCAATACAATACAATGCAATACAATATAATACAATACAATGCAGACAGCGAAAACTGAAGTGGTTTGGTCATGTCACACGCTCCTCTGGTCTTGCTAAAACAATCCTACAAGGCACAGTGAGGGGAGGAAGAAGAAGAGGCAGACAAAGGAAGAGATGGGAGGACAACATTCGAGAGTGGACAGACATGGAGCTGAGAGACACCCTGAGGGCGGCTGAGAGACGAGAGGACTGGAGAAAGGTGGTTGACAAAGCTTCGAAGGCGCCCCAAGGATTAGAATTTGAGGGATCGGTGACAGTGACGGTGACAATGCAATACAGCACAATACAGCAAACTACAACACAATACTTGCAAAGCTTAAATGGGAAGGTTTGAACTGTTCCTCCATCCCCTAGACCTTGAGTGGTGGTCAGGGTGCTCGTCTTTCGAGTGAAACAGTAAACCGAGGTCCCGCGTGCAACACACATTCCGCGCACGTAAGAGAACCTACGGCAACAAGAGAGTTGTCCCTGGCAAAATTATGTTTGAAAACCCAAATTTAAAGTAAAAAAACACCACTTTTTATAGTAATCAAGCAAAATAAATTGAGACATGAAATTTTACATTAATAAGATTACAAATAAACGTGGGGGAAAGTTTTCACACTTTTTTAAAAATACTGAAGCACCAGGGAATGTTACTAGCCTTCAAAAACGGGTTGGGGGCTTTTTAAAGGCCACAAGTACAACAAACTCTGGGACATTATAACACTGGTAAAAAGGGGTTAAAAGGGGAGTCAAGAAAAAGGGGGCAACAGGGGGAGAGGGAGGGAGAAAAGAGAGGGGGGAGAGAAGGGGGGAGAGGGGGGAAGGGGGGAGAGACTGTGTGTCTGTAGCAATATGTGTGTGTGTTTTTGTGTTATGTGTGTGTATTGGTGGTTTTTTTTTTATTCTTTTATATCGAGGATAATGGAATAAGCACTCATGTGCTTTTTTACATCTAGTCCCCGTGTGTATGCGGTTTTGTAAATTTTGTCATCTGTTCCCACCGGCACACAATGGCCTACTCTTCCGAAAAGCGGAACAGGATTTAACGTGTGCGCAAGATGTTCTGCATGCGTTCGAACACGGGGCCTCGGTTTAAAGTCTCATCCGAAGATGTGTGTGTGTGTGTGTGTGTGTGTGTGTGTGTGTGTGTGTGTGTGTGTTTGTGTGTTCAAATTTATTTAACGTCTTTTCACAGTTGTGGTGTGTGTGTGTGTGTGTGTGTGTGTGTGTGTGTGTGTGTGTGTGTGTGTGTGTGTGTGTGTGTGTGTGTGTGTGTGTGTGTGTGTGTGTGTGTTTATTCCATTATTTTCGAAATGAAAGAATAAAAGACTTAAGAATAAACTCACACACAGGGGTGAGTACACACACACACGCACATACAGAATAGAAGGAAGGTGGCAGGATGGTTAAGACGTTTGCCTGCCAACAAGTAAACCGTGAGGTTCTTGGTTTGATTCCCAGCCTCGCCCTTTCTTCCCAGTTTGACCAAAAAAATCGAGCTGAATGTCAAAGTCCTTCGGATGAGACTATAAACCGAGGCCCCGTGTGCGAACGCATGCAGAACATCTTGCGCACAAGTTAAATCCTGTCCCGCTGTTCGAAAGAGTAGGCCATTGTGTGCCGGTGGGAACAGATGACAAAATGTTAAAAAAACGCATACACACGCAAAAACAAAAACAAAAAATCATCTGAGCACTTTGATTTGTTGCTTTATAAGATTTAGCGCTATATAAATTCCATACATTATTATTATTATACACACACACATACACACACACACAACCGCAGAATAGCTACAAAAGAGATGGACAGAGGTATGTGCGTGCGTGTATGTGTGTGTGTGTGCGTGCGTGTGTGCGTGCGTGCGTGCGCGCGTGCGTGCGTGCGCGCGCGCGTGCGTGTGTGTGTGTGTGGTTGCCTGTGATGATGATGTTGCCTTGGAGTGATGTCAAACTATTGATTTCTAAAGAACACCACAGCATGTGACTGGAGCAATTTCCTCTTTCTCTCTGTCTTCGTCTTAGTGTGTATGTGTGTGTGCGTGCGGTCTTGTGGGCGTGTGTGTGTGTGTGTGTGTGTGTGGTGTGTGTGTGTGTGTGTGTGTGTGTGTGTGTGTGTGTGTGTGTGTGTGTGTGTGTGTGTGTGTGTGTGTGTGTGTGAGTGTTGTGTGTGGAGCAATGTGCGTTTTGTATGTGTGTGAGTGCGTGCATGTGTGTCTGTGCGTGAGTGTCTGTGTCTCTGTGTATGTCTGTGTCTGTAGCAATATATATGTGTGTGTGTTGTGTATGTGTGTGTGTTTGTGTGTGTTTGTGTGTGTTGTGTATGTGTGTGTGTTTGTGTGTGTTATGTATGTGTGTGTTTGTGTGTGTTGTGTATGTGTGTGTTGTGTATGTGTGTGTGTGTGTGTGTGTGTGTGTGTGTGTGTGTGTGTGTGTGTGTGTGTGTGTGTGTGTGTGTGTGTGTGTGTGTGCGTGTTGTGTGTGTGTGTGTGTGTGTGTGTGTGTCAATGTGCGTTTATGAGTGCGTGTATGTGTGTCTGTGTCTCTGTGTATGTCTGTGTCTGTAGCAATATATGTGTGCGTGTTTGTGTGTGTGTTTGTGTGTGTTGTGTATGTGTGTGAGCTTGCGTGCGTGCGTGCGTTCGTGTGTGTGTGTTTGTGTGTGTGTATGTGTGTGTGTATGTGTGTGTGTCTGAAGTACTTGTTGGGTGTCCATGATGACAAGTGATTGAATCAGTTTCTAAATATACATTACGTGTGGACAGCAAGGAGACAGGTGCAAGTCAGATGTGCGTGTGTGATTCTTTT
>CM054156.1:38874240-38879240 GCA_028751875.1 Rapana venosa
TGTGTTCATGCCTGTGTCTATGTATATATTGTATGTATCTGTGTACGCACTCGCGCTCAGGTGAGTGCGTGTGCATGTGTAAGAAATTGATTGTGTGTGTATGTATGTATATATTTATATATTTATAATATATAAATATATATTCTTTTATGTTATTTGCGCCTTGAATCCACTAAATGCAAATGTGTGTGTGTGTTTGTGTGTGCGTGTGTGTGTTTGTGTGTATGTTTGTGTGTGTGCGTACATGTGTGCGTGCATACGTGTGTGTGTGATAGTGTGCGTGCATGCGTGCGTGCATGCGTGCGTGAGTGTGTGCGTGTGTGTTTGTGTGTAAGTGTGTGTGTGCTATGCGTGAGTGCTTACGGAATTTCATGAATATTCATGAAATATGCATACCTGCGTAAAAGTGAACGCTTTGATCCCTATAGCCTATGTATGCATGTACACGTGCCTTGTCAAGACTGCATGCTAGTGTGCGTTCATTTCTATCAGTTCTCCTTCAACATGATAATTATAAGCTTAAAGCAGTCCCTCGTGTGCATGAATGGACAGACAGACAGAGACAGACAGACAGAGAGAGAACTCGAAACTCGAATTCGAATATTTTAATGAGATATAAGAGAGAGAGAGAGAGAGAGAGAGAGAGAGAGAGAGAGAGAGAGAGAGAGAGAGAGAGAGAGAGAGAGAGTGGGGGGGAGGTAGGGAGAGAGAGATAGGGTGAGGGAGAGAGAGATAGAGAGAGAGAATGACAAGGACAATGACAAATTATTTCATTTCGAGGATAATGAATAAGCACTCATAAGCTTTTTTTACATCCAGTTCCAGAGAGAGAGAGACCGAGAGAGTGTCAAATCCAGTCAAGTCAATTGTATTTCCAGATGGTACATTGAATAAGCAATGCATTTGCTTTTTGTGTGTATATGTGTGTGTGTGTGCGTGCGTGCGTGTGCGCGTGCGTGTGTTAGTGCGTGTGTGCACACGGGCATGTACGTTCGGGCAAAAGGAATTCACTAGCATGCGCACACCAGCCACAGCCTCGTGGCAAACCAACCAACGAAACAGCGCATGCAAAGCTTTCCTGTTTGTCACAAACAAGCTTCCACTCCCGTACAGCGTGACACCCAATCTGCAGGAAAGATACTGGAAACCACGGATCGAACAATCCCCCACGTTCCCTGCCTTTCCCTTCTGCTGTTTCTGCTTCTTCGTCGTCGTCGTCCAACGCTCATAGCCGTCAGTGCCTGGGCTTTATCACAGTTCTTGATTAAACCATTGACGCTGGGGGCAACAACAGCAAAGTGAGAGGCTGTATGACCAGTGGCTTTCCCACTTCCACTTTACAGCTTAGTCTTTAGTGATCGACTATGACTCTCTGACTAGGCGGCTTGACTCCCACAGTCCTTATGTGCTGCAGCCCTGGGAGCTGGTTGGCCTTTGGAGAACATCTCCAACGCTGACTGTCCTTATGCCCACTTGGCCGAGAGAGGGGATGTACTGTGGGCAAGGCATCTCTACTATAATCAAAGTTCTGCCCAGTTTCCAAAACAGCAGCTGCCTCCTCTGCTGTTTTGGAGGTCATCGTCGAACACGACGGACAAACATACATCAGTCTGCAACTGTTGTCGTCTGCCATAGCTATGAGCGTGAAATGCCTTGTGCTGGCGTTGAAGCGCCTGACAGGTCCGGCAAGCCCAGCAGTGTTATCCCACGACTTCAGCGTGGCAGAGAATCGTTATCTTGTTCAGTCTTTCTGGTGGCTGGATGTGTGTGTGTGTGTGTGTGTGTGTGTGTGTGTGTTGTGTGTGTGTGTGTGTGTGTGGTAGGTGTGTGTGGTGTGTGTGTGTGTTATGTGTGTGTGTGTGTATGTGGTGTGTCTGTGTGTGTGTGTGTGCGTGTGTGTGGATGGGGGAGGGAGGGTAGGAGAATGGACCAAGAAGGCAGAAAGTAGACAAGAAGGAGGGAAAAGGAACGAGGTAAAAACAAAGAGAGAGATAGAAAGGAGGGAATTTCTAGCATAGAATTTTCAGATGGTGGAGATGCTGTTTATAGTGACAGCCCCCGCCCCTCCTCGCTACCCCCCCCCCCCCCCCCCCCCCCCCCCCCCCCGCACAGACGGGACATCCATATACAGGCTAATTTCCGTTTTAATCCCCCCCCCCCCCCCCCCCCCCGCCACGATAAGTTCAGTTGCTGCCAGCTTTGCGCACACGCAGACTGAAGACAGACCACTTCCTGCAAGACAGCCAGTGTGATTAAGAAGCTCCCAAACGAACCAAGAAAACTTAGCATTGTTGCTTTCAAGTCGTTTTCAATCTGATCACTGCAGATCACCTAGAGCGGTTTGTTTTTGGGGAGGACGGTTGTAGGGTTGAGTGGTGTGATGTGGTGTTGTGTTGTGTGGTGTTGTGTGGTGTGGTGTGGTGTGTGGTGTGGGGTGTGGTGCAGTGTGGTGAGGTGTGATGCGGTGTGGAGTAGAATGGATTGGATTGGATTGGAGTGCAGTGCAGTTTAGTGTAGTGTAAAGTAGTGTAGTGTAGTGAAGTGTAGCGCAGTGCAGTGCAGTGCAAAGCTGTGCAGTGTAGTGTAGTGTAGTGCAGTGCAGTAAAGTGCAGTTTAGTTTAGTGCAGTGCAGTGCAGTGCAGTGCAGTGTAGTACAGTGTAGTGTAGTGCAGTGTAGTGTAGTGTAGTGTAGTGTAGTGTAGTGTAGTGTAGTGTAGAGTAGTGTAGTGTAGTGTAGTGCAGTGCAGTGTAGTGTAGTGCATTGTAGTGTAGTGTAGTGTAGTGTAGTGTAGTGTAGTGTAATGCAGTGCAGCGCAGCGCAGTGCATTATGTGTAGTGTAGTGTAGTGTAGTGTAGCGTAGTGTAGTGCAGTGCATTGTAGTGTAGTGTAGTGTAGTGAAGTGTAATGTAGTGTAGTGTAGTGTAGTGAAGCGCAGTGCAGTGCAGTACAGTGTAGTGTAGTGTAGTGTAGTGTAGTGTAGTGCAGTGTAGTGTAGTGTAGTGCAGTGCAGTGTAGTGTAGTGCAGTGCAGTGTAGTGTAGTGCAGTGCAGTGTAGTGTAGTGCATTGTAGTGTAGTGGTAGTGTAGTGTAGTGTAGTGTAGTGTAGTGTAGTGCAGTGCAGTGTAGTGTAGTGCATTGTAGTGTAGTGTAGTGTAGTGTAGCGTTGTGTAGTGCAGTGTAGTGTTTGTGTAGTGTAGTGTAGTGTAGTGTAGTGTAGTGTAGTGTAGTGTAGTGTAGTGTAGTGTAGTGCAGTGTAGTGCAGTGAAATGTAGTGCAGTGTAGTGTAGTGCAGTGTAGTGTAGTGTAGTGCAGTGTAGTGCAGTGAAATGTAGTGCAGTGTAGTGTAGTGCAGTGTAGTGTAGTGTAGTGCAGTGTAGTGCAGTGAAATGTAGTGCAGTGTAGTGTAGTGCAGTGTAGTGCAGTGTAGTGTAGTGTAGTATGTAGAATTGCATTGTTTTGCATCGAGGCATACCTACCCGAACCCTATTGTCTCGGATGGCATCGTATTGTATTGTATTGTATTGTATTGTGCTGTACTATGTCGTATTGTATTGTATACTATTGTTCTATTGAAATATATTGTACAGTAATATTTTGTATTGTATTATATTGCACTTTATATTCCTTTTAGCTACGGCAAATTGCCTGAAATTCAAGCTGTTCTTCCTGGAGAAAGAGCATCGCCACAAGACCAGCGCCTTCTTTTTCTTTTACTGGACTAGTGGGGTTATTTCATTATTAGTCTTTCAGATGAGATGATAAACCGAGGTCCCGAGTGCAGTACACACTTAGCACACGTGAAAGAACCCAGGGCATTATATTTTTCACACACTTTTCAGTACAACCTCCAACACCAACTCAACACTCACACACCCTACATTCTTTGTTATTGTTGTTGTTTTGTGTTTAATATCACTGGGAGTAAACAGACATAAAACCGAAGACAACAGCAAAAATAACAACATACACACCCAAACCCACACCCACACGCACACCCACACACACGCGCGCGCATTCGCGCGCGCACACACACACACACACACACACACACACACACACACACACACACACACACACACACACATGAACGCACGCACGCACTTACATACATACATACATACATACATACATACATACATGCAAGGGGAGAGAGAGGGAGGGAGGGAGTACGTACGTACATGAATACATGCATGCATGCATGCATACATACATACATAAATACATACATAAATACATACATACATAAATACATCCATACGTACGTACATAAATGCATGCATACATCCATATATACATGCAAGGGGAGAGAGAGGGAGGGAGAGAGAGGGGGAGGGGGGGAGAGAGAGAGAGAGGGGGGGGAGAGAGAGAGAGCGAGAGAGAGAGAGAGAGAATTGTTCATATCTTATTTGATTGCTAAAGCGGCCAGACCGCAATTCTAAAAAGAAGATAGACAGCACAGCAGCGACTGAAAGCAAATGAGCAGTGATTGAAAACGTGGATTCACATGTCCATCTCAACACACACACACACACACTCACACACACACACACACACACACACACACTCACACACACACACACTCACACACACACACACACACAAACACACACACACACACACACACACACAACACACACTTACATCGGAACGGATGACAAATTGTACAAAACTGCATACACACGGGGACTGGATTTTTTTTAAAGCACATGAGTGCTTATTCTATTATCCTCGAAATGAAAGAATAAAATAAAAATAAAACACACACGCACTAACACTAGCACTAAACACACACACACACACTAAACAGTAACACACACACAGACACTCACACACACACACACACACACACACACTAACACACACACTAACACTAACACACACTAACACACACACACACACACACATACACACACACTAACACACACACACACACTAACACACACGTACTCCAACATCGCCTTTCATTTCTCACGCTGCTGTCACTGCGTTCAACACTGTC
>CM054156.1:38891740-38904240 GCA_028751875.1 Rapana venosa
CTTCCCTCTCTCTTTACAAACAAAACAAAGCTACAAATGGCTTAATTCTCTGGGTGAAAACATTGTCAGCAGTGTCAGCAGTTTTCCATGAATTTCTCCAGACAAAAAAAATCACACACACACACACACACACACACACACACACAAGCTAGATATATATACATGCTTACCTCGCCAGCACATCTTGGCTTTTCCAGCGCGCGAACACATCTCCTCAGAAAAAAAGACGGCCAAGAGATAGACAGACTGGTGACACATCTTTCTATTCGCTTCCCCCACTAGCCTAGCCTAGCCTAACCTAGCCTATCTATCTACATAGGCCTACGTCATACCTAACACGGCTTCTTCGGGGTCTGGCTCAAGACAACACCTTGCCAACAACCCACAAGCGAGCCAACCATTACTGTCTTCTTGTCGTCTGCTTCTCCAATGTCACGTCTGCTGCTAAGGCCTAGTCAGTCTCACGGTCTTTGCAGGCAGGAGGGGAGCTAATGATGTGCTTCCTTCTAGGCTTCTGGCTCGCACTCAAATAAGCAAGGACGCCTCTTTTCCTCGAGCGATCGCCGGACCTGGCAATTAGGATCTGGGGGCGAGGGGGTTAAATTATAGTGGAGCAGGGGGCGGCCCAGCTTTTTCCACTTGTCGTCTGCGCCTTTGCTTCTTGCGAGCTGCCAGCGGCAAGGGAGCTTACTCAGGTTTCATCCTCTTTCAGCGGGAGAGGTAGAGTTGCTCCTTACCGCCGCCTAATGCAGTGATGTCAGCCCAAGTTGTCAGGAGCAAGAAGAAAATGGAATCAAATGGAGTGGTAGAGGCAGAGTGCATGACTTGTAGGTTTCTTTGTCTGGTCTGTCTTTCTCTGTCTTTCTTTTCTTTAACTGGTCCTTCCTTTGTCCTCAGCTTTACATTCTTTGGCACAATGGCAGCTCAGCATTGTTGCTTGACATTGTGTTGTTGTCCTTGCTGCTGCTGCTGTTGTTTGTTTTGTTGTTGTAAACTGCGAGCTGTTAGGCAGGTTAAGAACACGATCAATATCAGCAGAATGGAGACTTGATTTCAGCGTTGCTGTGATGTGTGTGACTGCGTTCTGGCTGCCATGTGTACAGTCTCTCTCTCTCTCTCTCTCTCTCTCTCTCTCTCTCTCTCCTCTCTCTCTCTCTCTCTCTCTCTCTCTCTCTCTCTCTGCTGAGTTCTAAGATCTCCTGTAGCCCTCCCAGACCACTGATCTCTGATGTTGGAAGTGCAGAATGTTAGTGGTCTGCCTCTTTTCCTTCAGCCCTCCACCTCCTTACCTCGTCATTTGTCTGTGTGTTTCTGTTTGCATGACCAGCATATCTCTGTCTGCACTTATTAATTTCAGCCAACATTTGTCTTTGCGCTGAGGGTGCACCAAGAGTGCTTCTAGTTGTTCTCCCCCACCCCTCCTCCCCTTCCGTCCCCCCACCATTTGACTCAGAAGTCTCCTGTATAACTGCATTCAGCTTCGTTGATTGTCTCTTTTCCTATCTTTCATACTGTCCAGGCTTCTTACCTCTGCACCAATGCAGGCCAGATTAATGTTTTGACAGTTCTAATTTAAAAATATTTAGCTATGCCTCTGTCTTTCCAAATGTTGTTTCAAAGTATCGGAAAGCTGAAATCTACAGACAATATCCAGAACACGTGATCTAGACAATTTGGATGGAAGAACATTTAAAACTTTCTAGTCCAGTTATTGTTGAAGCACTGACATAGTTATTTATATAACTTTGGGTATCGAAAAAAAAGTAGTTTTCCTCTCAAGTTGAAACGAGAAAAAGTTATACCAGTCCATAAATCAGGCATCCTCCTTTTCTATGTCTTTGAACATGTTGTGGTTTGTTGTTGAACTGAAATCAATACCATGTTGCATATAGCATGTGTGCGTGTCGTGTGTGTGTGTGTGTGTGTGTATGGGGGTGGGGAGTGGAGGTACCATTGAGGTTATCAATGTCATTATAACCGATGTATGAGTCAAGTGTATACAGTTATATGCATCAATGGTTGTTTTATAGAAGCATCGATCGGCTGGTGTGGTAATATGATACATGACTCGGGTATTATCTTATTCTTTTATTTCGAGGATAGTGTGCTTTTTTTCATCCAGTCCCCGTGTGTATGGCATTTTGTAAATTTTGTCATCCGTTCCCACCGACACACGATGGCCTACTCTTCCGAAAAGCGGAACGGGTTTTAACGAGTGCGTAAGATGTTCTGCGTGCGTTCGCACACGGGACCTCGGTTTATAGTCTCATCCGAAGGACTTACAGGCGGGTAGCATGGTTCTTTGTCACCTAGGCATCACATGCGCCCTGTGTTGTGTGGGGTTTTTTTGGGGGGGGCGGGGATGGATGGCGGGGAGGGGGGGGGAGCAGGGTTTTGTGGGGGGGGGGGGGGGGGTCCTGTTTTTTTTCTTTGTTTTTTTTTTTTCTGCACTGGTTCACTTTACATTCTTTTGTTAGTGTTGTTACTGATGTTAGGTATAGATGAGTTTTGACTTTATTTCGTTTTGCCTGACTGCATTCTTTCGATGGAAAGTTTAGTGTCAAAAGAGAAAATGGGAAAAGCACACATGCATGCGTGTGCAAGGCAGGGGGAGGTATGGATGTCATTGTTGATATTTTTTTCTCATGCTGATGAAAAGAAGTGCCTAGTTTGTCCAGGTTTTTGAATGTGTGATTGTAGAAAAAAAAACGGACAAGGAGAAGAAAAGGGAGGAGGGGGGGGGGGGGGAGTTGATGTCATTGTGAACAGGATACGGGTGGGTTTTTTTTACTTTTTGCTTTGTATCCATTTTCTGTTTAGATTGCTGTTTTCTGTTTTTATCTGTGGGGTGTATGTGTGTATGTGTTTAAATGATTGTTTTTTATCAGTCTTTTGGATTAGTCTGTGTGTGTGTGTGTGTGTGTGTGTGTGTGTGTATGTGTGTGTGTGTGCGTGCTGTGAGTGTGTGCGTGTGTGTGTGTGTGTGTGTGTGTGTGTGTGTGTGTGTGTGTGTGTATGTGTGTGTGTGTGTGTGCGTGCCTGTGAGTGTGCGTGCGTGTGTGTTGTGTGTGTGTGCGTGCGTGCGCGCGCGCGCGCGGGGGGAAGGGAGAGCTGTATTAATCTAAAACTGTTCCTGCTTGTTTGCAGGGGGGATGGGGGTTGGCTTGTTTTGTTTTGGTTTTCAGAGTTATATACAGTAATTCTTTTTCATAGATGGATGGCTTTGTGGGGGGGGAAAAAAACTAAATGCATCGCTCATTCAATACACCATCTCGCAAAAAGTTTTACTTTGACTTTGACTTCACACACGCGCACCACACACACACACACACACACACACACACACACACACACACACTTGAATTATCACGCTGTCAAAAACTTCCTTAAAAACAAAATGTAATTTTCAGACAAAAACGTATCCCTTGTTCTTGGTCCCTCCCTTCCCCCTCCTTCCCCCTCTCCTCCTCTCTCTTCCTGAAATCCCCACCCCTCTCTCTCTCTCACCGCTTTACCCCCCCCCTCCCCCTCCACCCCCCCCGCCCCCCCCCCCCCCCCCCCCCTTCCCCAAAGAAATGGGGAAAAGTTCGTTACAGCCGCTCATCAAAAGAATCCGCAAATTCACAGCCAGCGTACTCTACTATTTACTTATACCCACATCTTTCAATCTCCTCCCAACTCCCTCCCAACAACATGAGAAACTTGGCTTAGCAAGCAGAGCTCCTCCCCGCCCCCCCCCCCCTCCCACCCCCCCCCCCCCCCCACCCCCACCTTCCCTTCAGCCTGCCACCCCCTTCCTCCCCCTCATCTTCTCCTTCCTCATTCCTCTTCCCCTCCCCCCCCCCCCCCCCCTTTTCTGTCATTCGTGTTCTCTTTTTCTTATCCCTCTCCTCCCTCTTTGAAGTATTGGCTAACAGTAGGATGCGTTTGGTACCCCCCCCCCCCACCCACCCCCCACAAAGTGGTAGATGTCCTTAAGTGGTGGACAACCCTCGACGGAGATAGGAACTCCTCCTATAATGACATATGACAGTCAACAATAGTTGTTGTTTTAGTGTTCGATGACAACATCAACAATAACAACAACGACGACGACGACGGCGGCGAAGAAGAAGAAGAAAAGAAGAAAGAACAAACAAAAGAAGCACAAGAGAGAAGAACAACAACAACAAGAACAAGAAGAAGAAGAACAAGAAAAGAAGAACAAGAAGAAAAGAAGAACAAGAAGAAGAAGAAAAGAAGAAGAAGAAGAAAAGAAGGAAGAAGAAGAAGAAGAAGAAGAAGAAGAAGAAGAACAAGAAAAGAAGAAGAAGAAAAGAACAAAGAAGAAAAGCACAAGATGAAGAACAAGCATAAAACAAGAACAACACGAAACAAGAACAAGCACAAGAAGAACAAGCAAAAGGGAAAGAAAGACAGATAAGCACAAGAAAGAAAGAACAAGCATAAAAAACAAGAAGAACAAGCACGAGGAAAAAGAACAAGCACAAGAAGAAGAACAAGACAAGAAGAAGAACAACAACAACAACAAGTACAAGAAGAAGAACAAGGAGAAGAAGAAGAACAAGCACAAGCACAAGAACAAGAACTCCATCCTGAGTCTGGAAACGTCCTGTGGAAACTGACCTTCACCTTTCCTTCTTCACCAGGTGGTCTGGCTGCCAATGAATGCACAGACCGCACATCACAAGACAAACCATTCCACATCTGACAATTGCTGTTTGTCTTTGTGAGTGTGCGAATCGGGTAAACCAATAGATTTTTTTCCCCCGGGAAAGTCAGGGAGTACTCGTTTTACTTTTGTTCTCTGCCTGAGTTTTGAGTTTTGTAATAATCATCCTTTTACTGACTTTTTTTTTTGGGGGGGGGGGGGGGGGAGTGTTGTCATCAAGTCAAGTCAAGTCAAGTCAAAGTCAAAAACACTTTAATCATCCCATGAAGGGCAATTACAATACTGACAGGCAGATTGATACACATCAAAAATCTCAAAGACACAAAAAGTTATATTTCATCTGTGCTGATTAAAACTGGATATGTTAACGCAGTTTTAAAATTAGTTTCCAGTTACTTTTTTGACGGGTTCACGAAGTGAAACGTCTTAATTAATGCAGTTAGCGACAGTAAAACCATTTAAGGACAGGTCTGAGAAGTGATTAAGGACAGGACAGACAAGTGATTACCTGAACGTGAGGTATGGTTTCAGGACGTAAGAAATAGGGGGATTCAATCTCGTCAAAAGTCGGGGGGATTTCTTTCTTTTTGTTTTGGGTTTTGTTTGGAAGGGTTTGTTGATTTTTTTTGATTTTTTTTTGGGGGGGTGCGTTATTGCCAATTTTAACTCGTGATATGATTGTACCCTGACTATAGTGCTTTTTTATGCGACCGTTTTATCCACCCTACCACCACCACCATTAGACCATTACACCATTAGACCGTGAGTGGTGGTCTGGGTGCTAGTCTTTCGGATCCGACGAGAAACAGAGGTCCCGCGTGCAACACGCATTTAGCGCACGCGACAACAAGAGAGTTGTCCCTGGCAACATTCTGTAGAAAACAAGCCACTCTGATAAGGAAACAAATACACATGCAGACAGGAAAAGAAAAAAATAATAATGGCTGGCGCTGCTTAAAGGCGACGCACTCTCCCAACGCAGGGGCTAGCAGCCCGAATTCCATGCAGAGAAATTTGCCGTGGTTTAAAGTGGTATACAATACTATACACTAACCGTGTGCTCCTCATCCCTGATGTCAGGTAGCCTACGGTAAAGGTAAAGGAGTCCCATAACCTATGTGGTCGTAGGGGAGTGAGGCGTCAGAGACCTCACTTCTCCAGGGCCAGCATATTGAGGGCGGCGCCCATCTCCTCTCCCTCGCTGCTTTACCTTCCCTGACCCTAAAGAGGACAGGTACCCAATTACAGCTGGGTGAACTGGGGGACTGTACTGAAGCCAAGGCGCGCGAACGGTCACCCATCCAAGTGGTAGCCACGCTCGAAGGCTGCTTCACCTTAGCTGGGGGGAAAGTCAGTGCTCTGACCACTGAGCTATCCCGTCCCCAGATTCGAATTATTTGGAAGAAAATGGGTTTCTGTTCAGGACCCTTCAGTTTGGAATAAAGTTGTCTCATTCATGTACTATGTTTGTATAAAAAAAATAGATAGATAGATAGATAGATAGATAGATAGATAGATAGATAGATAGATAGATAGATAGATAGATAGATAGATAGATAGATAGATAGATAGATAGATAGATAGATAGATAGATAGATAGATAGATAGATAGATAGATAGATAGATGTAAGTCGTCTTTTGTACTGGACCTACTTTCTCATTATTGTCTTACTAAGTAACCTTTCTGTTTTCTGTGCCACGGTGATGCAGTGGGTGAGTTTGTGTGCTTGGGTTTGAATCTGCGTGGGTTTAAGGAGTGTGTGTGTGTGTGCGTGCGCGCGCGCGCGTGCTTCAATGAGTGCGTGCGTACGTGTGTGTGTGTGTGTGTGTGCGTGCGCGCACGTGCTTGCGTGTGTGCGCGCGCGCTTGGGTACGTACATATGTGGGTTTAAGGAGTGTGTGTGTGTGTGTGTGTGCGTGTGTGTGTGTGTGTGTGTGTGTGTGTGTGTGTGTGTGTGTGTGTGTGTGTGTGTGTGTGTGCGTGCGCGCACGTGCTTGCGTGTGTGCGCGCGCGCTTGGGTACGTACATATGTGGGTTTAAGGAGTGTGTGTGTGTGTGTGTGCGTGTGTGTGTGTGTGTGCGCGCGCGCGCGCGTGCGTGTGTGTGTCTGCGCGCGCGCGCGTGCGTGTGTGTGTCTGCGCACCTACGTGCGTGCGCGTACGTGCGTGTGTGCGCGCGCGCGTGCGTTCGTACATCCGTGTGTGTGCTTGTGCCTCTGTGTGTGCGTGTGTGTGTTTTATTTATTCTTTATGATTATATTTCGAGGATAATGGAATAAGCACTCATGTGCTTTTTTTACCTCTAGTCCCCGTGTGCATGCAGTTCTGTACATTTTGTCATCCGCTTCCACCGGCACACAATGGCCTACTCTTCCGAAAAACGGAACGTGTTTTAACGTGTGCGCAAGATGTTCTGCGTACGTTCGCACATGGGGCCTCGGTTTATAGTCTCATCCGAAGGATTTTTGGGGAGAGTGGAGTCAGCACTGATGTTAGCTCCAGAGAAAAAATTCCTCATGAACGAGAATCGAACCCGGGTCAGCAGATCACGAATACATCACTCAAACCACCATGCTATCCCGTCCCTCATGTGTGTTTGTGTGTGCGTGCGTGCGTGCGTGCGTGCGTGCGTGTGTGTGTGTGTGTATGTGTGTGTGTGTACAAGCACACACACACGCGCGAGCGTAAAGCATAATTAATAAAGAAGTGGCGAGAGCCCTAATCTAGGCGGAGGAAAATTAATACAGGAGCATGTGTGAAGATCAAAGGCCGTGTGTGTGTGTGTGTGTGTTGTCTGTCATCCCCCCAGTCCTGTGGCCTTCCTTTCTTCCTTCCTTCCTTCCTTCCTTTCTTCCTTCCTTCCTTCCTTTAGCCTACCTCCCAACACCTCCAGGTTGATAGCCCTGGAGCTACCTATCTCTGGTATGGGACACACTGAGGAATGGAGGGAGTGCTGGCTGGGGGTGGGGGAGGGCTGTTGGGGGAGGGGGGGAGGGAGAGTACGGGGAGAGGGTGATGGTGGTGAATGGGGGGGGTGGAGGTTAGGGGGGAGAGGGAGGGTCAAGGGTCTTATTTTGTGTTATGGTGTGGCGTGTTGGGTTTTGGGTGTGTTGGTGTGGTGTGGTGTGGTGTGTCGTTTTATTCTATTTATTTTTTATGTATTTATTTCATTCTTTTATATCGAGGATAATGGAATAAGCACTTATGTGCTTTTTTTTTTTACATTCAGTCCCCGTGTGTATGCGGTTTTGTAAATTCTGTCACCCGTTCCCACTGGCACACAATGGCCTACTCTTACGAAAAGCGGAACAGGATTTAACGTGTCCGCAAGATGTTCTGCGTGCGTTCGCACACGGGACCTCGGTTTATAGTCTCATCCGAAGGACTTTTGGGGAGAGTGGAGTCTGCACTGATGTTAACTGCAGTGATTGTTGTGATGTGTTGTGGGGTTTTGTACCGTATTGTGGTGTGTTGTGATGTGTTGCGGTGTATTGTGGGGCAAGTAAAGGTGTTCCCATAACCTATAAGATCGTAGCGGAGCGAGGCGTCAGAGACCTCACTTCTCTAGGAGCCAGCATATTGAGGGCGGCGCCCATCTCCTCTCCCTCGCTGCTTTACCTTCCCTGACCCTAAAGAGGCAGGTACCTATTTACAGCTGGGTGAACTGGGGGACTGTACTGAAGCCAAGGTGCGCAATCAAACGGTCACCCATCCAACTGGTAACCACGCTCGATGCTGTTTAACTTGGCTGGGGGAAAGCGAGTGCTCCGACTACTGAGCTATCCCGTCGTTCCACAAACCAAGTATTCATACAAATTAATGTGGTATGTCTTTGTTGTCGCTCATCTGGTGAAGATGCTAATTTTTATTTTGATTGCCCCTATCTTGAACTCATTATGATTACAAACAATCTGTATTCTAGATGGGGAAAAGGGAATCTGTGAATATACCTATGCCCATACCAGCAATCGTTGATATCGGTAAGGTTATTTCTAGGTCCACTACTAAAAATTCTGTGGGGACGGGATAGCTCAGTGGTCGGAGCACTCGCTTTCCTCCAGCCAAGTTAAGCAGCGTCGAGCGTGGTTACCAGTTGGATGGGTGACCGTTTGCGCGCCTTTGCTTCAGTACAGTCCCCCAGTTCACCCAGCTGAAAATGGGTACCTGCCCTCTTTAGGGTCAGGGAAGGTAAAGCAGCGAGGGAGAGGAGAAGGATGCCGCCCTCAAATTGCTGACCCCTAGAGAAGTGAGGTCTCTGATGCCTCGCTCCCCTGCGACCTTATAGGTTGTGGGACACCTTTACCTTTACTACTAATATGCTATTATTGCTTTTATTTTATATTTAATTGTTTTTTAAGTGGTTATTGTTTTTTTTGGGGGGTGTTGCTTTTTTGGGGGGTCGTTCATTTCTGAGATACAGCCCACATGTTCACCAATGATGAGATTTTTGTGCATGCGACCGTTTTTGCCCATCATCAAGGTAGCTGCATTCCGACTACTGGGATTTGTTTTTCTTATTCAATTTCAGTTCTTATTAATTTAAAGTCCAATGCCACCTAGAGTGAACAGATTTTCTTTTTCTTCCACAGCAACTACTGTTGTCTGTCATATGAGCGAAACTGTTGCGCTGCCGTTAAGCGCCTGACAAATCAGGCCCAGCACATCAGACTTTGGCGTGAGAAGGAATGGTTATATTTTGACTTAACTTTCTGGGGAAAAGCAGAAGGCTGGACCAAGAGGGCAGAAAATAGACAAGGAGGAAGAGGTGACAGGAAGAAAAGGAACTAAAGAGAAACAAAGAGAGGGATAGAAAAGAAGGAATTCCTAGCACAGGATTTCCGGAAGATGGTAGACTATTTTTCCTGACAGGCCCCGGGCATCACCAAGAGGAGGGGTGGGGGGAGGGGGGGGAGTATTTTAAAAGAAACCAAAGCAAGCACAAACGTACGTGTCTAAGCATAACATGCAGATTTCTGGGTTAGACCTTCATGTCTTCAACTGGTTTCAGATTTCTTCTAAACCTCAGGTACCGACCTTTCAGAGAGCTTTTTCTTGTTTGGTTTGGTGCGTGCGTACGTGCGTGCGTGCGTGCGTGCGTGCGTGCGTGTGTGTGTGTGTGTGTGTGTGTGTGTTGTGTGTGGTGTGTGTGTTTGTGTGTGTGTGTGTGCGTGTGTGCGGGCGTGGTGGTGTGTGGTGTGTGTGTGTGTGTGTGGTGTGTGTGTGTGTGTGGTGTGTGTGGTTTGTGTTGTGTGTGTGTGTGTGTGTGTTGTTGTGTGTGTGTGTGTGTGTGTGTGTGTGTGTTGTGTTGTGTGTGTGTGTGTGTGGGGTGTGTGTGTGTGTGTGTGTGGTGTTGTTGTGATTGTGTGTGTGGTTTTATTATTTATGCTTTTATATCGAGGATAAGGGAATAAGCACTCATGTGCTTTTTACATCCAGCCCCAGTGTGTATGCAGGTGGTGTAAGTGTGATTGTTAAGTGTGGTGTCAGTGTGTGTGTGTGGATGTGTGTGTGTGTGTGTGGTGTGTAGTGTGGTTTGTGGTTGTGTGTGTTTGTGAGTATGTGTGTGTTTTATTATTTATTCTTTATATCGAGGATAAGGGAAAAACACTATTGCTTTTTTACAACAGTCCCGTGTGTATGCGGTGTGTGTGTATGTGTGTATGGTGTTGGTGTGTGTGTGTGTGTGTGTGTGTGTGTGTGTGTGTGTGTTGTGTGTTGTGGTATTTGATGGTGGTTGTGTGGTGTGGTGTTGTTTTTGTTGTTGGGGGTGGTGGTGGTGTGGTGGTGGTGGTGGTGGTGGTGGGGTGGTGTGGGGGTGGTGTGTGTGCGTGCTGTGTGCTCTGCTGTTGTTTTGTGTCGTTTGTTGTTGTGTTGTTGTTCCTGGCTAGAGCTCCGAAGTTCACCGATGGTGAGATTTTTGTGTATGTGACCTTCCCTCCCCCCCCCCCCCCCTCCCTACCATGTAGGCAGCAGCATTCTAACTTCGGGGATGGTGTCTAAACACGACACCTGTGTGCATGCGGATTTTTTTCTCATCCGTTCCTACCGACACACAATGGCCTACTCTTCGAAAAGGCGGAACGGGTTTTCAACGTGTGCGCAAGATGTTCTGCATGCGTTCGCACACGGAGCTTCGGTTTATAGTCTCATCCGAAGGACTGACATTCAGTTTGATTTTTTTTCATCAAACTGGGAGGAAAGGGCGAGGCTGGGAATCGAACCCAGAACCTCACGGTTTACTTGTTGGCAGGCGAACGTCTTAACCATCCTGCCACCTTCCTTCTTGTTGTTTGAGTCTGTTATGCTTTTGGGTCTGGCAGACGTATAAGAAACATAGCGGACTGCTTCCACAGTGAAAGGCAGGGGGACGGGATAGCCTAGTGGTTAGAACATTGCGCTCGCAATCTGACGACCCGGGTTCGATTCCCGTTCAAGGGGAGTTTTCCCCTAGAGTTAACATCAGTGCCGACTCCACTCTCCCCAAAAAGCCCTTTGGATGAGACTATAAGCCGAGGCCCCGTGTGCGAACGCACGCAAAACATCTTGCGCACACGTTAAATCCTGTTCCGTTTTTCGAAAGAGCAGGCCATTGTATGTCGGTGGGAACGGATGACAAAATGTACAAGACCGCATACACACGGGGGACTGGGTGTGAAAAAAGCGCATGAGTGCTTAGTCCATTATCCTCGAAATAAAAGAATAAAATAAATAAATAAATTAAATAAATAAATAAATAGATAAGAGCTGACTAGTGTGGCATGAACAATGTGGTTCCATGCAGTCACACCAGCAGATGTCAGTGCCTAGCGCATTGTGTGTCGTTCACACTGGTTATGTATGGTAGAGCATGAGACAACATGACACTACACTTTACTCATAATGACCCCTCTTCAGAGTAGCTCGTGTATGTTTCACAGATAATGGACCAGGTTTGAAGAGAGACACAGAGAAAAAGGGAGAGAGGAGAGAGAGAGAGAGAGAGAGAGAGAGAGAGAGAGAGAGAGAGAGAGAGAGAGAGAGAGAGAGAGAGAGAGAGAGAGAAAAGGAGGAGGAGGGAAGAGAGGGGAGAGAGAGGGGGTAGGGAGAAGCAAGGAGAGAGGGAGGAGGAGAAGGAAGGAGGAGGGAGTGGGAGAGGTGGGGGGTAGGGAGAAGCAGGAGAGAGAGAGAGGGCGGGGGGGAGCGAAACAACCAGACAGACAGACAGACAAAGACAGTGGAGAGACAGAGAGAGAAAGAGAGACACAGAGAGAGAGTATTTATTTATGTATGTATTTATTTATTCTTTTATATCGAGGATAATGGAATAAGCACTCATGAGAGGAGGAAGAAGCACACACACACACACACACACACACACACACACAACACACACACACACACACACACACACACAGAAATACAGAGAGGCGAAAGACAGAAACAGAGAGAGAAAGACAGAGAGACGGACAGACAGACAGACAGAGACAGAGAAAGGCAGGAGGGGGGAGGGAACGAGGTTGAATGATGATTATGCTATCAGAGGAATGGACAGAAAGAGCTCTAGAGGAGATGCCAGAGAGGGAGTAAGAGAGACATAGCCAGAAAGCGAAAGATTGTTTTAATTTTTTATTTTATTCTTTTATATCGAGGATAATGGAATAAGCACTCGTGTGCTTTTTTACATCCAGTCCCCTGTATGTATGCGGCTTCGTAAATTTTGTCATCCGTTTCCACCGGCACACAATGGCCTACTCTTCCGAAAAGCGGAACAGAATTTAACGTGTGCGCAAGATGTTCTGCATGCGTTCGAACACGGGGCCTCGGTTTATAGTCTCATCCGAAGTGAGAG
>CM054156.1:38909240-38911740 GCA_028751875.1 Rapana venosa
TCTCACAAACCAACACACAACACTACAAAATCAGAACACATGAATTTTTTGGTATCATCGATTTTGATTTGCTGATGCAAGTCCTGTCGCTGAAACTATTGGCTGAAAAGGCACATGTCCTTCAGGCACAGCTTTCATTGGTGGATGAAGTTCTGACGTACGAGGAAGCGGGTGTAGAGTGCAAGGGTTCCGAACCCAAGGCCAGATTTGTGAGCCAGACAGCCGTCTGAAAATGAAGAAGAAAACAATCGATGGTTGGTTGGTGTTGTTCTCATCAGTGTCAGCAGCAGACGATACCCAAAATACACCAACATTTAGCACACGCACGTACATACACACACACATACACACATGCATATGTGAGCGTGTAGGCACATATACACATGTGCATTGGCATGCATGCGTGCATACATGCAAAACAAACACACACGTTTGTACACATTATCAGTATTAACTGTTTTTAAAACTACACACACAAGTAAACGCAGGTGCGCGAGCACGCGCGCGCGCACGCGCGCGCACACACCCACCCACACACACACACACACACACGTACGTTCAATCACGCAGGTATGTACGCACACAAGCAAGCCGCCGTTTCTTTCCCACCATGAAGGTAGGTGCATATAATTATGCTGGGTGTGTTTGTGTTTCCATAACCCACCGAACGTTGACATGAATTACGGGATCTTTAACCCGCACATTTGATCTGCTGCATGTGTATGTATACGAAGGGAATGAAGGCACTGGCAGGAGGTCTGTACTTGAAGTTAATCTGGGAGATCGTTTATTTATTTTTTATTTATTTTATTTATTCTTTTATATCGAGGATAATGGAATAAGCATGTATGTGCTTTTTTACATCCAGTCCCCGTGTGTATGAGGTTTTGTAAGTTTTGTCATCTGTTCCCACCGGCACACAATGGCCTACTCTTTCGAAAAGCGGAACAGGATTTACCGTGTGCGCAAGATGTTCTGCGTGCGTTCGCACACGGGGCCTTGGTTTATAGTCTCGTCCGAAGGACTTTAACATTCAATTCGCTTTTTTTGTCAAACTGGGAAGAAAGGGCGAGGCTGGGAATCGAACCCACAACCTCACGGCTTACTTGTTGGCAGGCAAACGTCTTAACCGTCCTTCCACCTTCCACAAATCATAAAATTCCCTGCCCTTAATTCACCAGACGCTGCCGAGATTCAAACCCACGACTTCATGGACCCATAGGATTGAAGTCGACTGGTTTGAACCACTCAGCCTCTGCTGTCAGCTGAAGTGCAGTTGTAACCAATCTTACCTTGCATCACGCGTTCACGTAGTAGCTTTCGTCCGCTTCCGTGTTGTTGCTCTCTGTCAAAACCAAAAATATTCACCCATTATCCACCATTGTGAATTCCATAGTTCTTTGCAGAGTAGAAATAGCCAAACTGGGCTGAAATCACTCAGGTGTCAGGTGTATTGCTGTGAAGAGAGCTATGACTTGCTACATATTTATTCTTTTATTTCTAGAATAATGGAATAAACACTCATTTGCTTTTTTACATTCAGTCCCCGTGTGTATGTAGTTTTGTAAATTTTGCCATCTGTTCCCACGGGCACACAATGACCTACAACTTCCAAAAAAGCGGAACAAGATTTAATATGTGCGCAAGATGTTCTGCTTGCGTTCGCACATGGGACCTCGGTTTATAGTCTCATCCGAAGGACTTTTGGGGATAGTGGAATCTGCACTGATGTTAACTCCAAGGGGAAAAAATCCCCTTGAACAGAATTTGGACCCGGGTCGTCAGATTGCAAAAGCAATGTTCTGACCACTAGGCTGCCCCGTCCCTATAGTCTCAAGAGGGTAGGGGGTTTCCCACACTCACAGTACCAAAAGCAAAGCAAACCACTCCCTGTACCTGTTCCGTTCACTTGAACAGATCATAAACTGATGATGTCATGAATCCAAATGTCATGAAAAGGGAGATTATTTGTAGCGTTGGTAAAGCATCTTTTTACCAAAGTCCAACACAAAAGTTGTCAAAGAACACTTCTTTCTTTCTTTCATCTGCCGCTGGTGCCTTTCGGCGTCAAAGAACACAAACCTGCAAATGTCTCTTAGACACTCAGATATTGTTCATGACGTTAGAATAGCCTAATTGAGGATATCTAAGGAAACGAAATCACCATGTTATGGTGTCTTACTACCAAACTGTAACAAAATATATGTTAAAAAACCCAAAAGGCGTCAATAAATTTGTTGTGTGATAGTAAACTGAAGACCCGTGGAGGAAGCTCACAAGAGTTAAAGATGAAAATAGAAGAAAAACTGGTTTTTGCTAACCCTAATGTGTAACCTGTATGAAGCCCCACAGAAGGCAACCCTGTTCTTCACCAAAGGAGAGTGCACAGCTTCTAAATTCTCTCCCTTGGTGCTGGGGGGTTGCATTTAATTGTTGGTGTTGGGGCTTTTTGGTTTGTATGTTTGTTTGTTTTGTTTTGTTTTTTGTTGGGTTTTTTGTT
>CM054156.1:38924240-38926740 GCA_028751875.1 Rapana venosa
CAGTGTATGTTTTCACATACTTCTTCATAGCCAATCAGTGTATGTTTTCACATACTTCTTCATAGTCAATCAGTGTATGTTTTCACACACTTCTTCATAGCCAATCAGTGTATGTTTTCACACACTTCTTCATAGCCAATCAGTGTATGTTTTCACACACTTCTTCATAGCCAATCAGTGTATGTTTTCACATACTTCTTCATAGCCAATCAGTGTATGTTTTCACACACTTCTTTATAGACAATCAGTGTATGTTTTCACACACTTCTTCATAGCCAATCCGTGTATGTTTCTACATACTTTTTTAGAGCGGAGAAGAGTATGTTTTGCACATCTTTTTCATAGCCAAGTAGTGTATCTTTTCACAATTTTTGTTCAGAGCAAACAACTGCCTATTTTCACATATTCTTCGAGCCAACAAGTGTGTTTATTCACACTGACCAGCTGCATTGTACAGCTCAACACCTCTGCCCTGTATTCAACAAGCAGCTGGATGTGTAAGAGAGAGACAGAGACAGAGACATTAACAGAGACAGAGATAGACAGAGAGAGACAGAGACAGACACAGAGAACTCTGATAGTATATATTCATAAAAGGCCGTTGGTCCATACATGAAGGTGGTTGCTGATCAATACACTGAATACTGATAGGAATATACGGTGAAGTACAGCTGTGATATACAAATGCAAACAAATCCATAGGGGAAAAAATTCTTACGATCTTACGACAACATAATATCTCTTATTTTAAAGGCTTTCTATAAATATAAAGCTAAATTTCTAATGATATAAGGATTACTACAACCCATGAGCAAACAGAGTCCAAATGCATTTGGCTGGTTGATATATTTTGCTGGGATATATTTTTTCCTAATGTCATTAGAGGCGGGACAACTTAAGACAAAATGTAATTCATCTTCTGTTGCTTCATTACATAAAAAGCATGTTGTATCAGATTCACTGTGCATTCTATATCTAAGTTTATGAACATTTATATCTGACACACCCAGTCTGAATTCAGCCATTTTTCTTTTCAAATGCATAACCATTCCAAGCTTTAAATAAGGTTTTATGTCATGTAAGCTTATAAATTGTCGATAAGTTTTATATCTATCACTAGATTGAATAGGATCATTCCATCATTGCCAATGACAATCAATCAATATTTGTCTAAAAGCAGAAATAAAGTCTTAGATTTCCAGCACCTTGATTTAAAAAGACATATCCAAAGCCATAATTATTTGAATTAGCAAATGAGTATTTGTGTGGCCCAATTTTTCTCTCTCCCCTAACATATAAATCAAAAAGCATCCGATAAGATTCAAATGGTAGTCTGTGCTCTTCCGTGTTCAAAATTTTTAACCAATACCTAATAAATTATATCTTAAAGCAGAACTAACTGTGAGAGGATGTCTATTTGTTTCGCTGTAGTCAAAATCATTTGGTGTTTATCTACTAAAATTTGCTTCAAAACAAATAGATGCACTGAGTTAATGTGTGTTGCTGCTGTATCCAATCCCCTAACCTCAGAATCAGATAAGACTACAGGTTGTATTTATGGATCAAATATCTTCATAAACAAATCAAAGAAATTATTGTAAAAACGTAGCTTTTTCAATACACATAAACTGTTTTTTCCTCTCCTTGCAAAACGTGTACATGCAGTGGTGAAGCTAAGCCTAGTGGAAAAACAGGTTCCTAAATATGGATGTATGTTAACCACAGGCATAGCAGCATCTCCATTATCCATCCATGTTTCATGACCAGCTAGGAAACCTCTCTTTCTAAAGACAGTGATATTACTTTTGTTCAACTTTACTTTGAGACCAACTCTGTTCACGACAAAAATACTATATTTGTGTAATAGTCCATTTGAAGATAAACGCTCTCTTCATTTGTTACCGACATAAAATTACAGACAAATTTCCTACAGAAAAAAATACACCAATTAGTCTTCAAGTTTCAAGCATTAGATATAAATTAAAGGCGTAGTATATCCAGGCATGCCTTTTAATCCAGAAACACTTAGCAAGTCGATACATGGTTTCGGATAAACGGGTTAATCTCAAACAGTTCATTTGTGTCTGGCTTCAGTTCGGTCAACTGATATACAGTTTAAAATTGTACTCCTTGTCATTCACCAACGCTCTCTGGTTCTCATGATGGAAAAACTTGATACAGAATGGGAGTTGTTTTCGCTAAAAACTACACTTTGGTCTAGAATTAAAGAGACGGTGTTCTGTTTCCGGGCCATGTCATCACTGACCGAAGTCTGCTTTCAGTTAGTTCCCTTTTCCAGTCTTTGCTTTCCTAAGTTTTCCTAAATGACAAAACATTGGTGACTTTTCAAAATGTGTCTAGACTTTTTTCTAAACCTTATCATTCTGATCAGGAACAGAGGAGGTTGAAAAAAAGTATCAGTTATACACACACACACACACACACACACACACACACACACACACACACACACACACACACACACACACACACACACAAA
>CM054156.1:38939240-38946740 GCA_028751875.1 Rapana venosa
GCCATGGAAATTAATCCTATCTAAATCTGTCTCTGTGATTCTCTCTCTCTCTCTCTCTCTCTCTCTCTCTCTCTCTCTCTCTCTCTCTCTCTCTCTCTCTCTCTCTCTCTCTCTCTCTCTCTCTCTCTCTCTCTCTCTGAGAGCGGTCTGCTGGTCGGAGGTGGTCAGACGTGTATTTGTGCTCTGTCAAAAAATATCGTATTTATGACAGTTATTAGTTATAGACTGAAGTGAATTTTGGCAGGTGGGTGTGTACAGGTGTGCTCATCACTAATCTGACTTTAGTGATTGGAATTCTTGTATAATTAGCCTGTAAATTATATTTCAAATATTAATACTTAACAAATAAGGTTTAATTTTCATACTATTGCCGAGAAGAGATCAACATTTCTGTATTCAAACTGGACGTGAAAAATTGCAAACTGCACGTGAGAAATTGCAACTTGTTCTGGGTTCATGAACTCTTCCCTTCTTCTGCTGCTGGCTGTCATGATGCAGTGTGCACGTGAAAACTGAGCATGCCTGTGACACTTTGATGCACCTGCCAAGTGGAGATGGGAACTATGTCAGCATGTGAGTGTCAATAACTTTTGTTTTGATTTGTTTTAAATATGGCGGAAGATTCCACAAGTGGCACAAAAAAACTTAAATCCACCATGGATGAAATCCAGAAACGATTTTCTTGTGGGACTGAAGAGCTTACTGCATGGCGTAATTCCCTTATTTATCGCTATACAGCGATCAATGAAAAGTCAATCGTCGTGACAGTGGCTGACTTCAATCAAAATGACGAAACCATTTCTTCAATGCCTCAGTTTGTTCCACTACTGCCACCCCCTGAACTTTCCAAAACAGTGATCAGACTTTTTCATAAATCTTCTAAAAGCGTCACAATTACTCTGTATTTCACACAGCAGGAAGGAGGCACCCTGTTGTGTCAAGGAAGAGATTGTGTGCAGTGGCGTGATCAAGAGTGTGAGAAAATCAAACATGTTATTTCAGCTTTCGTAGAAACAAAGGACAATGAAGAATTAACTAAACATCTCCTCAAAACTCCTCTGTTATTCATTAAAAACTTCCCAGGAGTTGTTTCTCTGGAAGCCCCCCTCAAAGACGAAGTCTGTCTGGATCCTGTCACCTTGACTCCAGACCATCAGTCTCCTGATGTGCAGGGTACAACCCCTCCTCCAGACGCCAATGTATTGTTGTCCAGTGAAGTCACTGACGCTGCAATATCCACCACCCAAAAAACAGTTTTCCTTCCACCTACACCATCCATTCAAACTGAATCAGTGTCTACAAAGTCAAAAGACAGTCCTCACTTTGACACAACTCCCATCGGTAAGAGGACCCGTATCCAAAGAAAAAGAAATCTTTTTTCTTCTGGGTTGAAACCCAATAGAAAACAGCCATCATCACTGTCATCGTGTAAACAAACATTAAAAGAAATTAAAGATTGCATAAAGTCGTTAACCTCAGCACAAGAAGAACATGAATCAAAGACAGCCTCACTCATTGAAGACGTCAAAGTTTCATTGAAAAATGAACTGCGAGTTCATGTTTCTGAAAAGCTTGAGTCACTACTTTTTGAATTGGACAGTTTGAGAAAGAAAATAAATTACCTGGAAGAAAAAAATGCAAAACTAGAAAAGGACAATCACTCAATTAAAACTCAGATGGGAACGATGCAGTCTCAGTTGAAAAGAATCAGTTCCAGAAACAATGAGACAACATCCACTCAGACTTCCCCCCATCCTCAATCAGAGCAACTTCCTGATGCTTCACTACAACAAACATCTGAATTAAAACAAAGTGGGTGTTCCAACCATGAAGAATTAGGATTTTCAGTTATTGATCCAACCATCCAGCCATCTCAGGCAGAGAATTCTGTCACCATGACTGATGCAGCTTTTCCAGCTACTCCAAAAGCAACAGACCATGAAATCACAGACCCCAAACTACACTACACTGTACCTGTCAAAAATTCCTTTGAGGCACTGGCTGATGTGGATCCTGGCCTTACAACTACACAGCAAACAGATGCACAGCCAGGTCCCACAGGAGGAAACATCAAAGACCAGTACAGCAAAACCATGGACTCTGGAACCAGTAGAACTACCAAACAATCACCCCATGAAATATTGTCCAAGATTTCTATTCCAGATACTACAACTATGCTATTGGTAGGAGATTCTGTCATTAGAAATATTGATCCACACAGACTGGCCCCTCGGGGTGAGAACATGTTCAAGATCTGTGTATCTGGAATGAAGATAACAGACTTATCAACATGGCTTTCTTCTCTTCCTATCATGTTCAATATTAAATGTGTAGTTGTTCACGTTGGTGTCAACAGCTGCAAATCTGGTGTCATTTCAGAAAAAGAATGGACTGATCTTGTCAAACAATGCTTCTCCTCCTTCCCCCAGTCTGCAGTCAGTATGAGTTCCATAATCCCAGCTAGAGGTCGACATCATCTTAACACTTTCATTATTCCTTCCAACAGAAATCTTCAAACAGTCTGTCATCAGTCAAGCACCACATTCATTGATCACACAAATACTTTCACTACTAGTTCTGGATCTCCTCGTTTAGCTCTTTATTTCAATCTTACTCACCCCAGTGAAAGAGGCACTTCCAAAATTGCAAACAATCTCTGGCTTGCCTGGAATAACACTGAGCACCGCAATTCTGATAAGAATAATGCAAATAACATGCATGAAACTGATGGCCGTCCTTATGATCTTAATGACAGAAATGATCACCAACAAGGCAAATTTCAGGACAGTTATTCTTCAGGGAGCAGGGTATATCAACCACCTCCTTACCGCAACAGACGAATAGGGCGAGATGTTTCCACCTCACTCCCAAGTAGTTCATCAACAGATGACAGATATCATCAGACATTGTTCAGCAGCTATAGACCACAACAAAGTAGGACAAGTAGAGGCCCTAGGATATATCCTCAGCAGAGGTTCTCCCCTTCTCACACTTCTAATTCTACAGAAACTCTGTCTAGGTCTCATGCCAACCATCAGGATCACCACGCATACAATGGCAATGCAGCATGTCCTCCTCCCTCCTCACTTTTTCACTACCCACCTCTCAGATCAAGGCCACGTGAAAACATATCTAATGCTCCCTTCCCAGTATCTTCTGTTCAACATCCCTCTTTGCATTCAAACTACACAAATCTTGGAAGAAGTTTCTCCTATCCCTTTCCATCTCCTCTCTCATCCTATGAAGCACACAACTTCCACCTTCCTCCAGAACAAGATGCTTCTGTAACATCTGATCAGTTCCCTAGCATCCACCCTCCTTTTAGAGGACATATCCATCCATATGCTTTAGACTTGCTCTCCATGGCCTCTCAAATAATGGCAAATCAGGGTAGAACCCCTTACCCATGCACAGATAGAAATGGGAATGTGTATATTGCATGTCTTTACTTTTTTGTCTAGAATTTTCAAATGAATAATGATGTGTGATGGTGTTTGAATGTTGTAGTTCCAGATGCTCCAATGGCTGTGTGAATAACCTGAGAGAAAAACATTTGTTCGGAGATTGGTAACGGAAACAAGGTTTTGGCATTTTTGAGGTTTTTCCTTCTGCATTTTGATCCTTTTTCTTATAGGGATTTTGCAGGGTTTGTTGTTGTTGTTGTTTTGTTTTGTTGGTATAATTACACTAAACATTGTATTCTTTGGAAAAGTAACACTTCATCGAAAGTGGGGTCATACTTCCCTGTGTAAATATTTTTGTGCCTTGGGATTTTTCATATATAGCTTACTTGATCTTGTCTCATTCCTATAGTTGTATTTTATTGCCATTATATGTGAGTGTTATTTGATGACGGTACTCTGATCTTGCGTTGAATAACTGTATGAATTAGTGATTAGATGTGTATGATACAAGCAATTCATTTTGACTATGGATCATCAAAACAATCTTTGGTTATCTAAAGATGGCCTGCGAATTGGTCATCTTAATATCAACCATGCAGTACACAAAATGACAGAAATATCTTCTATATTGTCAAATTCAGGAACAAATTTCCATGTATTTGGTTTTACAGAAACCCATTTATCCTCCCATATTTCAGACAATGACATCTCAGTACCAGGCTACAATACCATTCGCAGAGATTCCCTTATTCCTAAAGAAACTGGTATAGTTGTTTATATTCATCACTCAGTTCAGTTCAAAAGAGTTAAAAGTTTAGAACAACTTCATATAGAAACGATTTGGATTGAAATTAAACTAAGGAATTCCAGACCAATTCTTTTATGTTTTCTTTACAGAAATCCCAAAGAAAAAGCAGAGTGGATTGATCACTATATTTTAATGATGGATAGCATAGATAAAGATTATGATGATATTGTTTTATTAGGTGACTTCAATATTGATTTATTAAAACCTAATAATCATTGGATACACACAACTGAATCTTTCAACTTGAAACAATTGATAACTATACCAACTCGTATTACAAATATTTCAAAAACTTTAATAGATCATATATATGTTACAAATAAAAACACTATTATAGAGATAAATGTTCCACTTTCCGGTTGCAGTGATCACTTCCCTATATGTATAACATGGTCCAAAAAAGGAGTAAAAATTCCTAAAGCTAGCCATAAAACTATAACTTTTAGGAATTTCTCACACTTTAACAGCAACGTTTTTCTACAGGACCTTCTGAATTCACGTTTGAGTGATGTTTATCAAATTACTGATCCTAATATAGCCACTGAATATTGGTATTCTATCTTTTATAATGTTTATAATAAACATGCTCCACTACAAATTAAAAGAGTTAAATACAAAACAAAACCACCATGGCTTACTAACGAAATACAGAAAAATATACATCATAGGGATTACCTATTAAAGAAAGGTTCCCGAGAAGATTATAAGAAACAAAGAAATTATGTAACTTCACTTTTACGAACTGAGAAAAAAAAGTATTTTGGAGAGCTTCTTAAAAACAACACGGAGAGTAAATGTATTTGGAAAACTATTAACCAGCTCACCAACAAAAGTTTTCATAAAAGCTCAAACGTTGGCTGTGATATTACTGCTGATGCATTAAATCTTCATTTCTCAACCGTTGCAGACCAGTTAATCTCTGAAGACAAATCAGAAGACAATGACTTAAAAAATTTGAAAGCTTTTTGCGATAGTAAAAATATTGAATCTAAAATTGAGTTAACATTTCTTACAGTTAACGAGGTTTTCACTGCTTTAAATCGTCTGAAGCAATCATCAACTCGTGGGCTTGATGGAATAGATGGGAAAATTCTTAAACTATCTGCATCAGTTATAGCTGAAACACTTACATATCTTTATAATCTTTGCATAAGTAAAAACACATTTCCTAGAATCTTAAAACAGGCAAAAATTATTCCTTTACATAAATCAGGAAATACCTCAGAACCATCAAACTACAGACCAATTTCAATATTGTCCACTCTTTCAAAACCATTAGAGCAGCACATTCATAAATGTTTACTAGCCCACTTAAACAAATATAATCTGCTACACCCTAACCAGTCTGGATTTAGAGCAAACCATTCCTGCCACACTACCCTTGTAAAAATGACCGACAGATGGTTGCATAATATGAATAAAAAGGAATTTACAGGTATACTCTTTATTGATTTTGCTAAAGCCTTTGATATTATAGACCACAGACTTCTACTACGGAAGCTTGCAGTCTACAAACTATCCCCTAGTACCATCACACTTATCTCATCATTCCTTTCTGACAGACTTCAAAAGGTATATCTAAACAACACTTCTTCAAGTTTTCTTCTTAATAGCTTTGGTGTTCCACAAGGATCAGTGCTTGGTCCCTTGCTGTTTCTTCTGTATATAAATGACCTGCCATTGAGTATAAATGTACAAAATGAACTATTTGCAGATGATACAACTCTTGATACTAGCCACAAAAACCCTCTCCAAGTATGTCAAAGTTTACAAGAGAATATCAACATAGTTGTCAACTGGACACAAATGAACCACATGGCCCTTCATCCAGGTAAAACAAAATTCATGCTGTTATCAACAAGACAAAAACGTCAAAATCTTAACATAAACTTACCTTCTATTTATGTCAACAGTGTTAAAATTGAAGAAGTTTCTAGTCACAAAATTTTGGGGATAACCATCGATAATAATTTGTCTTGGTCTGTACATATACGTAATCTAACAAAGAAAATTGCCTCCAAAACCTACCAGTTAAATAAGATCAAACACTTTCTGAATCTGCATGCGAGAAAAATATTTTTTTATTCATTTATTCAGTCTATTGTGGATTATGCATCTACATTGTGGGATTTAGCCTATTCAAACCATTAATCAGTATACACAAACGAGCTGTCAAAATAGTAATAGTTAAGTCATCTTCATTAACATTTTCCGATTACAAAAATGTCAACATCCTTCCTCTCAAAACAAGATTGCTATTTAATAAAGGTGTACTAATGCATAAAATTCTTCATGGTAGTGCCCCATCTTCCTTGAGCAGCATGTTCAGCGAAAACAACTTTCGACACTCACATAAAATTAATCTCCCTTTACCAGCTATTACTCTATTCAAATCAAGTCTAGTTTATAGCGGGAGCTGGTTTTGGAATAGGCTCCCAACCTTTCTAAAAAATGAAACAAAGTTTTCAAGATTTAAAAGTCTGTTCTATGATTTTCTGATGACTCATAAAAATGTCACACTGTTTTCACCACAAATGTTTTGATCGAACCGCTAGTAGTTTCAGTCACATAAGTTGTCTCCCCGGATGGTATAGTTAATTTTGTTAGTATGCATTCCTATTAATTTTGTTTGTTTTCCATCATTTCTATGTATATCTTAACGCTCTCTCTCTCTCTCTCTCTCTCTCTCTCTCTCTCTCTCTCTCTCTCTCTCTCTCTCTCTCTCTCTCTGATGTATTCTATATCTTGCTTGCTTTTCAGTGTGTGTGTGTGTGTGTGTGTGTGTGTGTTGTGCGCGCGCATGCGCGCACAAGTATGTGTGTGTATTGTTTTCTATGCAATTCTGACATTATGCACATTTTTTTCCTTATTATTTATTTCTTCTTTTTTCCCCGAGGGCTGGATGTAAAAAAGCAATGTCATGCTTAATCTATTACCCTCTGAAAAATAAAAATTGTTCAAAAATTGTTCAAAATTGTTCTCTCTCTCTCTCTCTCTCATTCGTGGAGACACGCGTGCATGCGTGCGGGTGTGTGCACGCTCCTCTGTGTGTGTGTGTGTGTGTGTGTGTGTGTGTGTGTGTGTGTGTGTGCGTGCGTGCGTGCGTGCGTGCGTGCGTGCGTGCGTGCGCGCGCGCGCGCGCGCGTGTAAGTGTGTGAGATAGGGAGAGTCTTTGAGTGCAAAGCGGTTTTAGGGCCAGTCCAGCAGATCGTTCAGTGCTAAAGGTCAGGAAGATTGTCCCCCTTTATGTTTCCTTGGTCTCCTTGTCTGAACCTGCTAATGGTGATA
>CM054156.1:38949240-38954240 GCA_028751875.1 Rapana venosa
TTTTCTTGTATTTCGAGAATAATGGAATAAGTACTCATGTGCTTTTTTTACATCCATTCCCCGCACGTGCGTGCAAGTGTGTGTTTGCGCGCGTGTGTATGTGTGTCATTGCAACGCTTTGTTTCTTGAAGGACAGGGGTAGCAGGTGTGGTGTACTGTGTAATGAAGGGCAAACTTGCACAGCGTGACATTTCATACAGACATGGAAACTGCGAAGTATCACGAAGTCACCACCGTACATTTTGCTGCCTTTGACAGACAGCTACGGTTTTCTGACGTGGTGTGGTGTGGTGTGGTGTGGTGTGGTGTGATGTGGTGTTGTGGTGGGTGTGGAGTGGTGTGCTGCGGAGTAGTGTGATGTGGTGTGGAGTAGTGTGGAGTGATGTGGAGTGATGTGGTGTGGAGTGGTGTGGTGTGGGAGTGGTGTGGTGTGTGGAGTGGTGTGGAGTGGTGTGGTGTGCTGTGGATTGGAGTGATGTTGTGTGAGTGGTGTAGTGCGGTGTGGCGTGGTGTGGTGTGGTGTGGAGTGGTGTGGTCTGTGGAGTGGTGTGGTGTGGAATGATGTGGTGTGGTGTGGTGTGTGGAGTGGTGTGGTGTGGAGTGGTGTGGTGTGGTGAGGATGTGTGTGGTGTGTGGGTGGTGTGGAGTGGAGTGGTGTGGAGTGATGTGGAGTGATGTGGGTTGATGTGGTGTGGTGTGGCGTGGTGTGGCGTGTGTGGAGTGTGGTGGTATGGTGTAGTGTGGTGTGGTGTGATGTGGAGTGGTATGGAGTGGTTGGTGTGTGGTGTGGAGTGTGTGGTGTGGAGTGGGTGCGGTGTAGTGTGGTGTAGTGTAGCATGTTGTATGGTTGGTTGTGTGGCGTGGGGTGTGTAGGGTAGTGTGGTGTGGCGTGGCGTGGTGTGGTTGTGGCGTGGTGTGGTGTGGCGTGGGTGGTGTTGGTGTGGCGTGGTGTGGTGTGGTGTGGTGTGGTGTGGCGTGGGTGGTGTGGCGTGGGTTGGTGTGTGGTGGTGGCGTGTGTGGTGTGTGGCGTGGGTGGTGTGTGGGTGTTGGGTGTGGGTTGTTGGCGTGGTGTGGGTGTGGTGTAGCTGGTGTGGTGGCGGTGGCGTGGGTGTGGTTGGTGTGGGTGTAGTCGTGGGTGTGGTGTGTGGGTGGGGTGGTGTGTGTGGCTGTGGTGTGGTGTGGTTGGCGTGTGTGTGTGTGGTGTGGTGGTGGCTGGGAGTGGTGTGTGGTGTGGCGTGGTGGGGTGGTGTGGCGTGGTTGTGTGGTGTGTGTGTGTGTGGGTGGTGTGGTGGTGTGGTGTGGTTGGTGGTTGTTGGTGTGGTGTTGTGTGTGTAGCGTGGTGGTGTGCGTGGGTGTGTGGTGTGTGGATTGGTAGTGTATTGTTAGTGTGGTGTGGAGTGGTGTGTGTAGTGTGTGTGGTAGTGTAGTGAGTGGTGTGTAGTGTTGTGGTGTGAGTGGTGGGTGTAGTGTAGTGTATGTGTGTATGAGTGTAGTGGTGTGTTGGTAGTGTGTGTAGTGTGTGAGTGTAGTGTAGTGTGGGTGGTTGGTGTGGTGTGGTGTGTGTGGGTGGTGTGGTGTGGGTGGGTGTGTGTGTAGTGAGTGGTGTTGGTAGCATGGTATGTATGGTTTGGTATGATGTGGCGTAGTGTAGTGTGGTGTGTGTGTGGGTGTGGGTGTGGTGTGGCGTGGTGTGTGGGGTGGGTGGGGTGGTGGCGTGTGTGGTGTGGTGGGGGTGTGGTGGTGGGCGTGGCGTGGTGTGGGTGGCGTGGTGTGGTGTGGCGTGGTGTGGTGTGGCGTGGCGTGGTGTGGTGTGGTGTGGTGTGGGGTGGTGTGTGTGGGTGGTGCGTGGTGTGGCGTGGCGTGGTGTGGTTGGTGTAGCGTGGTGTGGTGTGGCGTGGCGTGGTGTGGTGTGGGTGGTGTGGTGTGGTATGGCGTGGTGTGGGTGTGGTGTGCGTGGCGTGGTGTGGTGTGGCGTGGTGTGGTGTGGCGTGGTGTGGTGTGGTGTGGCGTGGTGTGGTGTGGTGTGGTGTGGCGTGGTGTGGTGTGGTGTAGCGTGGTGTGGCGTGGTGTGGTGTGGATTGGAGTTATGTTGTGTGGAGTGGTGTAGTGTAGTGTAGTGTAGTGTAGTGTAGTGTAGTGTTTTGGTGTAGTGTGGTGTAGTGTAGTGTAGTGTATAGTAGGGTAGTGTAGTGTAGTGTGGTGTAGTGTAGTGAAGTGTAGTGTAGTGTGGTGTGGTGTAGTGTGGTGTGGTGGGGTGTGGTGTGGTGTGGTGTGGTGTAGTGTAGTGCAGTGTAGTGTAGCATGGTATGTATGGTATGGTATAATGTGGCGTAGCGTAGGGTAGTGTGGTGTAGTGTGGCGTGGTGTGGTGTGGTGTAGTGTAGTGTAGTGTAGTGTAGCGTGGCGTGGCGTAATGTAGTGTAGTGTAGCGTAGTGTAGTGTAGCGTAGTGTAGTATAGTGTAATGTAGTGTAGTGTAGTATGGTGTGTTTCCAGATATTTTTGAGTTGTTTATCCTGTTATTTGCTGATGACGTGGCATTAACATTTACTATCTTATGATGATATGAAATGCCATAATTCACAAGAATATAGAAACGTTGTATCACTTATCTACAGGTTTAAACTCAATGCTTTTAGATCTAAATTTTCAAAATCCGCAACGTGTATCTGTGGCGAAACTATTACCATTGCTCACGTTCTTTTACAATGTCCAGATCTAAAAACCTTTTTACCCGTCTTCCCAGTCCGTTGCTTAGAGCAAATACTTAAAGACACCCCTTTAATGAAAGATATTGTATTGTCATTAACTCATTGTCCTATTATCAGATACCTATAGTACATTGTATTTTATTTAGTTGTAGAAATTGCAAAGTTAGTGTTTGAGCTGTTATTTCTATCTTTTCAAAGTTCTTTTTTACGCTTTATCTTATTAATATTTGTTATTTGTCAATGATTAGCTATATGCATCCCCTTACACACACTCACACACACACAGAGGCACGCGCGCCACACACACACACACACACACACACACACACACACACACACACACACACACACTTTCCCGTCTGATATCACTGTTTAGTGGAAGGACGTTAAACTGAAGAACTACTACTACTGGCATTAATGTCAACTACACCCACTGGCTTACAGAATCATTTAAAGGTCTTAGAAACATGTTGTGCTAATATGATTTTCAGTGTAAACATAGACAAAACTAAGATAATCGTTTTCAGGAAAGGGGGATACTGAGGAAAACGTGAAAAATAGCTTGTTGATAATAAAAGAATAGAGGTAGTTAACAGTTATCATTATTTGGGATTTCATTTTACATCCGTGATGAGCGCAAAGAAGGGTGCATCACAGTTGGTTACTAGATATATATTTTTTTTAAATGATAATAAAATAAATTCGCAGATGACATTGATGGAATAGCAGGATCAGAAAAAGAGCTTGCCAGCCTAACAGAACACCTGAATAAGGCCTCCAAAACATACGGCATGGAAATTAGTGCAGAGAAGACCAAACTGATGACTAATAACACCAACGGCATTAGCACTGATATCAGGGTTAATGACCAGAAGCTGGAAACAGTTCAAAGCTTCAAGTACCTGGGAGCCATTGTATCAGACCAGGGATCCAAGCCAGAAGTAGTATGCAGGACTGCACAGACAATATCAGCACTGTCAAAACTAAACACCATCTGGAGAGATAAAAAATATCTCACTTATCTCCAAGATCAGACTAATGCGCTCCCTTGTCATATCCATATTTCTGTATGCCTGTGAATCATGGACCCTGACTGCAGATTTGGAGAGAAGAGTACAGGTGGTGGAGATGAGATGCTTTCGGAGACTCCTTGGCATCTCCTACAAAGACCACATAAGCAACGAAAGCGTGCATAACAGAATCCAGCAAACCATTGGACCCTATGAGAACCTTCTAACGATCGTGAAAAAGCGTAAACTTAAATGGTATGGGCATGTCACAAGATCCAAAGGACTTGCAAAGACAATTTTACAAGGCACTGTCCAAGGAGGAAGAAGATGAGGCAGACCATGGAAGAGCTGGGAGGATAACATCAGCGAATGGACAGGCCTAGAACTCAACAAAACCCTGAGAAAGGCAGAACAGAGAGAGGAATGGAGGGAACTGGTTGTTGAGTCTTTGAGGGTGCCCCCACGGTCGTCAGACTACGGGACAGATAGATAGATAGATAGATAGATAGATAGATAGATAGATAGATAGATAGATAGATAGATAGATAGATAGATAGATAGATAGATAGATAGATAGATAGATAGATAGATAGAATAAAATAAAAAGCAGTTATACAGCCTACCAAAGTTTTCCAGAAGTGCAAGGAAGTGACAGAAAACTCATTCTTTAAAATGTTTGATACCATAAATCCAACCAATACTGTTATATTCAGCTGAAATTTGGGGATTAAGTAAAAGAGAGCTTCTAGAAGAGAAAAAAAAGCACATAATGATTTCATGCAGTTTGAGTTTTTGAGTTTTGTTTTGTTTAATGTCTATTCACTACATGGTGATTTAGACACACCCGCATTCATACCAAAGTACCTATTATTACACACCGCATCTCTCTCTCTCTCTCTCTCTCTCTCTCTCTCTCTCTCTCTCTCTCTCTCTCTCTCTCTCTCTCTCTCTCTTTCTCTCCCCTACACGCACCCACATCCACACACACATAAGTATATATACATATATATAAATATATATATATATATATATATATATGCAGAAGGTTTATAGGTGTGCCAGCCCGGTCATCAAATAAAATGGTCTGTGGAGATCTGGGCAGGTACCCACTGTACGTGAATAGATATCATCATCATCATCATCATCATCATCATCATCATAAATGGAATTGATATAGCGCTATATCTTGCAAAGGCAAATCAAAGCGCTTGCATTCAACCTATTCTTACACAGTCATGCAACCAATACCAAACAATTAATAGTTTAAACAAACAAATATT
>CM054156.1:38956740-38961740 GCA_028751875.1 Rapana venosa
CTGAAAGATACAAAATTTATCACGATTCAGTTTTCATGCAACCAAGAGAAGAAATAAGATAATTTTCCAGAAATTGATCCTTGAGTTGCGGAATACTACACATTGTTGATTATGAGTCGCGTGAATGGCACTTGTTTCGGCATAAATGTCTAAGATATGGCTGATGCCATTCTTTAGTTTTAACGTTGCTGATAACATTAGTGCATTTGAATACAATGGGAGTGATATGTTTATAACACTGATGTTATATGCCCACTCTGTATGCCCATCATTCTTTTGTGTTGTGGCCTGTAGAATAAGTGTGTTAATAATAATAATAATAATAAATGGAATTTATCTAGTGCTATATCTTGCAAATACAAATAAGAGCGCTTCCATTCAATCCGCTCCTACACATGCAATCAACAATGATTAACAATATTTTAACAAAGTTAAATTACACACACACACACACACACACACACACACACACACACACATGTCATACATTTCAGCAGGGTGATGGAATTTTGGCTGTTAAAGGCAGGGACAGATATGAGATGAAACAGGAGGGAAAAATCATAGGTTTGAAATAGGTAGTTTTGAGGCTATGAGCTTTTGAGGCTATGTTCCCTCGATATTGTAAGCATACGTCAATCTATTACATCACAAGAAACTACTATCAAGTGATTTCCCCTGGCCATTGTTAGATGAAGCTGCCAAATAAAAACTGCAGTCTCATGTTCATTCTGAATTCTTAGACTTTGATCTTGAGAGAATGCATGTTCTACATGGCCTAAGGCCGACGTACAGTAAAAGTCCTAACTCTCTCTCTCTCTCTCTCTCTTCTCTCTCTCTCTCTCTCTCTCTCTCTCTCTCTCTCTCTTCTCTCTCTCTCTCTCTCTCCTTCAGAATATCACAGCGCATTGCAGTATTAGGCAGTACAATACAACATGGTACAATATAGGTAACACAGCACAGTTCAGCACAATACAATGTAGTTCACCACACTATAGTACAATATAGTACAGTACAATACCAAACACTATAACACGATACGGTAAACTGCTACTCTTTTTGATAAAATACAATTTAGCGAGGTAGAAACAGTACAGAACAATACAATACTAATACAGAACAGTGCCATACAGTAAAGTACAATACAAGGCAGTAAAATGAAAGACAATACAACAAACTATAATACAAAACAATAAACTATAATGCACAGCTGCTGCTGCTGCTGCTGCTGCTGCTGCTGCTGCTGCTGCTAATGATGATGATGATTATCAGCATCAGCATCATTATTATCAATACAATCATCATTATCATCATTATTATCCACATCATCAGTCATCATATTATATTCATATCATTAGTATATATATATCATCTCATCACTCATGATCTATTTATTTTTGTTATTATTATTATTTATTTGTTTAATAAGGAAGTCATATAGGGCGGAATCTTGAAAACAAACAAACAAGCCAAAACGCTTGCAATACAATACAGTAAGCCACAACAGAATATAACACAATACAACGCAGCCCAACGTTACAACGCAGTACGTTTCATCACAAAACAATACACCACAGGCAGAACCCCGAGACCCACAAGAGAAGCAACACAACGCGTCATTCTGTTCTCTTTCCTCCCTCCCTCCCGTCCTACCTCCTACCACTACCACCCCCTCCCTCCACTCCTCCCCCTCCCCCTACGTCATCCCCACCCCTCTGCTGCTTCCCTCTCCCTCCTCACCCTATCTTTGCTTTATCTCATCCCCCCCCTCTCCCTCCCCGCGCCCCCATTCCCTGTCCTTCTGTCAGGTGTTCCAGATAAGTGACCTTCTGTTACAGTCGCTCTGATTCCCACAGGGTCAGTTTCCAGTGGATCTGAACAGGTGAACTCTTCACACCAACTCGTAAACCTTGTCTTAACATTCTCTCTCTCTCTCTCTCTCTCTCTCTCCTCTCTCTCTCTCTCTCTCTCTCTCTCTCTCTCTCTCTCTCTCTCTCTCTCTCTCTCATCCCCTCTCACACACACACACCACACACAAAATACAACCCACTGTGTTATATGGTGCAGAAATCTGGGGCTTGGATGCAGCTGTAACACATTGTGAATCAGTGCACCTCTTTGCTTTAAAGCAGTTTTTAGGCTTAGATAGACGTACACCTAATGATCTTGTTTATAGTGAAACTAATAGATACCCTCTCTCTGTTAATGCTGCTGTAAGATGCATTAGATATTGGATTAAGATTCTGCATATGAATGAGAGCAGGCTACCTTTTAAATCCTACAAGATGCTTTATGATCTAGATGTCAAAGGGAAAAACAACTGGGCAACACAAATACGTACCTGTTTGTGTGAACTCGGGTTTGGATTTGTTTGGCTCAATCAAGGAATCGGAAATTGTAGAGAGTTTATTAACGCTTTCAGGCAAAGATTGATTGACTGCCGATGGCAGCAATGGAGTGATCATATCCAAAACAGTGAAAGATTTCAAATGTACAGACAATTTATAAGTTCGCATGATGTCAAACCTTATCTAAAACTTGATATGGATATACATTTGAAAAGAATTATGTCTAAGTTTAGACTTGGTGTATCAGATATAAATGTTCATAAATTCAGATACAGAGAACATGATATTGACGACCTCAGGCTGCTATGCCCATTATGTAAGCAAGCACCGGAGGATGAAGTACATTTTGTGTTGTGCTGTCCAGCATTTGAGGATGTTAGGCAGAACTACATTCCTGTTAAATATAGTAGACAGCCTAATTTATTTAGACTCTGTTTACTCCTGGCATCAAGTCATCCTGAGGTTGTGCGCAGCCTCACTTTATATTTGTGTAAAGCTTTCAGAATAAGAGAGATAATGTTATCCTAAGTGATATTTTTTGTAGCTGACCTTTTGTTATACAGTAACATGAATGTGTGTGTGTGTGTGTGTGTGTGTGTGTGTGTGTGTGTGTGTGTGTGTGTGTGTGTGTGTGTGTGTGTGTGTGTGTGTGTGTGTTTGTTGTTGTTTTTTTGTTTTTTTAACCAAAATACTAAGCAGTTCGGCAACCCCCTTCATGTATGGGCCAATGGCCTTTTTGTGAATAATATCATTCGAGTTCGAGTTCTCTCTCTCTCTCTCTCTCTCTCTCTCTCTCTCTCTCTCTCTCTCTCTCTCTCTCTCTCTCTCTCTCTCACACACACACACACACACACACACACACACACACACACACCCACACACACACACACACACACACACACACACACACACGCACGCACGCACGCACACACACACACACACCACACACACACACACACACAACCATACATGCACTCTTGCCAGTGACTATAAACTTGCACATACTCATCCACCACTTCCACCCCACCCCCATACGCGCGCATACACACACATATCTATACACACACATCTATACATACACACATCTACACACACACACACACACACAAAAACACTCATTCACTTACCACACACTCACCACACACACACACACACACACACACACACCACACACACACACACACACACACACACACACACACACACACACACATGTAAGCCTAGTGGTTAGAACATTGCGCTCGCAATCTGACGACCCGGGTTCGATTCCAGTTCAAGGGGATATTTTCCCCTGGAGTTAACATCAGTGCCGACACCACTCTCCCCAAAAGTCCTTCAGATGAGACTATAAACCGAGGCCCCGTGTACGAACGCACGCAGAACATCTTGCACACACGTTAAATCCTGTCCCGCTTTTCGTAAGAGTAGACCATTGTATGCCGGTGGGAACAGATGACAGAATTTACAAAACTGCATACACACGCGGACTACATGTAAAAAAAGCACACAAGTGCTTATTCCATTATCCTCGATATAGAAGAATAAAATATAAAAGAATAAAATTAAAATAAATGAATAGATAAAACATAACACACACACACACTACACACACACTCAACACACACACAAAACACACACACACACACAAAACACACTACACACAAAACACACACACACACACAACACACTACACACAAAACACACACACACACACTACACACACACTCAACACACACACAAAACACACACACACACACAACACACACAACACACTACACACAAAACACACACACACAAAACACACACACACACAAAAACACACTACACACACACACAAAACACACACACACACACACACACACACACACACACACACACACACACACACACACACACACACACACACAACACACGATGCAATGATGTAGTATTTTAGTATAATCATTAAGAAAATTAAATGATGATTATAATAAGATTAAATGATGCAATAATGTAGTATTTTAGTATAATCATTAAGAAATTTGTTCTTAGATAGATGGCTTGATGAAAAAAAGCAAATGCATTGATTATTCAATGTACCATCTAGAAATAAAATGTTGACTTTGACTTTGACTTTGACACACAGAGACATCTACCTACTCACCCTGAGCTACTCGCATGCCGAACAGTCCATCCACGTTGATGTTGGAATAGTCCTCCGCAAAGAAAGCCAGAGTCCGCTCCGTAGCATCCAGCATCTCCTGCAGCAGTTTCCTCTCCTGCTCCGCCTTCTCCTTCTCCTGCGCTTCTCCTCCCTTCTCTGCGCTCTCCCTTGCAACTCGTCCTAGGACGACAGTGGGGACGAGGAGGACGAGAAGCAGGAAGAGGAGGAGGAGGGGGAGGAGGGGGGAAGAGGCAGGGGCACGGGAGAGATTGGTGACGCGAGAGTGGCTTCCCATGTCTGTAAAGTCCAGAGGGTGTTTGGATTATAGATAGATAGATAGATAGATAGATAGATAGATAGATAGATAGATAGATAGATAGATAGATAAAGAGAGAGAGAGAGATAGATAGATAGATAGATAGATAGATAGATAGATAGATAGATAGATAGATAGAGAGATAGAGAGAGAGAGAGAGAGATAGATAGATAGATAGATAGATAGATAGATAGAT
>CM054156.1:38964240-38971740 GCA_028751875.1 Rapana venosa
AAATTTAATGTATCTCAGCCTTAGGCCATAATACATGGTTGGCGTAGAAGAAATTGACAATGCCACAGAGTGGGCAAAAACTGGATAACATACACAATACCAAGATCACTTTCAGTGAAAGAAATAATGAAGACAATGCACAAATACATAAAAATACATATGTATCAAACACAATTCACTATTTTGATCTAAGTGTACCTTCCTTATGTCTGGATAAAATCAATATACATATAGTTTTTCAAAATCATATCAAAACGATAACCGTATCTTCGTTTGTGATGTAAATATCCTAATACAACAAACTTTTTCTCTTATTGATGGCATGGAATATATATCTAGACAGGCAGTGTTTTTTTCTACTGTTTTCTGCTTTAAGTAGATCATGCAAAGGTGTATCAACACAATCCCTTTAAAATTTAATTCTTAAATCATTATACACAAAACATTTATAAAGGAAATGCTTTTCATCTTCAACTTTGGGTTTACAAAATGGACATTGTTTCTTCTGATTCTGTGCACTATATCGATGTACATTGTTGTTGAGTGGTAAAACATTACATCTCACCTGTGACACAGCAACTCTAAAGCAGTAGGTATCTAAGTGTAGAAGATATTCTTCTTTACCAAATATTGTTTTGAAACACCTGTAACTGTCATATCTGTCTCGGTCTCTGATTGTACTATACCATTCCTGGATAAACATATCAACTAGTCTTTGCTTAACAGATGTAAGAATGCCTTGACGTCACCAACACCCTGTTGAAGCCATACAAAGCTGAATCCTGCATCACATAAAATTTGTCTAATCATAGAAACCCAACAGTTCTTTCCAGATATATCCATGTCAAGCAACATTTGATAAGCATTATATAGTCTGTTAGAATTCATTAGTAATAATTTAATCCAATATCTAAGAGTATTTATACATGAGTTGATGTATAGAGGATATCGACCCAGCTCACCATATATCATTTTATTTGGAGTTTTCAATGGTACACCCAAAAATCTCTTGCAAGCCATCATGTGTACTTTCTCTATATGTTCCAATTTATGTAACCCCCATATCTCTGATGAATATAGTAAGATTGGCTGTATTTTAATGTCAAAGATCTTGAAAATGTTTCAGCGTTAATTTCTTTATATTTATGAAAAACCCTATTTAATTCTACAACAGCTTTCTTTCCCTTGGTCACGAGATGATCTGTGCCCAGCTTAGCACTAAGTTTTGTCGTAAAATTAAACCCTAAATAGCAATACTTATTTACCACTTCTAATTTGAAATTGTCGTAAACCCACTGTTCATTTTTCCCAAGAAAACCTCCTTTTCTAAAGACCATTACTTTACTTTTATCAGAATTGACATTTAATTGCAAAGCATCACAACATGATTTCAATACATTCAATTGGTTTTGTAAACCTCCTCCAGGAGTTGTTGAAATAAGAGCCACATCATCTGCAAAGAGTAAAATAAAGATTTCCATGATGTCTGGTATTAGTTGTATTCCATGTTTACCTTTTTTACCCATGGTCTCAGATAAATGGTTGATAAATAAAGAAAACAGAGTAGGGCTTAACACACATCCTTGTCTCACACCAATTGGGCATTCAAAAAATTCAGACAATTCACTGTTTGCCCGTATACATGAATATAATGTTTGATACATTGCTGACATTGCTGCAAGGAACTTTCCCTTTACTCCCTGATCTTTGATGCACCCTATAAGTAAATCATGTCTGTCAGAATCAAAAGCTTTTTTAAAATCTATAAATGCACATATAACTTCCGCGCCTTTCTTGTTCATGTACTTCTGGACAATTGCATGCAAATTAAAGATCTGATCAACAGTAGAGTATTTTTTCCTGAAGCCTGCCTGATTTTCAGATATCATTTGATTATTTTCTAGCCAAGAATACAATCTACTGTTTAGTATAGATGTGAAGCACTTTGACAGGATACTCAACAATGAAATTCCCCTATAGTTGTCCACGTTATTGGGATCTCCCTTCTTGAAGATTGGAACTATGATAGCTTTTGCCCAGGCTTGTGGATAAATACCTTTGTCAAAAATAGAATCGAATAGTTTATGAGAAAACAGTGTACCTCTTGGCCTCCATTCTTCAGCATTTCAGCAATTATGCCATCCAGTCCACTTGCCTTACCACATTTTAGTTTATCTATTGCTCTTTTTAGCTCCTCTTCTGAAATGCTTTGGTTAAGTTCATGATCTGCCTGCTCTAATATGTATCACTATGACAGTCATTATAGCTAGTACTTCTGTTACTTTGGAAAACAAACTTGAAATGATTTACCCAATCAACTGTTTCTATAGTGTTCTTTAAATTAGCTCTAGTACCACAACCCATACTTTTTAATTGTCTCCAAAAATTTGGAGAATCCGAAATATTGTTAACTAAGCTTTCTGCTTTTAGTTTCCTGAATTCCTGTCTTTTTGTCTTAAGATCTTTTTTGTATATTTTCCTTGCATGCACATAGTTAATTTTGTCCTCTTCTTGCCTGGTCCTTCTAAAATGCTTTAAAGTATGTCTGACTGTCTTTTTTGCCTCGCTACAGTCTCTATCAAACCATTCTGATGACTTTTTCTGACCCTTACGATGTCTAACATACATACACTTGCTGGCTTCGTTTAAACATTCTACAAATATCGACAAAGCTCCATCTACATCAAAGTGTAACAAATTCAGAGCATCTGCCATTCTAGTGCTACTGTTTTCACTTCTTAGTGCATTGGTGAAAACATCATTTTTTGTATCATTCCATTTAAGTTTTTCTACAAGGGATGTACTTTCCTCTATTTCTCTAGTTTCATAACAATCTCCAGTTGTGTTACTTTTCTGTTGCATTTTCATAACAACAGGCAGATGATCTGATTCTGACACATTTTTTATATCAACTGCAGTAATGTTGATCAATGTCAGCAGTTCACAAGAAACAATAAAATAGTCTACGTACTTGCCCCAGAACATGCAATAAAGGTATAACTGCCATCAAAGTCATATTCACACACAACCATTTAAAATGACACAATCAAACATATTGCAAACTTCAAGTAATTGGTTTCCAAAGGTAATTCTATGTGACATCATATGATTGTCTAGAAAATTCGCGAACAGCACTAGAAATTTCTGGTATTTGAAAGTTATGATCATCAACATCAAAGGAATAGTTATAACTGGCTGTCCTTGCATTAAAATCACCTGTAAGTAGGATATGAAAACTGCCATTAAAACTCCTGTAAATCAATAAAGTTTGTTCCAATACTTCTAAACCAAATCATCATGTTTATCTTTCCAGTGAACAGAACCATGAGGTGGGAATGTATGTACAGACAAACATAATATGGCAGTTAGTTGAAAACAAGTCTTTGTGAACTTGGATAACAACAGCATGTTCATTCTTTTCTGCAACCCGCTCAATGTATGTTGTAAACTTTTTCTAACCATAACAATAATTCCACCTGAATATCTTCCTTGGTGTGATAACTTTCTAGCCTTAAGTGTAAAGATGACATAATCATGAAATAATGATGAAGAAAAATCAGTCGCAATGAAAGTCTCCGTTAAACAGATAAAGTCATAAGACAAAAGAAAGTTAATGAAATCATTATTTTCCAATTTGTCAAGCAAACCATTAACATTATAGTTCAAAAACTCATTTTGTGTTTTATTTACAGTATGTACATCTGCAGCTGACTGCCTGTGAGGAACACTTTGCTGAGAAATCCCTGCTAGCCTGCAAGATGAGTTGTTATTATCATTACTGACATTACAAGTAACAATGGCCCGGCCGAATCCCTATTTCGTGTTATCTGACCCAGTGTTGACTTTTTATCATTGTTTTGTTTGTTTCCTGATGCTGCTCTCCTCAGAGAATCCAGTATACTACTTTGGGTACCTGTCCTGTTGGACATTGCAGTTTTTGTTGTTGACCTGACTGTTGAGATAAGCAGCACGCCTTTTGGGCCTGTCATGCATTGTTGCCCTTGAGGGTGTTGTTTTCTGAATGCCAGTACCTTTCATATTTTCTGACTGCTTATCTGCTGTCACAACATGCTGCTGTGAACTGTCCTGTGTCACTGTCTGCATATCTCCTGTCATGACATGTTGTGAACTGTCCTGTGTCACTGTCTGCCTATCTCCTGTCATGACATGTTGTAAACTGTCCTGCGTCACTGTCTGCCTATCTTCTGTCATGACATGTTGTGAACTGTCCTGTGTCACTGTCTGCCTATCTTCTGTCATGACATGTTGTTGTGAACTAACCAGTGTCACTGACGTCCCATTTTCTGTTGTGACATGCTGTTCTGATCTGTCCTCTGTCACTGTCTGAACAGAGTCGTCATGACCATGGGTAGTGACCAGATTTTCAATGTTGTCATTATCATAATCACTGTTGTGTTGTAATACAGATATGACCACTTTGTCATGATTTGAACATTGTGTGTCCATTTCAGGATGTTGAGCACTGTTGGAAACCCTGTCAATGTCGTCATCTTTCCTACTTTCTGACCCCTTGTCTGCTATTTCTTGGTCAGACTCATTTAAAGCTAGACTAAGAGCTTGGGTGTCACTTATGACACTTGTTACATTGCCAGTTTTGTCATCTTGGTCAGTTATGTTGTGAACAAAGTCCATATTAACAACAGCATGCCCCTGCTTTACATTCGATTTGCTTTTTTCTCTTTGCCCTCTAGTTTCACTGTATTGCTCTGCTTTGCTACTAACATAATTTTTAACATGCAAATGCTGGACATTCTGTCTCTGATTGATTCCTGGGGGGTGTTTGACACAGGTATTTTTCCTAGTATGTCTGCCTTTCAAAAATATGTCTGCAGTAAATATGGTAGGTGTCCAACATAGGTCAAAGATCAGTTTGCAGGGAGTATGTGATAACAACTTACCAGACCATCTAAACGCATTTTTTACTCGCTTTGAAAAGCATGATTTCTCAGATTAATTAAATGATCTGAAGCAATCCCTAGTTTCTGAGAATAGCGTCATTTTTGATGAAGAAATTATCTGTAAGCACTTAAAGGCAATAAATATCAACAAATCTCCCGGACCAGATGGTATATGTGGAAGAACCCTGAAATTCTGCGCTACTGAGCTTGCCAGTGTCCTTCAACACCTGTTCCAGGCCTCACTGGATACTTGTCAGATTCCGGTTATTTGGAAAACTTCCAATGTAATACCTCTTCCAAAGAAACCCAATCCTTCTCGGCCTAATGATTTTAGACCTGTAGCTCTCACATCTCTTGTGATGAAAACGCTAGAAAAGATCGTAAAATCTCTCATTCTTTCTGCTACAGAGAAAGACCTTGACCCACTGCAATTTGCATACAGGTCTCGAAGGGGTGTCGAAGATGCCAAACTATTCATCTTGAACAAGTTGTATAGCCACTTGGAAACACCTGACTCTCATGCCAGAATATTGTTCGCTGACTTTAGTTCAGCTTTCAATACAATGCAGCCTCACCTTCTGGTTAACAAAATAATTTCAAAATTTGACGTAGACAATCAACTTGTTCGTTGGCTGATTGAATTTTTAACCAACAGACCACAGCGTGTTTTGGCCAACAAAATATCTTCTTCGGTTAGATTTACCTGCACTGGTTCTCCGCAGGGTTGCGTCCTCTCACCACTTCTGTACATTCTATACACAGATGATTGCAGAAGCAACTATGGAAATTCCTTTCTGGTAAAGTTCGCAGACGATAGTGCTCTGTTATCCCTCTTATCCGGATTAGTCTTAGACCACGGTCCAGCCCTCACCGAGTTCGTACACTGGTGTGACGAGGCCTATCTGGAGCTAAATGTTTCTAAAACTAAAGACCTGCCTATCGACTTCAGAAGATCAGGGCATACTCCTAAGAATATTATTATCCATAATCAAGAAGTTGAAAACGTTTTGAACTATAAGTATCTGGGAACTGTTTTTGACCACAAGTTAAACTGGGACGTTAACACTGACGCTATTATCAAAAAGGGACAACAACGTCTGCATTTTCTGAGGAAACTGAACTCATTTTTTGTAGACAAAAAGATCCTTTCCTTGTTTTACAAGTCTTACATAGACAGTGTTCTAAGTTTTGCTTTCATTTGTTGGTACAATAACCTTAGTGTTAAAAACAAGAATGGCCTGCAGAGAATTGTAAGAATCTGCTCAAAAATAATTGGAAAAGAACAAAGAGATCTCATGTCGTTCTGCAATCAGCAGCTTGTACGCAAAGCCACAGCCATTTTGGCTGATCCTTCCCATGCTTTGTTTCCAGAATTTCAAATGTTGCCTTCGGAACGCCGTTTTCAGTGTCCCATCAGCAAAACTAACAGAAAAAGAAATTCTTTTGTGCCAGTAAGCATTCGAATTCTGAATTCACAATGATGTTGACTACCTAGTTTTTACATTTCTCTGAATTATCTGCCTGATTGTCATTGTTACGAGTGTAGTCAATACATAATTATGTGTGTGTGTGGGTGGGTGCGTGGGTGTGTGAAATAAGTCTGTCTTCTAGTCAACGGTCTTAAAACATTGAATTCATATATTGGTGTATGGTGTGGGTGTGCGTGGGCGTGTTCGCACACACACGTACGTGCGTGTGTACGTGCTGCGTATATGCGTGCGTAAAAATAAGTTTTTATGTCTTCTAGTCAATGGGTTTAAAATTGTGTTCACAATTGATGTGTGTGCGTGCGTGCGGGTGTTTGCGTGTGTGTGCGCATGCGCGCGTGTGTGTGGTGTGTGTGTGTGTTCGTGACATTTTATTTGGAAACCAATATGAAATATAGCTTTTGTGTCTTTGATATATTTGATGTGTATCAATCTGCCTGTCAGTATTGTAATTGCCCTTCATGGGATGATTAAAGTGTTTTTGACTTGACTTGACTTGACTTGACTTTGTCCTGGTAAGCAGTTGACACATTACTGTCTTTGTGTTCTGGTTGTCCCTATTTGGTCACTTCATAGTATGGGCGAGTGCCTGGAACCACAAGTCTTTGGTCACATTTCTGTTGTCCTGGGGAATATTCCTGTCTGCCCCTTGTTTCATTTGTATTCCCCACTTGATGCACCTCTATGATTGCTTCACCACAGTCTCTCTGCTCCACTTCATGAACTGACTGGGTATCAGTTCTGCTTGGCTGACCTTGGTAACTGCGACTGGCACTTCGTCTGTTGGTGTGCCAACTCCTGCCACTGAAGTTCTGTCTGCTCTGGAAGTAGTGTAGATCCTCCTTGCTGTGAGCTCGGTCATCAGAGTGAAGCTGGTGGGGGTCTTCTTCAAAGACCTGAGGATGAATTTGACGTCTGTCCTTTACTTGCAGTTTGCCGTTATAAATGTAGGCAATCTTGCCTTGACTGTGATGGAAATTCACCATCTCCCTTTGCTGGTGGGTGAGATCAGAGGCCACTTTGATTCCATCCTGCCGCAGATTGTCTCTGAGCTGTCTGTTATTCAGCACCGCCATTTTGTCTGCCCACCGACA
>CM054156.1:38976740-38984240 GCA_028751875.1 Rapana venosa
AAGCTCGTGAGTGCTTATTCCATTATCCTCGAAAAAAATTTATAAAATAAAATAATAAAAATAAAATAAAAGCACATATCCATATGAAAATTTTTTTTTTATTTTAGTTATCATTTTTCGGTTGTTTTTTCATTTTAAAAAAATTACGTTTACTTGAAACTGTTAGCTCTGATTATTAAGGATAGTCCCTTCTCGGGGCAAGGCGCCGGATGAGAGAGAAAAAAGTATATCAATACTTATCTGTAACCCTTGGGAATAAAGATTTTAAGTCGATCATCAATCAATCTCTCTCTCTCTCTCTCTCTCTCTCTCTCTCTCTCTCTCTCTCTCTCTCTCTCTCTCTCTCCACACTCACCTATGAGGAACAACAGTCACCGGCTTTGCTATCAAGTCAATGTCCCCACAGGAGAGCACTTTCAAATCAAACAAAAACACCACCACACTCCTTCGCCAAAAGTGGGTGTCTCACTTCGCTCTTCAATGACCAAAGAAGAGGACGAAGCAGAAGAAGACGAAGCAGAAGAGGACCAAGAAGTTTACTGCTGACACCTACCACGTACCCTAGGCCTAGTGACTTATTGTGAACTGCAGGTTGGGGTTATAAAAAAAATGTTCTAAAGAGCGAAGACTATAGAGTACGGATTGTCCTACTGATAGCTAGCTTATCTCTTTTTGTGGAAGAGAGAGAGAGATCTATCTACCTCTGTGGGCGTGTGGGGGGGGGGGGGGTGCATGTACGTGTGTGTGTGTGTGTGTGTGTGTGTGTGTGTGTGGTGGTGTGTGTGTGTGTGTGTGTGTTGTGTGTGTGTGTGTGAACGTGTGTAAATGTGTACTTGTGTGTGTGTGGGATGGGGGGGGGGGGTGTGCGTGTACGTGTGTGTGTACATTTGTATGTGTGAGAGAGAGAAAGAGAGAGAGAGAGAGAGAGAGAGAGAGAGAGAGAGAGAGAGAGAGAGAGAGAGAGAGAGAGAGAGAGAAGAGAGAGAGAGAGAGAGAGGCTCAAAGCCAAATTCAAAGTCAAATTTCGAAAGTCAAAATCAAACTCAAAGTCCAATTTTTTTTTAATTTTCAGATACTACATTAAATAAGCAATGCATTTACTTTTTTTTTTAATCAAGCTGTTCATCTGAGACCACCAACATGTCATGAACAGCCACATCCCGAACATAAACAGCTACAACAAAAAGAATCAGATTTCTTCTTCTTCATCTTCTTCTTCATCTTCTTCTTCTTCTTCATCTTCATTCTCTAACGCCCTGACAGCAACTGTTGTTGTCGGTCATATTTATTTATTTATTTTATTTTATTCTTTTATTTCGAGGATAATGGAATAAGCACTCGTGTGGGTTTTTTTCCATCCAGTCCTCGTGTGTATGCAGTTTTGTAAATTTTGTCATCCGTTCCCACCGGCACACAATGGCCTACTCTTCCGAAAAGCGGAACGGGTTTTAACGTGTGCGCAAGATGTTGTGCGTGTGTGCGTTCGCACACGGTACCTCGGTTTATAGTCTCATGCCAAGGACTCATCAGTCGGGCCCAACTCATCCGACTTCAGCGTGAGAATAAGATTCTATATATTCTTTTTAGATAGATGGCTGGATGGGAAAAAAAAAAAAAGCAATTGCACTGCTTATTCAATTGGGACGGGATAGCCTAGTGGTTAGAACATTGCGCTCGTAATCTGACGACCCGGGTTCGATTCCCATTCAAGAGGGGATAATTTCCCCTGAGGTTAACATCAGTGCAGACTCCACTCTCCCCTAAAGTCCTTCGGATGAGACTATAAACCGAGGCCCCGTGTGCGAACGCACGCAAAACATCTTGCGCACATGTTAAACCCTGTTCCGCTTTTCGTAAGAGTAGGCCATTGTGTGCCTGTGGGAACAGATGACAGACTTTACAAGACCGCATACACACGGAGACTTGATGTAAAGAAAATTTTTAAAAAGCACATAAGTGCTTATTCCATTATCCTCGATATAAAATAATCAAATTAAAATAAATAAAAAATGAATAAATACCATCTAAAAATAGAAATTTGACTTTAGGACTTTGACTAAAAGCAGGAGAAAATGAAATGGAAAGGCGATATACTGGAGGTGGGGGGGATGGAAGTGGGGGGTAAGTGATACATGTATCAGGCTCCATTATCATACCACCCGTTCTTTCACATGAAGACATTAACAGAAATGTCTATCAATACTAATAGTTAGGCATTCGTCGCCGTTAGTTCTAGGGGCAGCTGTGTGTGTGTGTGTGTGTGTGTGTGTGTGTGTGTGTGTGTGTGTGTGTGTGTGTGTGTGTGTGTGTGTGTGTGTATGTCCGTGCGTGCGCACACGCCGCGCGCGCGTGTGTGTGTGTGTGTGCGTGCGCGCGCACGCTTGCGTGCGTGTGTGTGTTTTGTGTGTGTTTTATGTGTGTGTGTGTGTGTGTGTTTTGTGTGTGTGTGTGTGCGCGCGTACAAGTGTGTACGCTTACGTCCGTGCATGTGCGTGCGCGTGCATGCGTTCCCGCGTATTTGTGTGTGTTTATGTGTGTGTGCGCGCGCGCGCACGCGAGCGTGTGTACGTGCGTGCGTGCGTGTGCGCGTCCGTGCCTGCGAGCGTGCATGCGTGCGTGTATGCGTGTGTATAAGTGCATGTGTCTGTGTCTTATCTTTCTCGAACAAGAACACGATGTACTAAAAACTAAATTCAAGAGTAAAATGTGTTACTGAAGGACACACAGAGACAGAAAGACAGACAGACAGACAGGCAGGCAGGCAGAAAGACATACAGACAGACAGACAGGCATACAGACAGACATACAGACAGACAGACAGACAGGCAGGCAGACAGGCAGGCAAACAGGCAGGCAGACAGACAGACACAGACAGACAGGCAGGCAGGCAGGCAGACATACAGACACAGACAGACAGACAGGCAGACATCCAGACAACAGATAGACAGACATACAGACACAGACAGACAGACAGGCAGGCAGGCAGGCAGACAGACAGACAGACAACAGACAGACAGACACAGACAAGCAGACAGACAGACAGACACAGACAGACAAGCAGGCAGACAGGCAGGCAGACAGACAGACACACAGACAGACAGGCAGGCAGGCAGGCAGACAGACAGACAGGCAGGCAGGCAGGCAGGCAGGCAGACAGACAGACAACAGACAGACAGAGAGACAGACAAACAGACAGAGACAGACAGACAGATAGAGAGATGGAGAGGGAGACAGACAGATAGACAACAGACAGAGACAGACCCAGACAGACAGATAGACACAGACAGACAGACAGATAGAGAGATGCAGAGGGAGATAGACAACAGACAGACAGACAAAAGACAAACAGAGAGACAGACCCAGACAGACAGACAGATGCAGAGGGAGAGAGACAGATTAACAAGACAAACATGGACGGACAGACAGACAGACAGAAAGATAAAAAGGAAGAAATGTAAATTCTGAACTGTCAAAGGATTCTTGGTGAAAAAGGTCACTGGCCCAACAGGCAGAGGGGTGAGTGGCTGAACAAATCACTGACTGATCTGAAGAAAGCACGGTAGATTTATTCTTTCTTTTTTTCTTCTTTTATTTCGAGGATAATGGAATAAGCACTCGTGTGTTGCTTTTTTTCCCCATCCAATCCCCGTGTGTATGTAGTTTTGTCAATTTTGTCATCCGTTCCCACCGGTACACAATGGCTTACTCTTCCGAAAAGTGGAACGGGTTTTAACGTGTGCGTAAGATGCTTTCGCACACGGGACCTCGGTTTATAGTCTCGTCTCATCAGAAAGACTTTTTTTTTGGGGGGGGGGGGGGGGGAGGGAGTGGAGTCGGAACTGATGTTAACTCCAGAGGAAAAATCTTCTTGAACGAGAATGGAACCTGGGTCAGCAGACGACGAATGCATCACTCTAACCACCAGGCCATCCCGTCCCCAGTTGGTCAAGCTAGCAGTAAGGAGCACTAACTAACTACCTGTCAAGCTCTTACACTGCTGGAGACTGACTGACTGACACTAGAGGAAATAACTGACTGACTGACTGAGTGAATGAATGAATGATAAGAGAGAGAGAGAGACAGACAGACAGACAGACAGATACACACACACACGCGCACACACACACACACACACACACACACACACACACACACACACACACACACACACACACACACACACACACATACCATCACTGATATTACTTAGAGTGAACCGACGTAAAATCGAAGCAAAAACAACACAACAACAACACACACACACACACATACACACATGAGGGGGGGGGGGGAGAGAGAGAGAGAGAGAGAGACAGAAACAGACAGACAGAGACAGACAGACACACACACACAGGGACAAAGTGACAAACAGGCAGACAGACAGAGACTCAGAGAGAGAGAGAGAGAGAGAGGGAGACAGACAGACAGAGACAGACAGGTAGAGACAGACAGACAAAGAGAGTTACAGATTATAAGCATTTACATACTTTTTCATCTGGTCCTTGACATGATTTGGGTCGAGCTAGAGAGAGAGAGACAAGGACAATTCAGACTGAGAGTGTTCATAAACACAGGGAAATGAACACACACACGCACACACACACACGCACACACACACACGCGCACACACACACACACACACACACACACACACACACACACACACACACACCACACTTTGCAGCAATTGTTCGCAGATGACAAAAAAACTGGAATTTCGAATTCTTTGAAAGTGAGAGGTGTTTGGCCGTGTCGGATAAGCTTTTTTTTTTTTTTGATTGAAGAATATCGTACCCACTAAGTGGATTGCAATTTTCTGCATTTGAAGGCATAGAACATATACTTTGCCAAGTCAGTGATTTGTTCAGGTTTATGTAGCTTTAATAAGGATAACTTCTGGTTTCTGAGAGTTAACTTGCCTAGATCACTGTGTCGCAACTCAGTGTATGCTGGGCAGTAGAAAAGAAAGGGAATTTCATCCTCAGGTGCATGACTGCACTTTGGACAAGCCATAGAGCTACTGTCTGCTGTGTACCTAAATTTGTTGTTATTCAGTTCTGTTACTCTCAATCTAAACATAATACGTACATATCTGGAAGTGATCAAGTTCATGTATTTTTCTGGTTCTAATATACCTTTGGAGGAGTTATATAGATAGTAGCCTGATCTATTGAGGTTTTTTTAACCATTGCTTTATGAAGCAATCAATCATTCTTTGTTTGAATTCCTCTTAAAATGCTTTATGGTTTCCAACTCCTTGAAAGACCCACGCATAGCCAAATCCAGAGGAGCAGAAGCAATTTCTGATATGTGTAACCCAAGTTGTTTTGCCTTTTTCATCCAGAGATTTTAACGTAATTATGGTAGGCCATAGAGCACTCGCTTTCCCCCAGCCAATGTTAAGCAGCGTCGAGCGAGGTCACCACTTGGATGGGTGACCGTTTGCGCACTTTGGCTTCAGTACAGTTCCCCCAGTTCACCCAGCTGTAAATTGGTACCTACCCTCTTTAGGGTCAAGGAAGGTAAAGCAGCGAGGGAGAGGAGATGGGCGCCACCCTCAATAATTATGCTGGCCCCTAGAGAAGTGAGGTCTCTGACGCCTCGCTCCCCTACGACCACATAGGTTATGGGACACCTTCACCTTTTTATTGGCCATGCTAGCATCTCTGACTAGGTAGAGAGCACAGAGGTAGCCAGCAGGAGACACTTCTGACAGCTGACAGAGCGAGGAGAGGATAACCGCCTTATTCTTCATACACCATGTAGTTTGCCGTGTGCATACTAACATTCAAAAAACGTTTACATGCAAACAGCCATGAAGTTTTTCAGTCTGACCAAAGAGAGAGAGAGAGAGAGAGAGAGAGAGAGAGAGAGAGAGAGAGAGAGAGAGAGAGAGAGAGAGAGAGAGAGCAGAGAGAGAGAGAGAGAGAGAGAGAGAGAGAGAGAGAGAGAGAGGAGGAGGAAGGAATGATGTTTATTTTTCAAGAGTTACAGATAAGCATTCACATTTTTTCATCCGGCCCTTGCCCTGATTAGGAACTATCAAAACAATATAAACAAAAACAACAACAAATACACACCCGCCCCCAAACAAAAATTCAATCTATGATTTAAAGAAAAGAAATAATTAATGTGCATTCAACAAACATTTAACCCCCAACTGACCTGAACAATAATGTCAAAACTGGTACACTGATTATATTTCTTTAAGAAAAGAGCGGTGGTCTAGAGGTAACGCGCCTGCCTAGAAAGTGAAAAGTCCGGGTCGGAAGTGTGCGGTGGTTCGATCCCCGTTTGGGCCCGAAACTGTTCCACCATCCATAAGACCATGAGTAGTGGTCTGGGTGCTGGTCTTTCGGATAAGACGATTAACCGAGGTTCCGTGTGTTACACAAAATTATTTAACGCACTTAAAAGAACCCACGGCAACAAGAGAGTTGTCCCTGGCAAAATTATATAGAAAAAGCCACTCTGATAGGGAAACAAATACAGTTGCAGACAGGAAAAGTAAAAAATGGGTGGCGCTGCTCTTGTGGCGACGCGCTCGCCCCGATGAGAACAGCCCGAATTTCTCATCAGAGAAATCTGCTGTGACTTTAAGTGGTATATAATAAAGAAAGAAATAAAAGAAAAGAAGGAATAAATGAATAGTAATTAAAGAAATAAACACACATGCGCGCGCGCACGCGCACACACACACACACAAGTCAAAGTTAGGTATTTGCACAAACCCTTTCCTTCAACACAAACACTCACACCCCACACACACACACACCCCACACACACACACACACACACAACACACCACCACACACACAAAACACACAGAAGGGATTTTTCCCACATATCTCCATACAGCACTCACTCTCACTAAACAAACCACCATCTCTAAACACAACTAACAAAAGAAAGTGTGTGTGCGCGCGGGAACGTGCCATGGGGTTAGAACTTTACCAACATGCCCCCACCCCCCACCCCCCCCCCACCTCCCTGACAGTAAAAGTCAGGTAGGGAATTAAGTTCCCGCTGATTTTGGAGGGTTGTTCTCCAGACTGTTACATGGAATGGACTTCCTTCCTTCCTATGCTAGCCCCTTCAGTCAGAAGTGCTAAGCTCCCTCCCTACCTGTGCTAAACCACGCTGGTGGTGTCTTTACATTCACTTCTTGTCCCTATCTGGAAAAAAGACATTCACCTGCGCGAACCCCGTCAACAAGTAACTTGAAAGGTTTTGGGGTTTGTTTTTTTAAAAATACACAGCATATCGTTTTCTATCAACACACCCGACCCAAAATAATGGCAATTTAGAAAAAAGATATCATATCCATGAAAGCGCAAGAACTACACCTAGATATTTCACGGAGGTGAACAAAGGAACTGACGTATTGCCGAATTCTATTGAAGTTGTTGTGATGGAGGAAAGTTTACATTTGATCCCCATGAGCATGGCTTCTGTTTAATCGGCATTGAGTCGTAACTTATTCTGACTCATCCAGTTTTG
>CM054156.1:38989240-39194240 GCA_028751875.1 Rapana venosa
TTTTGATTCCTAATTTTTCATCTCGGGGTCAATCTTTGATCCCCATTGACTTTTTGTTCACCTTGACTTCAACCTCCCACAGCTCTGGGCAGCTCACCTGGACCACGATGCTGTCTCCTGCCACCGGGGGAAAAGTCAGAAAGAGTTCGATCCCAGATGATGCAGTCCTGCCATCTCTACAACGCCATAGCCACACACACGCGCACACACACACACACACACACACACACGCACGCACACACACACGCACACACACACACACACACACACACACACACACACACACATACACACACACGCGCGCGCGAATGCACGCACGCTCACACACACACGCACACACACACACGCTCACACACACACACCACTACCACCACCACCACTACCACGACGCCATTCATTGGGGGTGAAGGGGGGGGGGGGGGAGGGGGGGGTGTCGCCAGGCCTCCAGACGGGTTTTCATACACTCACACGCGCACTCGAATGGACGCACGACTCAGGAGACAGAGACAGACAGACAGACAAAGGTAACCAACTTCAGAGACAGCGGCAGAAATTTAAAAAATAATTTTGAAAAAAGAGACAGGCACACTCTTGCATGTGTGCTTATGCGCTGCTTTTTATCGTTATTTTATTTATGTTTATTTATTCTCTTGTTTATTTATTCTTTGATTTCGAGGAAAATGGAATAAGCACTCATGTGGGGTGGGTTTTTTGACATCCAGTCTCCATGTGTGTGTGTGCAGTTTTTGTGAATTTTGTCTTCTGTTCCCACCGGCACAGAATGATCTACTCTTCCGGAAAAGCGGAACAGATTTTAACGTGCGTGCAAGATGTCTGCGTGCGTTCGCACACGGGACCTCGGTTTATAGTCAGTCTCATCCAAAGGACGTATGCACTGTGTACGTTCCTGTATGCGTACACGTCCGAATGCATGAGAGAGAGAGAGAGAGAGAGAGAGAGAGAGAGAGAGAGAGAGAGAGAGAGAGAGAGAACTCTGAACATTTTAATTGTAGTTCGGCCTTGGGCGAGGTGAAAGGGACGAAGGGGAGTGGTAACAAGTAAACGAAAAATCTTCAATCAATTGTCTAGAAATGCAACATGTTCAAATACAAAACATACCACTAAGGGCGTTATGGTCATCATCATCCTCAACACAGTCATGACTAAGAGCGTCGTCACTGTCACTATCGGTGATTACAGTCCAGACACACATCACCATTATCTTCATCACCTTCAACATCGTTGTTGATGCTATAAGTTAACATCCATTACAGTGAAATCTCAGTTGCTTCTCAAGTTAACATCAGTATAGACATAATATGCAGCTTTTCAGCATTACTAGTAGGCTTTGTCAATGCAATAAAAACACACACACACACACACACACACACACACACACACCCACACACACACACACACACACACACACACACACACACACATTTTAATCATTTCAACAAAAACCCAGTGTTAAACACCATGGAGACACCCTTACCCTGAAATAAAATTGACAAAACACATCAATGCCAACATGAAATTCCAGTCAGTTCTTTTTTTCGTTTTCACTGAGTGAAAAATATGCCTTGAGACACTGGTCATTTGTTTGTGTGGTATCAGACACTTGTGATAACAACATGTGGGTTGGGGTGTAGCTGAACCTCCAGAAACTTGGTTCTTTAGTCAGAATATGCAGGACACACAAACAGACAATGGTGTTCATCTTCCTTTTCTGATTTACAAAAATGGACAGGATTTCTTCCGTGGAACATTGCTAGAGAGAGAGAGAGAGAGAGAGAGAGAGAGAGAGAGAGAGAGAGAGAGAGAGAGAGAGAGAGAGAGAGAGAGAGAGAGAGAGAGAGTATTTCTGTAATCAAAGGGAATTTGAGAGAGAGTGTGTAGTGTATTTCTTTAATCAAGGTAAGGTAAAGGTGGTAAAGGTGTCCCATAACCTAAAGGTCGTAGGGGAGGGAGGCGTCAGAGACCTCACTTCTCTAGGAGCCAGCATATTGAGGGCGGCGCCCATCTCCTCTCCCTCGCTGCTTTACCTTCCCTGACCCTAAAGAGGACAGGTACCCATTTACAGCTGGGTGAACTGGGGGAACTGTACTGAAGCCAAGGCGCGCAAACGGTCACCCATCCAACCGGCAACCACGCTCGACGCTGCTTAACTTGGCTGGGGGAAAGCGAGTGCTCCGACCACTGAGCTATCCCGTCCCTTTTTCTTTAATCAAAGGAAAGTTAATCCCTTGCCTTCACGCTGATCTTTTTCCTCCACCACCCCCCACCCCCACCCGGTTATCCTTTATCAGAGTATTTACTACACCCCACAGAACCAAACTCAATTGATGTGACTATCCTATAGTCATAACATGTCCTAAATGTGTTGTTGGAGCATTACTGGGCTTTGTTGCACTAGGCCTGGGCCCTATTGTCTGAATTATTTGATAGATAGGCTAGTAACATTTTCTCCTCCGGATTGTGTCATTTTCATGATGTCATTTTTTTTTGCTAACGTCATTTTTTTCTACGTCTGTTTGACAGGCTCCAACCGCTTCTTTGATACCTTTAGTCTGTTAGCCAATAGGCCTGGGGCCTAGCTGTATTGAGCCCCTGCCATTTAGGCCTAAGTGTTTTTCTGAACAAACTGCGCCAGCTGGCCTGCTTTTGCAGTTGCAGGGTAAGTATGCACTATCATGTTGGCTGGCAGTTTCCCACTGACTTTGGCGACGTTTGAATCTTATTGATCGTCTTTCTTTGCTCTTGTATTTTTATTCCAGCGTCAGAACATGCTCTTATGAATTCATGAGAACAGCATACGTTTCTTTTTGTCAAGGAGGTTGTGGTTTCATGCATCTTTTCTTTGCTGTGAACCATTTCTTTGGGATTTCCTTCAAGTTTTCTGTCACTTGGAAAGTGCTTTTGTGTATAACTAGATTCTTTTAAAACTATTGTTCTTAGATCTGAATTTGTTTGCAAACTTTCTGGAGTATCTTCCTTGCTTCACATAGTGATTTCATTTGTCCTCCCAAACTTCAAGATGGTGTCGTTTGTGACCGCCATCTTGTCAAACCCTGCTGGAGATTTATTTGGATCAGTATATTATTAAAAACATGACACGTTAGCCAAATATCAGTCTTTCAGAGAGTGTTGGGTATCAAAGGATTTGTATTTTCTAAACTGTAGGCTCACATATTATTGGCTACATTTGGGAATCTTTGCACCTTTCTTAGACCAGGTCTGACACACTGGGAAATGGTCACTATGCTAAGGCGCCTATACAGGCACTGGAGTTTAATTAATAATCATAGCTACATTTGTTACCTAGATGGGAACGATAAGTGCTTCAGCATTTAAAGCTTTCGCCATTGGGGTACAAACCAGCTGAGATCAATTGCTTAATTCAAACTCTCTCTTATATTTTTCATGTGATTTAAGAAAATCTATATTAAAATCACCAAGCGGAATTACCTCTCTTGAATGATTTGAAACTTTGTCCATCATAAGATCAAAATTATCAAATCAGAAACACCGTGGGGATTTCTGTATTAAAATCCTATATAGGCTGGTTAGTCCCTTTCAATGGAATTTCTATGTCGTAAGTACTTAATGAATTGATGTGCTTGTAATTTAGGAGACTGGTGCACATCAATTATCAGAACTGTTTCTAATTTAGCTTTGGAGTTTCTTCTTGTGGTATCATACCCTTGAACAGATATTTTCTTCATCCTCGAACGCTCAGACTGTAACTATTGTTGCCTGTTATATGAGCGAAAATGCGTTCTTCTACCATTAAGCTCCTGATTCGCCTTTTGTTTATTTATTTTTTTAAAGAATCGTTGTACCTGGTCACAGAGTCCACAACCAGAACAGAGGGTGTAGTGTGGAAATGGTCTGACCATTTAGTACCTGCACACAAGCCTGGGTTTTTCTGCTGATAACAGTCTTGTGGCCAGATGGAAGAGCTTTCCTTTCTGTGGGGAGTGAAAACCTGTCTTTTGCTTCTTCAAAGAGACAATGATCTTCCTTAAGATCTGAAATTGCATGAAAAGGATTAAAAATAGGAGCATTAAACATGTCACCATTCACGTCATTCCTTTTTGTAGGAGACAGAAAGTAACATTCTGTGCTGCAGTCTGCAATCTCTAGGTGAGGGGCAGCAGCAGAATCTGGAACATCAGCAAGCAGTGCAGCATCAACAGGACCTTCAGACGGAGGAACAGTCATAGAAGCAGGCATCACTTTTCCTGCTAACTTTTCAGCAGATTATGAAAACCACATTGTGTTAAAGTTTTTTATTTGGAGCATATTTGTTGTTTCTTGTGTTTCATTTTTTTAGCATAATGTTCCTGGCGAGGTTTCCAATGAAGGATTGTCTTTGGTGAGGTTGCTCAGCATTGTAGGGAGACTGCTACAGCTGGTGGCCATGTTTGTCAATAGCAGAGAGCAAGGATGCTGCCTAATGAAGTGAATTGAATTAATTTTATTTAAAGAGGGTTATGGCATAAGCAAACATGCTTTTTTACAACCAGCCCTCTGGGCAAAAGAACACCCCCCCCCTCCCCCAACAAAAAAGTCTCTCAACCAAACAACAAAGAAAAACAATTTTGTTCAAAGAAAAAGAGAAAAAATCAAACCATCTAAAATGTAAAATACATAATCATTGTAAGCATATAACTTTTAAAAACCTGACTGGAGAGAGAGTGTGTAATTTTGTCAACATTATTAACAAAATTTCTAAAAAGCATCCAACTTCCTAATCATGTAAATAGTCATGTTGGTAATAATCATAATGATGATGATAGTAACAATAATAACGACAATGAGGAAGACCAAAGCGATGACGGCTTTGCGGGTGATGGTGATTATGGTAACGACGCTACTATGACAAAATTAATGGCAAAAGAAAGGCTGAATGATGATAGTTGTGATAATAGATTGGTTCAATACATCTTTGGTGAAAGAGATGTCAAATCAGAAACATTGATTAAGTAATTAAACAAGCTGGTTTTAAATCTTGTAAAATTAGGTTCAGATCTTAGGAGTTCTGGAATATGATTCCATAGCCATACTCCAGAATACATAAGGCTGGATTTACAAAGATTAATTGTTGTGAAAGTAACATTTAATTTGTGTGATTAAACGTGGTGTTTCACTTTGTGATTCATTGACACTACTAGGTCTTGTATTTTAGTAAAGAGGTTTTTTGCATGGTCAGCTTGATGTATCAGTAAACTATTGAGAGTTACGTCCATGTTACCTCGTTTATCAGATAAGATTATGTGTTATGAAGGACACAAGGCTGGTGTGTGATAACCCTTTGACTGTTTCCCTGCCTTGGGAATTGGTGTGTGATAACCCTTTGACTGTTTCCCTGCCTTGGGAATTGGTCTGTGATAACGCGTTGGCTGTTTCCCTGCCTTGGGAATTGGTCTGTGATAACGCGTTGACTGTTTCCCTGCCTTGGGAATTGGTCTGTGATAACGCGTTGACTGTTTCCCTGCCTTGGGAATTGGTCTGTGGTAACGCTTTGGCTGTTTCCCTGCCTTGGGAATTGGTCTGTGATAACGCGTTGGCTGTTTCCATGCCTTGGGAATTGGTCTGTGATAACCCTTTGACTGTTTCCCTGCCTTGGGAATTGGTCTGTGATAACCCTTTGACTGTTTCCCTGCCTTGGGAATCGGTGTGTGATAACGCTTTGGCTGTTTCCCTGCCTTGGGAATTGGTCTATGATAACGCTTTGGCTGTTTCCCTGCCTTGGGAATTGGTCTGTGATAACGCGTTGGCTGTTTCCCTGCCTTGGGAATTGGTCTGTGATAACACTATGGCTGTCTGTTTCCCTGCCTTGGGAATTGGTCTGTGATAACGCGTTGGCTGTTTCCCTGCCTTGGGAATTGGTCTGTGATAACGCGTTGGCTGTTTCCCTGCCTTGGGAATTGGTCTGTGATAACGCGTTGGCTGTTTCCCTGCCTTGGGAATTGGTCTGTGATAACACTATGGCTGTCTGTTTCCCTGCCTTGGGAATTGGTCTGTGATAACCCTTTGACTGTTTCCCTGCCTTGGGAATCGGTGTGTGATAACGCTTTGGCTGTTTCCCTGCCTTGGGAATTGGTCTATGATAACGCTTTGGCTGTTTCCCTGCCTTGGGAATTGGTCTGTGATTACGCGTTGGCTGTTTCCCTGCCTTGGGAATTGGTCTGTGATAACACTATGGCTGTCTGTTTCCCTGCCTTGGGAATTGGTCTGTGATAACGCTTTGGCTGTTTCCCTGCCTTGGGAATTGGTCTGTGATAACGCGTTGGCTGTTTCCCTGCCTTTGGAATTGGTCTGTGATAACGCGTTGGCTGTTTCCCTGCCTTGGGAATTGGTCTGTGATAACACTATGGCTGTCTGTTTCCCTGCCTTGGGAATTGGTCTGTGATAACGCTTTGGCTGTTTCCCTGCCTTGGGAATTGGTCTGTGATAACGCGTTGGCTGTTTCCCTGCCTTGGGAATTGGTCTGTGATAACGCGTTGGCTGTTTCCCTGCCTTGGGAATTGGTCTGTGATAGTTGGCTGTTTCCCAGCTTTGGGGGTTGGTCTGCCTGACCATTATTTTAGAAAGTTACTGACACCAGCAGCAGAAGTAGGAGCTTTACTCCAGTCTTCTATTTGCTCCTGTGCACTCACATGACCGATGTCATTTTTATTTACATGAGTCCGTCTGGCTCCTCTCCATTATCACTGGTAATGGTGGCAGTGGAAAACTCACTCCTGTCGTCCATTACGCTTTCGTCCAAAAGTACACAGACACATGGCGACAGAGGGGGTGCTGAGGATGCAGGGAAAACTTCAGACTGGTCACATGCTGGAGGAGACAATGGTGTAGTGCTGTCCTCGTTATTAGACAAGACGGTTAAAGGAGCAGAAGTCAAAGCCTTCTCTAGAGCATGCATGCACGTCTTTGTTTACACAAACGCAATCACAAAGTCTTTCAAAATCTTCGTTTACACAAAATCCAATCACAAGGTCTTTCTGAATCTCTTTGTTTACACAAACCCAATCACAGGGTCTTTTCAGAATCTCTTTGTTTACACAAACCCAATCACAAGGTCTTTTCAGAATCTCTTTGTTTACACAAAACCCAATCACAAAGTCTTTTAAAATGTCAACTCTCTTTTATTCCACACTGAATTCCCTGACACAGTCATGTTCCTGTGCTGTGTCCACTGAAGTATAGATACAGAGTTCTTCTTTTGGCATCATAATTTTAAAAAAACCAAGGATCAGCGATGATGCTAGGTATGGAGGTATGGGCTCTTGTATCCACGCGGGAAGAGAAAGGGAGTTATCTTTAGAGTCATTATTATTCTGCTCTACAATGACTGAATCATCGGTGATGCTATACATTGACAGGACAGCTTCTCCAACAGATGAGTTCTGTCTCAGAAAAAGAAAGTTAACGTTTACTGCAGACAGCCCTAAGTGGGCTGGCATTTGCTTTTTGTTCTAGGTGAGGTACTAGTAACCCATAGTAAAATATCATTATGTCAGATCATGGGATAAGTGTGTGCACATCATAGTCATTTGTTATGCTAGCAAGCTGGGATATGAGATCAGGAAGTAAATTAACTGTTTATTTTACACACTGGGTCATGTGTTCAGTGTGTATGACATTTCCCTAAGCACACAACGTGGTTCGCCTTAGCTGTAGAACTGCACTTGCAAACGAACAAAGTTTATCACAATATGTTGGGCGTTTCAGTTGTACTGTGTTGCATGTGCAACATTGTTTTTATTGTTTGATATATTGATATCTTTGTAGTCGGTTTAAGTTACCTTAATCTAGAAAGGATATCTTTAAAAAACAACGTTGATTATTCATGTGCTTTTTAAAGTGTCTAATTCATGTAGATATTTTTAATTTAAAAAAACAGTGTTAAATAAAAGCCATATCTTGCAAGATTGGTGGTCGAGGGGGACAAAACAAAAGGTGGACATAGTGAGGGGGCTAAGCAGCTTCCAGGGAACAATGAGATTTTAAACGTTGTGGCTGCATAGCTTGGGAAGGCAATGTTTTGCTAATCTGTTAGTATTGAGGTCTAATTTGTAAACACATTTCAGCAACAGCATATAATACGTCATTTGTAAACTACCCTAAATGATGCATAGGATTCCGATTCCGAATATTTTATTGCCATTTAAGTCATGTAGACTAATTTGACGCAACAAAACAAACAGTAATAATTATCTATTTGGCTCAAAATGATATACACTGAAAACGTGTTCGATTCTACTTCTCTTTTTTCAAAACATTCATACACATATCTAACCATATCTGCTTGATAGATATCAACTGTGATTAGGTTGATTAAGATATCCATACTGTTTTTACGTTCTTTGTTCCTGGTTTTAATTTATAATAATAAGTATTGTTTCTGAGCTCATCATCTAAGACATATTCATTTAGTAGATGAAATGTATCAACCCTAAATGGGGAGCATATATAACCCCCTTCCCCCCCCCCCCCCCCCCCCCCCCCCCCCCCCCCCCCCCCCCCCCCCCCCCCCCATCCAATCTATCACACTCTAATTCAGACCACACTAAACAAACACAAAGGGAATATTTGTTCATTTGTTCACATTTATTATACAATAATCCAACATTTACTCAAATACAAGGGACAATATTTACTGGCACACTGCAACAAGCTCAAAATACAACATCAGCTTCAAGTCCAATAATGAAATAAACACAAAATGTTTAAAATAGTTTCATAACAACACCCCAAGTAAAACCCCTATATCAACATCAACACACAATATCCAAGCCTAATCATAATCCACATGGTCATGTAATGTTCTAGATATAACATCTGGGTTGATCCAGGGAAACATTCAGGCACCACCCAATACTGGTGCCCCCAGGGATACAATTTATAGTTTTCAACTACAAGCGGCAAAGACAAACAAATCGAAACAAAAGAAAAAAGAAAGTGAATAAATAAATAATACCCAAATAGGTAAGGAGAAATTTCGGAAACCAAGGTCCGAAAATTACTCTACATTCTGGGTGTAGCAGTAGAGGTGAGACATTGATAGGCTTTGTATGATTTACAGGTCTGTAGCAGGCCTTCTTCCATATCTCATTCGCTGTTACAACATCATCAGCACTGGATGTCCTCGAAACACTGCCTCACAGTGGCATACAGTAATGCATCAACAAATTTCAGGATCACCATACAGGTCAAAATGCCACAAATCTCTGATATGTCACTATCAGCCACAAAAAGATGCGGATCCAGAGGAACATAAAGCATAAATCCAAAGAAAGGGGTTTCCCCAAAAATAAAAATACGCAAGTGAAAATAAAATTTAACTGTCCTCTGACACAATATCATCACAAATGGCGCACATCTAGGAAAGGAATATATGCAGGTAGATATCTTCACAACACTATAAAGACAATCAAAGGCACACAGAGATGTGCAACCAATCTTCTGATGATATAATCAATCCAAAACAACAATCCAAAAAGGCCCAGTGCTTGTTCTGGTACACTGCAGCTGGAAGCTAGGACACCCAGATGCTGATGGCAGGGATGTCCAAAGATCACTTGGGTCAACACTTTTCAATCCAAACGTGAAGGGTACAAAAAAGTACAGGTATTCAGTCCCAGTCGTGGCATCAAAGACAATACCCCAACCAACTGACACTCCATCTACAGCAGGGTGCACTATCATCTGGTCACACCAGACAAAATAACTCCACAGCCACAAGGACCAACACTGCTGTCAACTCAACCTATGAAAAGTCCCTACACAGGGAAACAGTAAGATTACATAGATCTAAACAACACCTGAAGACTCAGAGTCACGAGCAGGCAGGACATCAGGTAAACTGATAAAAAAAAATGCCAAAGACTGCACTACTACAAGTCTAAGCTGCGACTTTTTTAAAAAGAGGTAATTAAAAAAACCCACCAAGACAATAAACCCAGATCACTCTTGAAATGACCAAACAGCAGCTCTCATCTCCTGCCAAGAGCTACAACAAAGAAAACAGCCAATTATATAGATCTTTACTACAAAACTCAGCAGCATCTGAGGATAATTATTAAAACAAAACCACCAGAGATTGCAGGGCTGCCCAGAACTGACAAACAAAACTCTTCACTTTACAAAAACATAACTGTGATCCCACAATCCATCAGTGACCAGATCTAGCTCACTCCCAGGACAAACAATAAAAATGACAATCACGCTGACTTAAAACCAACTGCACAGCTAAAGCTTGCTGACAAACCAAACAAACAAAAAACCAATAGATCTAACAACAGATCTACCGGCTAGCTACTTTCATTCAAAACACACTAAGGGCAACAATCCTGGTAGAAAAATTCATGTATTTTGCTACAGTATTTATATTTTATCTCCTCTCTGAAGGTATTTTGGTGCCTCCCTTTCTTTATTGTTAAATGGTGACAGCTTATGAGAAATTTCCAAAAGTCTACAGGCTCCCTACATGAAAAATTTGTTTTGTTTTTACAAACAGAGCTAGTTGGCAGTTCGGCACATATTCAGTGAACTGGCCTGGCACAATCCCCACAAAGAAATGGAGGACTGCTCTTGGTTTGTGCAAAAAATACTGAGGTTGATATTGTTCTTGAACACACTCTACTGATTTACTATTTTGACATGTTTTTAAAACATAGAACTAAAACTAAGTTTTTGACCAAGCTTCAGACTTTTCGAGCCTTTGCTACAGGACATCTTCGTCTTTCTTTAAGCAAGATGGAATCAGTTGTCATCGTCGCCATTTTTATAACGTGCGCGAGTGTGTATGTGCATGCGGGTGTGTTGCGCATGTGTGTGCAAGTGTGTGTATGTATCGGGAGGACGGATGCATGTATATGGATTGGGGGGGGGGGGGAGGCGTGCATCTGTGTGCATGTTTCTTATTATTTGTGTCCATTAAAGTGATCGATCTATCTGTTGTATCAATAATACCAGTATGCGTCAGTCTGGTTGCACATTCCATTCCGCATCTCTGCAGTCATGGCCTTGATGTGACCCCCAGTTTTGTCTGTCTATGTAGATGGTAACCATGAGGTCCCCTCTTCAGCTCATCTTCATCTTTTCTGCTTTCAGGGGTATATCTCCTGTTCAGCTCATCTTCATTTTCTCTGCTTTCAGGGTTATATCTCCAGTCCCGTTAGTCTTCGTCTCTTCAACTCTCAGTGCTGCTTTTCCAGTCCTTTACATTGCCTTCCCAGTTACCTCTCCATCCTCCTTGATTTCTTTCTTCATGACAGTACTGTTGCTCCACCTGTTAGTCCATGGTCATGTTGTCGTCTGGTTACGTACGGTGTGCGGGGTGACAGCCCTGCTATGGCTTCTGTGGTCGGCTGGGCTAGAAACAACAAGATTGGATTGAATTAGTTACTGTCATGTCTTCTGTCTGCATAGTGTGTGCGTGCTCTGCACTTCCCCCATCCTAAGCAGCGTATCTTCCAGGTGCAGTATTTATTCTCCCACTGTGGTTAAATAGCTCATTGGTCACATTTTGGTTGTTTCTGAATCTGCTCCATTGGTACTGATATCTCCATTTCCTTCCGTCATCTTCTGATTGCTGTTCATCATAGTGTCAATCTAGATTATTAGATGGCTTTACTTCAATATTTCATTTCTTTTCTTATAGGTATTGTCTCTTTTGTCTTTTTTCAGCCATTCAGCCTCTCTTTTTTGTATTTCAAATTTCGTACCAAACTTAAGTCTTGGTCTCTGTTTTTGTGGACTGTCCAGCATTGTGCTGTAGATGTCTTCCTATGTTAGCTGCCAGTATTCCGATACCCCGTACTGAGGGATGGGTGGTGTCCCGAAACATGGCTTTGTTTGGGGGGTTCAGGGTGTTGTCTATAAACGAAATGCTGTTCAGTTTGAACAACTCATCATACAGAAAAGTGTTGTCTAATTTTCTTTTGGCCTCAAGTTCTTTATGGGGTCCTAGAATGGTTGATCACTATCATTACGTAGAAATTTAAAAAGGTAACACAAGCTTTAAAAAGCTTCTGATCCATTTACATAAAGAAAAGGAGGGAAATCAAAGCAGTTAGAAATTAAGCATACAGGTTGATGAATCGTCAGAAGAAAAAGAAGCACAGTCCACTGAAAAGGAGCAAACACAGCATACACAGCCCAGCCACTGAAGGCTACTATCAGCTGAACACTGGGAGATCTATTTCCACACAAATAACTGTAGCCCTACCATCAGCTGCTCACTGCCAACACACAATTACACAATACATGTGCATCTCCTCATAGAAAATAATGAATCGTTTGTAAACAAGCATTTAAACACACACAAGAAATAAGAATTAAATCACTTGCACCCATGTACTGTTACATATACACAACATTAAATTCTAAAAGTCAAAATTCGGCTCATTATAACAATAGTAATGATATATGAAATTTATATAGCGCTGAATCTTGTAAAGCAAATAAATCAGAGCACTTACATCCATATCATTTACATTCATGCAATCGTCCATGAATAAAATAAACATGTGGAGGCAGGGGTGACTGTTGAAGATAATGGACAGATTATGAGGGGGGATATCTTAGGAAGGAAATAAGTGTTTGGAGGCTGGATTTGAAAGTATATGAGTGTAGATTTATAGCTAAGGAATAGATGGAGGTCATTCCAGGTGGGCGAACCACAATTAGAGAAAGAGCATGGGCCAACAGTGATTTGTTTGAATCTGGATGTTGAAAAGCACGCAGTGTGTCCGTAGCTGAACGGGATGGAGTGTACAGGTGAAGACAGTTGCAGAGATAAGAGGGTTTAGATTTGTGGAGACATTTGAAACAGAGGGTACCAAGCTTGTACTTCACTCTTGTGAGACAGGTAACCATTAAAGAGATCGCAGAAAAGGAGTGATGCGTTCATATATTTTCTTTCTTGGGACTAAGTAAAGCTGCAGAGAGTGGTATGCGGTGAAGGGAGTTATTGGACCATGCTGGTAAACCAGCCAAAAGAGAATGACAGTAGTACTGACGTGAGAGAATAAGAGATGTGACAAGTTTGGATGTTGCATCAGCGGACAGATACTTTCGAAATGCACATATGCCCCTTAATTGATAATAGCAGGACTGACAGGTCTGGGTGATTAATTGTTGCATTGAGACTGTGTTGTTCATAACAACACCTAGATACTTCACGGCCGTTGACAGAGGAACTGTCGTATTGCCAAATTAGATTGAAGTTGTTGTGATGGAGGAAAGTTTACGTTTGATCCCTAGAAGCACGGCTTTGATTTTATTTGCCTTAGCTGTAGTGTGTTTTGTATCATCCGGTTTTTCATCTCTTGACAGCAGTAGGACATATTTGTCAAGAGGGAAGGCAGGTTTACAAAAGTATCACTGCATTGAAGCTGAGTATCAATAGCGAAGAATTGATGATGGGGGTTTACTATAATTATTTGAAAGTGAAGCAGTGCAGAGTGAAGAGAGCACAGCCCAGAACTGATCCCTGCTGGACTCCACATCCATGTTTGGCAGAATTTGATTGAATTTTGCACACAATTACTGTCTGGAAACGGTTTGTGAGGCATAAACTAAACCAGGCTAGTGATGTGCCATCAATACCTCTCTCAATGTGTACCTCTGTCAATATTATTTGGTTATACATTTGCTCAAAATTTCTATATCTGGAATAAAAACTGGACAATACCTCTTCTGGCATCACTTTCAAACTATGTCACATGCTTGCTCATTACAACTTTTCATGGGATCAAATGACCATTTGGGTCCACACTGATCTTCCACTAGGCCCAATGAAACAATACTGTTACATACAAGCCAGCACCTTCACAATTCCTGTAGACACCCTGTAGATGGGTGCTGCTGCGACATATCAAACTATAGGACAAACGTGCTACTGGCCCACCATCTGAAGTCCAAAACAAGAAAATGCACAATTTGTTTCCAAAGAGAGAGAGAGAGAATGGATGCAGGTGCACAGAGAGAGCAGTGAACAATTTACTGCTGTTCAACCTCTCCTGCCATTCAGCACTACATCACGGAGATTGGAGTTTATGATGTGCAGTACTGAAATATTGCCAGACGCAAAATAAAAAGCTTTAACATGGAAACCAATCATACATAAACAGTCTTTATTGTGACTCGGCGAAAGCTATAAACAAAAATAATATCTTAGCAAAGGAATGAGTTCCTTCTTCTGGAAATAAAAACTAGCCACAAAAATCACCCCACATAGAATGACAGCCGTGTGTGGAGCGATGTGTAGCCAGTACTGGGGTATCAGTGTCAGTGCTTTCCTGTCGTGAGTCTGGTACCAGTCTTCAGGTTGGCCATCTTGAAGGGGGGGGGGGGGGTCAATACTGACAAATGTGGTTTATTTGACAATGTTAAAAGTCGTGCCACACACTGAAAAGGCATCACTCACTTGTAAAGCCTAAAAACCCATGAATTACTCAGTTTAATGCACTGTTGCCATGGAAACAAACCCAATATGGCCGCCAAAACTGGATGTTTCAAACTTTGATATCTTTTTACATATAACAAGTACCAGAAACATATCTTTACGGACATGCTTTACAACCTGAATTCTTTGAATTTACATAGGAAAATCTCAGCATTTGCGTTGAGCAGTTTTTGTTATACAATAAACCAGATTTTGGGCCACTTTTACACCTGTATCTACCCTTAACACACTCCTCTTCCACCAACTGTTTTTTCTTATTCTTCCACGTACCAGAAAACATACGGGGCATCTATCCAGTCTGACTGTAAAAAAAACTCCATTGCAATACCATCCAGTTCACAGAAGAGCATTCCTATCGTCTTCACAGCCCTGATAATTATGGCCTCTGTGGTTGGCGGGGCTATAAACAACATGATTGAAGTCCTGACTGATGGAGCACAGTTTGTTTGTTTTTCTTCTTCTCAAGGTGGTATGTCTCTGAATGAACAGTTAAGTTAGGACATATGGTCCTTAACCACGCTTGGATCAAACCCAACAACTGGTCTACTGGTCTATCGATCTACCAACCACAAGCATTCTTCTTCGTCTTCTTCTTCTAATGATCAGACAACAACTTATGTTGTCTGTCCTATGAGCTAAAAAATTGATGCGTAACGCAACCGTTAAGCGCCTGACAAGACAGTCATGCCAGGTACATCCGACTTCGGCATGGGAGAGAATTCTTATCTTGGACCAAGAAGGCAGAAAGTAGACAAGAAGGAGGTGACTGAAAGAAAAGGAACAAGGAAGAAACAAAATGAGGGATTGGAAAGAGGGAATTCCTAGCACATAATTTCCAGAAAGTGGGGATGCTATTTTTTTATATATTTATACTGACATCCCGGGCATTCCCATGGGAGGAAAAATAAACATTTCCAAGTGTGGAAACCATCATAAGCATGAGGAGAGCATGATGTGCCTGTAACACAGGTTGTTGTTGTTTTATCGCCAGTCGGGGGCAATAGCTGTGTGCGTGGTACCAGACGTGTGCTGTACAGCGAAGTTCTGTAAAGTAGTTCCTGCTCTTTCTACTTCCTCACCCACAGTTTTTTCATAGATTATGCAAGCAAAGACAGACAAACTGTACTCATACATGAATACTACAAGCGAACAAACCGGCTTACTGTATTGTTAAATAACCACCAACAAACACAACAAAAAAACAACCGCTGTGATTATAATTATTCATGAGAATGTTGTGTTTCATCCCCACGTCAGGCCCCTGTCTCAAAGCCGCCACATCTACAGCTTTGTTTCGAATATAAGTACCTGCCGCTGTGTTCTGTATTCTTTCTTCTTCTTCTTCTACTACTACTACTACTACTATTACTATTGCTGCTGCTGCTACTATTACTACTACCAGCTGCTACTTCTCTTCTCTCTTCATCTTCGTTTCCAGGCTATGCTTTTTTTCTCTTTTTTTTTTTTTTTTGGCTGACTGCATGGCGAAGTCTGCAGTCTGTCGCAGTGACCCTTCCCGTCCACACAGGGTTTTTCCTGGAGCTCTTAATGGGCTGGGCCACTTCTGGTGTCTCAGTGTGTTGAAGGTAGGACAGGACTGCAGGATAGAGAGAGGGGGGGGGGGGGGGTTGTGGGTCTGTGTCACAGGGGCGCTGGTCAACGTGGGATACTTTTAGGAGATGGGATGGGAGCTGGCAGTGTCCTGTTCGCAGTCTGAAGACGGTGATTTGAGCAGCTCTATCTAGCTCAAGAATTCCATCCTTTTCATCTTCTGGCTCAAATGTCCCGGCGCTGGCGCCATGCTTTCCTGAAGCTGTTTCTCAGGATTGTTCTTGCTTCACTGTAGAACACTGGCTGGGCTGGATGCTCCAAGGTACTGCCTGCCTTGGACAGACGTCCGCCTCTTCGTTGTCTCTTATGCCACAATGGGAGGGGATCCAGTGCAGCACCACTACAGTTGCCTGGCTGATGATTGTAGAGTTTAAAACAACTTGAAAATAATAATAATAATGTATGGAATTTATATAGCGCTGAAATACAAAGGCACCAGGTTTTAGACAACGTTTGTGGCATAACCTCAACAGGCTGCATTACGTTTGTTGATGTTGTTTATCTTTAACATCGACATCAATGTTGAGTGGGGTGTACAAAAACCACTTCTTTTTTTAAAGTCAGGAATTCTGAATTCATTATTGCAACATGTTTTTCTACTCTGTATTTAAGCCTTAGATTTTTTTAAAGAGAAAATAATGTTCCAGGGCATTATACATTTATTCATTTTACATATATACTGGTTTTGGTTTTATTTCATTTTATGATGGCTGATGCGGTTTCTCCTACAACGCGGTGACTGTCCTGGGCTGACCTTTGTGGTTGGCCAGGACGTTGATACAAGGAGGGGCAGCAGAGTTGGTTTGAAACTGTTTTAATCTCAATATAATTACTCAGTTTTAATCTGGGATTTACACAGTTTCCAAGGTGACAGCCCCGATATGGCCTCTGTAGTCGGCAGGGCTGTAAATAATAATGATGATGATGGTGACGGTAATAATAATGATAATAATAATGATGATAATAATAATTATTATTATCGTGGTGATTATAATAGTAATGGCAATAATAAGGATGATGATAATAATTGCTTTTAGAGCGCTGAATCTTGAGGGAAAAAAGAGGGGGGGGGGGGGCAAATCAATTACGCGCATTCTGCGACTGTTCACAAATAATATGAACAGATTTTTTTTTATCCACACACACACACACACACAGAGTAACACACTAAGGCAAGGTGATGGAGATGGAGTCGTGATGGCGGAAGATCCTAGGCAGAAAATAAGTGTGCCTTGAGGCTGGATTTGAAAGTGTCAAATGAAGGCTTGCAGCGATGGGAGAGAGGGAGGTCATACCAGATAGGTGGGGCAAAAACAATGAAAGAACATGACTGGATAAGATTCCGCCATGGACCAGAAGTAGTAAAAGAAGATGATTGGACTGGATTCCGCCATGTCTATTGCTGACAGTGCAGTGTCCAGTTTCAATCGCAGAGCATTGCTGTGTGGTCATCAGCCACGCCTGCTATTGTCCAGCTGGACACGGCACCCTCAGGCTGGAGGGTGGCCAGGGTTCCTGCTGCAGCCGCTGGAGGTCCAGTCACTGGCATTTTGAGACTTAAAATTAACAGACATTTCGGCGTACCTGACTTAGGAAAAAAATTCTTGTCGAATTGCCTCAAATGAGCAAGACAGAGATAAAATCAAACCCATTTTATTTTGAGGATAATGAATAAACAGTCATGTGCTTTTTTTACATCCAGTTCCCGCCATGATCATGGATAACACCATGACAACACACACACACACACACACACACACACACACACACACACACACACACGCACACACACGAACAAAAAGCAATAAAAAATAAGCACAACGAAAAACACCCAAGTTATTTTATTTTTTAAAACAACAGCCCTCTCTTCCCTCCTCCTCCTGCCAAATACAAACAACCCGCCTATAATAATAAAGTTTTGACAAAAAAGGGGTAAAAATAAGCCTCGACTAATATTGGTTTGCAGAAACCAAAGTGTAGGCACCCTCTTTATCTCCCTCACAACCACCGTTCAAAATAACCATGTCAAACATAAAGCAGATCCAACAATGATTTACCGAAATTGTTAACTGTGCCATCCCTAGAAAAATGCACACAGACTTCATTATCCATACTGTCAAACTCTACATATGTAATATAATCAGTTATTTCTTCAAAGTCAGCTTGTTCATTCCCTGTCCTCGCATTCAGACCTCCAATCACCATGATATACAAGGTATCCCTTTCAAAGTATTGAATGAGTGCTTCTTCGAATATTAATCAACTATCTTTGACAATCTTTTTTATCAGAAACAGGACTTCCTTCCGGAGCTACATAGCAAGCTAGCGAAAGCACATCTTTGTCTAAGTTAAATAAACACATATTCGTTCTTATAGCAATTGTATTATTACATTCTAATAGGATTTATTCTACATATTTATCTAAAGTCTTACGCACCAACAATAACACGCCTCCAGAATTCCTGCTATGGTGAGAGATTTTTTTTTTCGCAGTAGCACACAACTTGATATAATCAGAAAATATACAGCTGTAATCAAATGCAGAATCAAGGAAAGTATCTGTGAAACATATAAAGTCAAATCTGTTGACATAGTGCGTACAGGAAACATCTGTTCATTTATTGAGCACGTTTTCAACATCGTAATTTAAAAACGCCACACGACCCTGATGGTCGAGCCTGTCGTACACTGTCTTGGAGCTGTCATAGTGCAGTCTCCTGTCGCTGCTGTCACCAGTCGGCCGTTTACTGCGAACAGAGGACTGCTCAGGTGACTTGTGCGACGAGTCGAACAGAAGGGACCTCCTACCCGTTTGTTGGTCTGGCGGGGACCTGTCACGTTTTGTATTCATGTTGGTATGGTGTCACAGTTTGCGTCAAACTGAGGAGAACTCGGCGTGACTGTCGCTGCATCGTGTTGTTCTTTCCCTGGAGCCAGCCCGTTATCAGCAAGGCAAGGCGCACCTCCACCTCTCCTCCTGGCCTTGCTACCCTGATGCTGCCTGTGTTACCTGTACAGCAGGGGCTGAAGAGGGGCCACCAGTGACGACGTCAGTACCTCTGGCATCTGGTGAGTTTCCTCCTGAGGCCATCTTCCCTCTGCTGACCTGGCGAGAAGGTTGCCCACGTGGACTGGTACTTGAGGAAGAGGCCAGGGCAGGGGCGTGCTGTGCTCCTCCACTCTTCACAACCTGAGTGAAGGACGGGGAGTCTGCATGCCCAGGCCTGACCACCAGCTGTCCCTTGTGGAAAAAAGCCCTCTTCCCTTTCCTGCGAACTCTGCCCACAATCTGTGCCTGTGCCCTCCTCGTCATGTCGTTTGCCAGTCGTATCCCTTTGTTCTGTAGTCTTTGTCTCATGTCCTTGTCTTTCAGGATTGACATGTTGTCCCTCCACCTCCCAAACTTGGCTATTATTGCTCTAGGCTGTCCGTTTAATGTCTTTCCTGTCCTATATGCTCGTGCAATGTCGTCTGGAGTCCAAGTTTTCTGTCCATCTACACTCTTCAGAGCACCGATTATTGCTTATGCACATGTGTCTTTGGATTCATATTATATCTACTTTGTTGGGGAATCCCATAGAAGCGTAAATTCTCTTCTAGAGAAACCCTCCAGTCTGTCTGTGTCTGTCTTTAGTTGGTCAATTTCTTTTCTCAGTTCGTGGATTGTGTCAGAGAGTTGCTGTACCTGTTCTCTGTCCTCAATCCTTTCTTCAAATCAAACAGTTGGTGAATGTCTGAAGTCCTGTCTCTCACCGTCTCTGTCAGCTGTCTGTGCTCTCTCCAGTCTGTCACACCTCCTGTTGATTTCTGCACACTCTCCCTTTTCTTGCCCTAGTTCGTTTTTTATATCTCCTTGGTCATTTCCTTATTAGAGTAGTTTGATGGTAAAGCTGTTTCTGTATGTTGTCTATTATCATGTTCATCATGTCACTCACCCCTGTGATCGCATTTGTCACTGTGTCTGTTCTGTCTTTTGTGTCTTGTCTGTCTGTCCGTCCGTGTTGGGCCTAGGGTTAGTTTCGATGTCTCCGCTAAGCAAAAGCCTGGGGAGGGACAAGGCGGCGTTCTGCATGCCGAAAGCCAGGAGAAGCACTGACATGTGCACTGCTGGATGACAGGTTGGCCCACTGTCATTGCTCCACACTTTTGTACACAAAGTTGGCCCCTTTTGATTGGTTTAACAGCCAGACAAAGGTGACACAAACGTATCTACATTCCAAATCAAACAATTCATCAAGGCAATTACCATCACACAAAAGACAAGTCCATCGATCATATCAGCTGATCACAGGACTGTTCCAATTTCTGCATTGTCACTGCCCTGAGTAAAATCGTGGAACAATTTTTTTAAATATTGAGAAACATGCTGGCATTTACCAGAGAATACCCTAATAGCAGCCTCCAAGACTCCCAAGGCCACCAGTCTTAGGCAATTTCAGGAATTGCCACATGGACACCCCTAGACAATGTAAATGAATCAAAGTATTATGTTGGTTTGTTATATTAAGTGAATGTTGCCAATAAAAAGAACAAGGATTGTATGTACAACTTTTGTAGTAGATCACTGAGTAAGGTCATACACAACTGGTTAAATGACGTAGAAACTAATCTGGCATCATAACTATGTTAGATTTCAATTGATTTCATTAGATTGCTAAAACCGTACTTGAATAAGATACCTGCACACATCAGAGCTTTTAAAGCAGAACAGCAAAAGCATAAAGGAACTGGAAGAATACCAGATTAATTTTTATCGGTGAAAGTATACAGTAGACTTATAAAAACTTTTCTAAAGAAAGTCAAGGTCACCAGAATAGAACAGTTCATCAGCAGACACAAAAGAAAGCAGTGAGTGTTGTGTCGAAACCGAAAGAAATACCGGAAGTATTTTCATTGAAGAAGTCGCAAAAATATTATTTCAAGGCATCCCAACATGCTCTTGGTTAGCGACAAATAAACAGCCATTATCTTAATGACTTTGTACTGTATGATTCTATGGAGCATAGAACAAACATAAAACTGGTGACGAGGATATGGCAAACATACCAACGTTTGAACGATTTTCAGTACACTCTGATTACACAGCATGCAGGTTGAGATGGACCAAATGGTTGGCGAAATTAGAAAATGTTCTCTGTGCTATGGACATCAGGAATGATGCAGGTAAGAAAGCTCTACTCATGCACTACGCTGGTGACGAAGTTTTCGACATTGTTGAGATATTCACAGAAGAACAAAAAGGAGTAGGTCACACAAATGATGCAGACGAATTTTCTGTTCTGAAAGAAAGCTTATCACAATGCTTCATGCCCAAGCCCAATTCGTTATTTGAAACGTTTAAGTTCAGGAAAAGCCAGAGCAATCACCAGATGAAACTCTTTTCACATCAGACTCAGAACTCTTGCTCAACATTGCGATTTTCAAGACAAAGAAAAAGAACTTTGACACAAATGATCCAAGGATGCAATTCATCAAGATTATGAAGAAAAGCTCTCAAAGACAACCTTACATTGACTCAATTTCTTACTGAACCCAAAGCTCTTGAGTTAGCAGACAGTCAAACAGCTGAAATAGAAAACACCAGATGTAGCACAGCAACAGTGAATGCCGTTCACAGGGACAAACAAAGTCCTAAACATGGTAATCATCACAGAGACTCGCAGCACAACTTTCAAGGTGGTGGCAACAATTTCAAACCCAGAGGAAGCAGACAACATGGCTACGCTCGAGGTGGTGCTCACTCTCATCCCAACAGTGTTTCCAACTGTCAATACTGCGGTTTTCAATTGCTTCACCAGTCCTGTCCAGCAAAGGGCAAATCCTGCAAGAAGTGCGGAAAAATTGGACACTTTGCCAGAGCCCATAAGATCCAATTCATTTCATTCTCAGCACGCTCTTCCAAGTACAAGCTTAATGTGACACAAACTCCAACTCTGGTTAGGTGAGTGAGGAATCAGTCTTCACGGTTTCCAGAAAACAAAAACACCCCTGATCATAGACATTGACATATTTGACTCTCAAATTTGATATTCAAGTAGAACCTTTGCTTACATATGCATCCAAAATATGGGGATTTACTGTTCATTCACAAATAGAAAAAATACATATATTTGCTATCAAACGGGGTTTTTTTAATGTCCCAATCCATTAATCAAATATTGTAATATATAGAGATAGAGGAGGTGTCCTTTATATATATAAGAACGTCTGTTGAGTGTATTAAGTACTGGCTTAAACTACTGAAGCTTCGGCAGCAGTCACGTTTATGTAGGCAGTCCTATGACATGATGGTTGTACAAATGGAGTTGGGTAAGAAGAATTGGGCATACCAAGTTTTAAAAAAGTTTTGTCAGAACATGGTTTAGGAATCATGTGGTTGTCTCAGGAAGTAGGTAACCAACATCAGTTTATTTCTGAGTTTAAAGACAGACTCATTAATTTTGTTCATTTTAACAAATTGGCAATCAGATATGGACTTACTTAGGCCCATCACTCCCCCTGGAGCATAGGCCGCCGACAACAGTCCGCCAGAGTCCTCTGTCCTGGGCTATTCTCTCCAGTTGTCTCCAGGTATATCCCATCTTCCTGGTTTCTGCCTCAAGGTCGCGTCGCCAGGTTTCTTGGCCTTCCTCTATTTTGTTTTCCCTAGGGGTTCCATGATAGTGCCTGCCTTGTGATGTTGCTGGCTGGCTTGCTCAGGGTGTGCCCGATCCATCCCCATCTCCTGCGCTGGATTTCATTCTGGGCTGGCAGCTGGTTGGTACGTTAGATATGGACAGTAAAGATAATACTGATGGGGGGTTTTTCGGTTTAAGTGTGCCTTTCAGGCTGAAAAATAATCTTCAAATAGTCACTGGCAAATGGCCTGACTGCATTATGCAAGGTTTTGATTAAGAAGAACACTTGGTTTAAATTCAAATAAAAGAAGGTTACAACCTGAGACATCCACACAGTTTGGTGTTGTTCCTTAAGCACTCACAATGTGGCCAAAGAATTTGACTTTACCCTTCTTCATGTGACATTTTTCTTCATCAAGATGGTGGACCAAAGCTTGGATCTAATTTTTAACTGCCAGATCTTTATGCAGAGTACACAAATATGACGAAGACACGCATGGGTAGTGTGTCTCTACAGCCATGCAAGGACATCCATGAAGCCTTCTGGAAAGAGTAGATCTCTATCAACTCTAGGGAAGGAGAAAGCAGCCTGACCAAGGGCGGGACAAGGCCCATGGAAACACAAGCCAAACCCAAGGTAGGCCTAACAGAGATCTAGATGTTCCATGAACAGAGGAAACTTCAAGATCTGTTAGCCCTCCTACCAATCTAGATCTAGGAAGAAAGTTGATGATGGCAGGTGCTGCTGAGAGATTCGGAGAATTCAGTAATATTATTTTAACTTTGTGTGCATGGATTAGATCACTTGAAATGACAGTTCGAGAGCAGAAAAAAATAAAATCTCAAATTGAAGCAAGGTATTTCTCCAAAGGAGATTTGCTTTATTCTTCTGCTGGCACACTTGAACAAAAATCTTACTACCAGAAAAAAAACTACCATAGTCAACAAATATGCATGCCCCCAAAAAGAAACCCATACAATCAGAAAAAGAATGGATGAAAAGAAGAAAAAAAAAGGAACATAGGCAATATACTTATGATGACGTCACCAAAGCAAGTGATGAAAAGCTTTCTCCTGCTCACCTAGAATCTTCACAGCACTCCAGTAAACAAGATCTGCCCCTTTGTGTTATCATTCAGGATTCTGTGATGAATGGCGTAGACAAGAGATTACTTGGCAAATCATACCAAATCAAGGCCTTCACAAACAAGTGCCACACCATAAACAACATCAAGAACGCTGTGCACTTCTCTTGTTCCAGACTGAGCACCCTCCCTCCCCCCCCCCCCCCCATGCCATCCTGATTCACAGTAGAATCAACGATCTGAAGATAAAAGATGCGGTCAGTGCCAAAAAATTCCTCTTGGCCAGCGTCAAAAACACCACGGGATAATACCCCAAGACAATGATTATTGTCAGCAAAGTAGCACCAACTGCAGATGTTCAGCTAGAAATAAAAAGAAATCTGTTCAACACTTTCAACTCAGCAGATCTGTATGAGAACTCTCAGACATCCCTTGTGGCCCTAGACAACTTGAAAACCAGTGTGGACTTTATCAGGAAAAGATAAACTCCACCCAACTCAGAAAGGAGCCTTTCTTCCTCTGCAAATATTGGCAGGCACATTCATATTTTGTTTTGGGAACTACCACAAAGACTGATGAGAGGACAAGGACATGTACTACCTACACCAAAACGGCTGCCCTCTTTCTACCACAATGGACGCCAAGAAGGAAACCATAACCCGTGGCAGAACGTTAGGAAAAGTTGTATGATTGTTTGTGAATATCCAGTAGTTCCCCTTCTTCAATCGTGAAGCCTCATCTTTGTGTCTACAAACTGCAAAAGCTCTGCTCTTCAAGATATTGGCTCCCCATTGTTACAGAGCAAACCCGTTACATTTGAGGATGAACATTTTAATTTTATTATTTCAGGACACCTCCCACACCCCACCTTCACCTTGTGTGAGTGCGTTTTGGTTCCAAACAAACACACCGACATTAATTTTCATCTTTTTTCCCTCCCCATAACCTAACATCACTTTTTAGTGGACAGATTTAAAAGGAAGACATTTTCCGTCATTCAGTTTCATACCAGCAAAACTTGTTCCAGTCTGGCATCATGCTCTTCCACAGTTTTCCTTATACAATGGAATCATCCATGACAGTGCCATATCCCTCAAGACCATGAAGGACTTCCTTCAATTTCGACTGGAAAACTTCAGGTCCAAGACTAATTCCCATGGGGACACGCTGGAAAGAGATCTCCCCTGTGGTGTAATGAAGGTTGTGAGTGGCGTGCTGTCTTCTGCTATTGGTATCTAATAAAAACCAGATGATGCGTTAAGAGTGGAAAATATTGTGAATCCTGACAGTTTGGGCCCTATGTTCTCAAAATTTGGCAACATAGGATGGGGTCATTTCATTGCAGTGCTCAGTTTCTTGAAGTCCACTGTCACCCTAATCTGTCCATAAGGTTTCACTATAGGAACCATAGGAGCACACCAGTCTGTAGGCTCCTTTACTTCTTTGATCACACCAGCCTGTTCAAGTCTGTCCAGTTCTTTCTTCACCTTGTCTCTCAGTGGAAAGGGAACTTGTGCTGTTGTTTGGCAGTGTGGTGTGGAATTTTCTTTTATTCTAACCTTCACTGGTTCTGTCTTCAGTAGACCCCATCTTTACCCTTGCTGTTCTGCTGAGGAGATTGCTTTTTGACGTCAGATTGGCAACAACTCCAACCTTGAAACACTTTTCTTTGTCAAATGTCTCAGCCCCAAAACTCTCCTTTTGTCTGAACGTTTGCTGCAGGCAAAGTCAGTTTTGCTGTGGTTTTCTTTAACTGTGACCTATGTTTTTGATTTTTAAATTTCTGTTCATGCATCAGTCATGTCTGTTCCTGAGTCCATCTTGAACTTTGCTGGGGTGTCTTTGATCCAAAGAGTTGCTACCCAGGGTTTTTAATTTTCTTTTAAGACTTTCCTCTGACAGCTCAGAAACCTCATCTTCAAAAGTTTGGGGTGTTTTTTTTAGTCCTCTTGACTTCTCTCGAACCTCTAGATCTACTCATCTTCTCGAAGGTGTTCTTGCCACACTTGCGACAGTTCTTGTTGTATGCAGGACGTGCCCTTTTTTGTGTTCAAATCCTCATCTCTCACACCTTGAGCTCTTCACTGAAGTAGATGTTTGTCTGCCTCTTCTCAGACTGTCCTTGTGCCTGCTTGGTCACCTGTTATTCTTGTTAGATCTGAAACGAGTCGTGGATTTCTCTCAGCTTCCTGTCATGCAGACCTACTACCAGTCTATCTCGAATTTGTTCTTGCTGTCTGTCCCCATAGTCCCTGTACTGACCAAGTTCTGTAGAACTCTACAGTTTCACCTGTTCACTGTCTTCTGGCTTGAAACTTGCACCCCTCATGAATGACGTCCTTGTTAACTACCAAGTATTCCATGAATTTCTTCGCAACAGTCTCAAAATCTGTCACTTTCTCACTCTGTCTAGCCTCACCTTCACCAGTGCCAACTTCCTTCCAAACAAAGGACTTGAAGATCTGTTCAGATTCGACCCATGACAAACAAAGCATCTCTCTGCATTTCATCCCCATCAGGATGCAGTTTAGTAGCATGACAGTACCATCGAAATCTGTCCTGCCATTCTCTCCAGGCCTGGGGCTTGAATGAGAAGGGTTCAGGAGGGTTAAACAAGATTCTGCCATAACTGGTTTTACTCACAGAGAAGGTTGCAGTTTGCTGTTTAAAATAATTGATAGGCTACTTTCTGACGCCATATACTGGTCCTTGATTATTACGTGTGGACATATGGAAAGACTTTTTGGTGTGGAAGAGTTAAGGTCAACTTCAAATGCAGACCTGCCAGTGCCTTCGTGTATGTACACATACAGAAGATCAAATAATTATTATGCACGTTAAAGGTCGTGCAATTCATGTCAGTGTTCCATGGATTGCGTAACACGAACATTCCCAGCACACATCCCCCAAAGTCGGAATGCAGCTACCTTGGTGGTGGGTAAAAACGATGCATACGCAAAATCTCCCCATTGGTGAATCTGGGAGCTGTAGCTAAGGAACGACAACACAAGAAAGGGAGCTTCACTACACAAGCACTTTTACAGCAGCCAAAATAGCTCCTTTAGATTTTGATATTTTGAGTTCGTTATATCTGAAATGTCTCTTAATTCATAGTACTAAAGCATTTAAGTGGGATTGTTGCAATACCTCCTAACATTTGAATGAATTATTGTTTGTGGTTTGTATTTTGTGTGTGCGTGCGTGCATGTGTGTGTGTGAGAGAGAGAGAGATGTGGAGGGACAGAGGGAGAATGGTGATGTACTAAGTAGCATTTGGAGTGCTTAGTGATATCTTCAGTTTAACGTCTATTCACATTTAGTGATTTTAGACGGAAAAGGTAATCTAAACAAGAGAATGCAAACAATAATAGAAAAGTGTCAGATAACGGTACTTAATAAAAACTAACTTTAACATACTACAAAAACTGAATTATCGGACTTCTTATCAATCCTAACACAATGTCCAACAGTAACAATGGTTCAGACAAAATCTGATCCAATGACAAACTTGGTACAGCGGGTAAAAATGCTTTTAAATGTCCACAATCAAAAATAAAATGACTATTGGTAATCTTCTCTCCACAAATACAGTTTACATCTTTCACGTATTTTGTCCTGAAAGCATTTAGTTTAAATCTGTACATAAGGGATAACATATTTCTACGATTATACCAACCACAAACTTTGTTAGAAATGAAAGCCTTCCGAAAATCTACAATATTGCTTGTAAAGCCATTATTAAGACAATAGCCAGAATCATATATTTTCTTTCTGAAGTGCTTCCAGCAAGCGTTTTGTAGCAAGCTGTATCCCTCATGCAGAGATAAGGCAACGTTTATTTCACAAGAACTATTTTTAATTCTCTCTCCATATTTTGCAAGACTGTCAACTTTTTCATTAAAAAAAGATACCAGTGTCTGAGGGAACCCAACAGAAAGTAATAGTACTACCTCTTAAACTTAAAAAGTGTACCAGATGCCTGATTTCAAAGATTATGTCTTTTCTTTCTTTAAAAGTAGAATTTTTTAAAGCATGTAGAACAGATTTAGAATCAACACACAAAAGTATGTTGAATATGTCTTTAGGGAAGTCAAGTACATAATACAGTGCCAACACTATAGCAGTTAGCTCAGCTGTAAATATAGATTTATTTTTTCCCAGGTTGACTGCTCGTTCTACTTTTAATGATGGAATAACGAAAGCCGCACCAGCCTCATTAGTATTTAGAACGAACCCATCAGTATAGATTTTGAGATGATCAGGATAAGTAGTTTGAATATGTTCTTTTACTAGCGATGTAAGAATGTTAACATTTTCAGCTTTTCTTACAGAAGAATGATTAATGTCAAAATGAGCTTTAAAAAGTTCCCAAGGTTGGTAGGGAGCTGACTGTACTGATTTTGCTAATTCATTTGGATTAAGTTCTGAATGTTTAAAAAGGGGAGAAGTGTAAGTATTAATTGTAGTAAGCGAGCTGATAGTTCTTGCTCTTTTCGGAAAGTGAATGTCAGACTTTATCTGGACTTCATTTTCAACATTGCTGTCATTTGTAGTACTTCTTAGAACATATTTTGCCACAGCAAGTTGTCGATATTCATATAAAGGTAGAACTCCTACTTCCTTATATGTGCCTAGAGTTGAAGCGTGAGCTGGTACACCTAAAGCAAGTCAAAATGCTTTACAATCAAGACTCTGGATTTTATTAAGCAAATAATTTGGAGCACTGAAAAATACTTCTTGTCCATAAGACAGTCTTGATCGCACAAGGGACAAAGACAGATGCTTTAATACAGTAATATCTTGCCCCCATGGTTGTTTACTGGTAACTTTTAAGAAGTTAAGAACTTTCTTAGCTTTAGTTGCCATATATTCAATATGTTGATTCCACGTTAACTTAGAAGTGAGGAATACTCCTAAGAATTTCACTGCTTGTTTGTATTCTAGAGCTTCTCCATTTATTCGAAAATTAGGTAGAACTTGTGGGTTAGCACCATTATTAAAGAGGACAAGGTTGTTTTCAGGGGAAAGTGAAAAACCATTCTCAAAAATATAACCACTAAGTTTGTCAATTTCTTTTTGATATACTTTTTGATAAAAATGTAACTGCCTTTTGGGTGTTTTCTTTTTCATCGTAACATCCATCCACATGCATATATCGTCAGCATATTGTACAATAACAGCATTGCTTGATAAAAGTTTAGGAAGATCATACAGTAAAATGTTGAATAGATAAGGTGATATTACTGAACCTTGCGGGATACCCATGTCTGGTGACCTTGAGGTAGAATAACAATTCCCAACTTTAGCTTGAATAATTCTTTCTGACAGAAAGCTTTTAATATAGAGGTAAATACTGCAAGAAAGGCCAATAGATTTCAGTTTGTAAAGCAATCTCTCATGCCACACATGATCATATGCCTTATGTACGTCAAAAAATGTGGCAAGTACATTCTTCCTTCGAGCAAACTGATAAACTCAAGTGGTTAGTTTAACTAAATGATCAACTGTAGATCTACCCTTACGAAAACCTGCCTGATTTACGGGTATAATTTTATTTTTATCACAAAAATATTGCAGTCTGTTTAAGATTATGTTTTCCATCACCTTCCCTGTATGTGAAGTTAATGCAATTGGTCTATAGTTATTCTTATCGCTGGTTATTTTTCCTTGCTTTAATACTAGTATCAAAATAGAATGTTTCCACAATCGAGGCATGACTCCATGAATCCAGCAGCGTTGAAAAAGATCTAACAACAGAAGTAACCAATTATTAGGGAGATGCCTTAGTAGTTCATTTGATATTGAATCTTTACCCACTGTGCTTAGTTAGGTGTGGTGTGTGTGCACGCAGTGTGTGTGCGCGCGCACATGCACATGCTCACCTGTATAATATATGCTTATGGGTGGATGCACGTATAGTGCACGAGTGTATGCGGGTGGATTGGGTATAATTATTTGTATGGATTGGAATGAATTATTGTGACAGGAGAGAGCTGGGCTGACAGAAGAGCCATACTTGGAAACATGTCGGCATGTTTAAGAGCTGTATAAAAATGTGAAATGGCCATGTGCGTTTTACATTGCGTGCTGCAGCTGAGAGGCATTTTTACATATGTTAAGCAGACAGTGAGGTTGTATGACAGTGTAAGAATGAGTTGAGTGCAAGCGCTTTGATTTGTCTGTGCAAGATACAGCGCTATATAAATTCCATTTATTATTATCTTGAATACTGCTTTAAGTTTTTTCCATGTAAAGTTTATTTAGCTTCTTCATTTATTTTTGTGTGTGTGAGTGTGTGTGAAAATGTTAAATGGCAATGTCCATTTTGTACAGCAACAGAACCAAACTAAGACTATACCAGAGCTGTGTACTTTCCACCCTTTTGTACGGCTTGGAGTGCTGGAGGATGACTGAGAGTGACCTCGACAAACTATCCACATTCCACACGAAGAATCTCAGAAGAATCTTGCGCATCTTCTGGCCTGAGACCATCTCCAACCAAGAGCTTTTTGCCCGTTGCAATCAAGAAAGCATGGACAACATCATCATGCATAGGCGATGGGGATGGATAGGGCACATTTGCCGTCCGGAACAGGGAAACATCGCCCGAACAGCCCTCCACTGGACACCAGAGGGAAAACGCAAACGAGGACGACCCAAGAACACTTGGCGTCGGACTGTTGAAGCAGAGCTGAAGACCTTCCAACATACCTGGGGAACCATTCAGAAGCTGGCCCAGGACAGACAGGAGTGGAGAACTTTTGTTGCTGCCCTACGTGCCAATAAGGCACAAAGGCATTGATGATGAATGTGCATTTTACTTTTTTTTTTAAACATTCTTATTCAATTTTTGCATATGAACACAAAACAAAAATAAGTTGAACATCATAAGTATCATTTCTAACCCGTGTCCCCACCGTTTTAACACATAAATGCACATAAATTCAATGTCAATACATACACATTTTTCAAGCTAGCTATAGTATTTTGTACATTAATTTTGTTAATAAATGGTACTAAGTAATAGAGGCACAAGTAATTAATTCAAAAAATGTTCTACACTTATGAGGTAATAATAGAATGTTACATTCTAACACATTGGAACAGGGAAAGATACAAGCAAACATACATATAGATATGCATACAAGCATACATACACACACATACATACTACATACATACATACATACAAATACCCACATACATACACACACACACACACACACACACACACACACACATATATACATAAACATACACTGACACAAAGGGTTATCAATTCAAATCATTGGTCACTTTATAGGCATGCAAATCTGTTATTTGTTTGGATTATTTTCTGTAAAGCACTTACGATTCTTGTATGTGCTAAGAGGAGTCCACAAACATTTTACCACACACATATTGGTACACACACATACATATACGTATCTATCACAACAATAGCAGGGGTACTGATCCATGTGGAGACTAGATACATGTCACCTGCCTCCATACACTATTTGATGCACATAATTACTACCCATTAGTCACAACAACATAATTATCAGAGTAGATATAACAGCAATTGTGCATTTTACATTGTATACTGCAGCTGAGAGGCATTTTTACATGTTAGGTTTATCTTGAATACTGCTTAAGTGGGCTTTTTCCCATGAAAAGTATATTTAGTTTCAGTTCGTTCTTCAGTTTAACGTCCTTCCACCAAAAAGTAATATTAGACGGTTAAGTATGTGTGTGTGTGTAAGTAAGTAAGTCTTCAATTTTAACGTCTTTTCACTTTAAGTGATACCAGACGGCCCTAAAATAGGAGACTGAATGAAAGAGATGGATAGATAGATAGATTGATCTTCTCTGTGTGTGTGTGTGTGTTGTGTGTGTGTGTGTGTGTGTGTGTGTGTGTGTGTGTGATAAAGAGTAATAACAAGGGAAATACACAAGTAGTACTCTTATCATAAACAGATCAAGAACAACATTTTTAAAACAATAGAAAAAGAAGGGAAAAAAGGAAAAGAAATTCAAACAGAACTACAACTACAATAAATGCCCTATAGGACTTAACAATAAACCTTTAGCAATGTCAAACGTTAGCTTTACATTGTTCAAAACTTCGTCAATGGTATTCTCAGAAAAGGCAGGGAGATAAGTATGATATGGGTATTTGAAATATATTCACCACATAAGCATTTAACATCCTTGCTGAATTTTGTTGTGAATGCATTTAATCTTATCCTGAAAAACAATGCCTTGAGTTGTCTTTCTTTGACAGCATTTGTATGAATCTCTAAGTGATCAATGCATTCAATTACGTTCTTCCCACTCGGAGTTGAATGTAAAAGCCGCTTGATTTGCCGATGTTTTTCTATGAATTTGTTTAAGGAAGCTTCTTCTAACAACTGATAACCCTCTGCAATGGATAGAGGGGCATGCAGTACTGTAGACCCCTTGTCATTACGTGCACCTTTCTTCGCAGCCCGATCAGCCCACTCATTAGAAAACAATCCTATATGTGAAGGAATCCAGCAAAAGGAAACATGAATTCCTCTTAAGCACAGAAGATTTATAAAGTATTTGATATTTAATATAAGTTTAGGAGATTGCTTATAAGTTATTGACTTTAAGGCATATAAAACTGATTTTGAATCCACACAAAGTAATATGTGAAAGAAACAGTATGGATGATCTAAAATAAAATTCAAAGCCATGAGAATAGCGATCAGTTCAGCTGTAAAAACAGATCGATTTTTACCAACATAATATGACTTTTCTACTTTTAGTGTTGGTATGACGAATGCTGAACCTGCTTGATGATTGTCTAAAAGAGAGCCATATGTATAAATTTTAAGATAATGAGAGTAATTATGTTCTATATGTGAATGAACATTAACTGCCATGATATTTGGATTCTCATTCTTTTTCATGTTAATATAATCTACATCAAAGTGAGCTCGCTTCATTTCCCAAACAGGGCAGACTAAAACTGCTCCTTGTGAGTCTACATCAGATGTTAAAATTTCAGAACGCTCGTAAAGATCTGATATAGGTACCTATTGTCATTAAAGAGGTTATGTGTCGGGCTCTTTTGGGAAAATCTGTTTCAGACCTCATTTTCATTTCTTCTGAAGAAAAGTTATCAGGTGTTGAGCTTCTCAGAATATATTTAGCACATACAATTTTTTGTCGGTACTCATCCAGTTTTCGTATATGTATCAATGCGGAGGCAGAAATGGCACACCTAAAGCAAGTCTGTACCCATTACAGTCTACACTTTGAAGCTTCTTTAATAATACTTAGCGCACTAAATAAACTTCTTGTCCATAAGGATAATTTAGATCTAATTAGAGAGGTAGACAGATGTTTCAGAATTGTCATGTCTTGTCCCCAATACTGCTTTCGTACAATTTTTATCAAATTTAAACATTTTCTTCCTTTAGTTAAGATATATTCAATGTGGGCATTCCAAGTTAACTTTGAAGAAAGAAAAACACCTAAAAACTTTACTAAGTGCTTATATTCAATTGTCTCGTTTTCAATTTTGAACACAGGTAAGTTGTCTGGATTGCAACCGTTGTTAAAAAGCATCATATGCGTTTTTTCTGTGGATAATTTTAGGCCATTTTCAATTATGTACTTATTTAAATTATCAAGGTTTTTTGGGTACAGTTTTTTAATATAATTTAAAGGCCTTTTCGATGTGTTTTGTTTCATGGTAACATTCATCCACATGCATATGTCGTCTGCATATTGAACTAGGACAACGTTCTGAGACAAATGTTTGGGAAGATCATGTAATAGGATATTAAATAAAACTGGTGCTATAACGGAGCCTTGTGGTAAGCCCATATCAAGATTTCTAGGATCTGAATAGTTATTTCCTACCTTTATCTGAATAGATCTATTGCTAAGAAAGCTCTTGATGTAATGATAAATGTTACCGGAAAGACAATTGTCTTTACTTACTTAATAACTTTGCATGCCAAACTTGATCATAGGCTTTATTTATGTCAAAAAAACGTTGCAAGAACATTTTTTCTACGTGCAAATTGTTGCTTTACACACGTGTTGTAAGTTTAACTAGGTTATCTATAGCAGATCTACCTCGCTGAAGCCTGCTTGGTTGTTTGCAATAATGTTATTTTTCTGACAATAGTATAGTAACCTTCCAAGAACAACTCTCTCCATGAGCCTTCCAGTATGTGAGGTCAATGCTATGGGCCTGTAACTGGCTTTATCTGTCTTCGGCTTTCCTTGCTTGTGGATTGGTACCACAATGGACTGTTTCCATTGTACTGGAATGACACCCTGGACCCAGCAGTTACAAAAAAGTTGATGAAGAAGTATAATGAAATTTTCTGGTAAATGTTTGATCATATCATTGGAAATCGCATCAGCTCCAACGGATGTTTTCTTATTAAAAGTGACAAAATAGCATCTTTTACTTCCTGGAGTGTAATTGGAGCATTGATATAAAGAGTGGTATCAGGCACTGGGTCTACATATTCATTTTTGACTTCTTCTTTGCTTCTGAATGCTCTGTGATTAGCTAGCTGATAGACCCTCCTTAAGCATGGTATTTGAAAACATCATAGCAAACGCCTCAGCCTTTTCTGCACTAGATGGAAACTCTTTGTTTTCTAGAACAATTGGGCATGTTGGTAAGTTTATTCCTTTTGTCATTTCATTAAATTTTGTCCATACTTTTCGAATGTCTTTATGATTTGATATTTCACTTCTACAAAAAGAGGACCAATACTGTTTTTTAGCTTGTGCTATGACCATGTTATACAGTAGTTTTTTGGCCTTTTTCTGCTCATCATGGTTACTAGGTGATTTGTTTTTGAGAAAAGCTTTATGCATTAAATGTTTTTTTATGTACATCTTCCTCACATGCTTGCGTCCACCAGACATTTCCTAAATGTTTAATAGGTTTTCCTGAGTGACATCTAGGAATAGACATGTTGGCAGCTTGTAGTATAATATTTGTTATGCTAAATACATTTGATCTATGTCGTGAGTACCTATATACTCTGTATTGTAAGAAGCTATAACATGTTTAAACTTTTCCCAGTCAGCACGCTTATAATTATATTTTGGAACTTTGTCCTTTTTAATATCCCATTGACATAATTGGTTATTAAAAGTTATAACGATAGGTAAATGATCACTGCCTAGAGTATCTTTATGCGTTGACCAATCGCATTCAGGAACAAGTATTGGTGACACTAAAGTTAGATCTATTGCTGACGCTCTGTGACTTGAGACATCAGGATTTTTCATTATCTTGGAGATTTTGGATCCAATCTGTGTTAAAGTTGTTAGGTCCTTTTGGTTAAACTTGACACATGCTGCACATGAATGTAGATCTGGGATGTTACCAGGTATTGGTGGAGATTTCACACTGTACTCTATTCCTTCTTTAATGTAAATAGCTGCACTAATCTTTGTTAGACCCTCTACTTTCTGATGTGTAGGTGGATAATAGTACCCTGGTAATCTGGGTATCTTATTTTTGTTAACATTTAGAGATTGTAAAACAAGGGCCTGATAATCATTTTCTGAAAGGTGGTGGATCAAATACGCAAGATTTGTGGAAATAGATCTTGCATTCCACTGCATGATTTTCACAGCCTGCTTTTTCTTAGAGACCATTGTATAAGTAGGATAAAGGAAAAGAGGCAAAAAAAATTTTTTAACCCAACTAAACAAACAAAACCCCACCAAAAACAGTAATAAGTAATGAAACAACTTCACCCCACCCCCTATCAAGTCTTCCACAAAAACACCGTAACAAAAATATATAGAGCTCTGTTGAATGAAGATTTCAGTACTGTCAGATTGAACAAGATTACTGTGAGAAACTCACTGAACTATTTATATAAAATACTGCAAATGGGAAAAGAAAAAAATAAAATAAAATAAAATAAAAAGATCAGCTTGACTAGATTTCCAGAAATGAAAAAGCTAATTCTAATAGTAATAACAATATATACCAAAACACACACGGGGAGGAAGGGGGAGGGGGGAAAAGTGTCCAGAATATTAATACTAAAAAATGCGTCCTCAAATGTAACGGGTTTGCTTTGTTATGCAGACAAGCTAATATCTTTAAAAACAGTTTATGCGGTTTATACACAAACATGACGCTTCACAACTGAAGAACTGGAATTGCTGGATATTACACTATAATCATAATATTGTAGACTTGATTGAAATTGTGGAACATCTAGATAGTCAGCAATAGTTATACAACTGTTCGTAACGGTTTCGCCATCGGTTAATATTTCCTTCCTGGTGTGGGTTGAGGCGGAACGAGGGTGGCTGTCTCTGTGCAGGTAGTACGTGTCTTTGTCGTTTGATGGGTCGTCTACGTGGTAGTTCCCAGAACAAGTTGGAATGTGCCTGCCGATATTTGAGCGAGACAGAGGCTCCTTTCTTGGTTGGGTGGAGTTTGTCATTCCTTAAGAAGTCAACACTGGTGTTCAAATTGTCATGGGATACAATGGATATCCGAGATTTTTCGTACAGATCGGCAGAGATGAAGGCGTTGAACAGATTCCGTTTTAGTTCCAGTTGAATATCAGCAGTTGGTGCTGCTTTACTGATGATCACCTTTGCCTTGGGGTAGTCTTGGGTGATGTTGTCAACGCTGGCCAAGAGGGACTTACTAGCGCTTTGCGCATCTTTCTTCTTCAGATCATTAATTCTACAATGAATCAGGATGGCATCTGGGGGCTGACTCAGTCTGGAACAGGTGCTGTGCACAGTGTCCTGGATCTTGTCTGTGGTGTGACATTTGTTCGTGAAGGCCTTGATTCCAAATGATCGACCAAGTCTTCTCCTGTCCACACCATTCATAACTGAATCTTGAATGATAACACAAACCGGCAGGTCCTGGTGTTGTTTGTTCACCTGGTGTTGTTTGTTCCTGTGCTGTACAGATTCTTGGTCAACAGAAGGTTTTATGTCATCTACTTGGAGGACGTCTTTATGGCTTTGGTGTGTGACGTTCCTCTTTTTTGTTCTTTGTTGCCAATCTTTTGACTGTATAATTTTCTTTTTGTTGGTAGGTCTTTTTGTCAAATCTGGCTTATGCTGGCAGCAAGTTTTTTGTTTAAGGGCATCAGCATAAGAAAAAAAAGCGTGTCCTGTATGTTTGTTTGCGTGCAGGCATCGACACTAACCTGTTTTGGGACTTTTTGCACCCTTGTCTGACTTTCCTGCTCTTGAACTGTTTTTTCAAGTGAGGAAATCCGGGCACATAAAGTTGAAATTATTCCACCCAGTTCTATTTTATCAGTAAGGGCTGCCATCGTGGAGTTTCCTTGAAGAGCGGTAGGAGGATGGTAGATCTAGACCTGAAAGATTCCTCTGTTCGCGCTAGATCTAGATCTCCGCAACCGTCTGTTTGGCCTTCATTTCCACAGGCGTTGTGGATGCCCCTGGTCAGGCTGCTTTTCCTCTCCATACTGTTGGTGGTGGACCTACTCTTGTACACATTCTTCACAGGCGCTGCTTGCGTAGATTTATGGACGCCTCCCATACTTCTTTTTCTCGTCATGTTTGCGTATTCCGCATAAAGTCTGGCAGTTAACAATTAGCTCCAGGCGGTCTCCGCCATCTTGATGACGCGTGTGTGTGTGTGTGTGTGCGTGCGTGCATGTGTGTGTGCGTGCATGTGTGTGTGTGTATGTATGTATACGCGCGTGCATGTGTGTGCATATATATGAGTGTATGTGCGTGTGTGTGTGAATGAGTGAGAGAGTGTGAGTATATGAGTGAAATTGTGTTCGTTTGTGAGGGTGTGAGTATATGTGTGTGTGCTCGCGCGCGCGTGTGTGTGTAAATATATCAGAGAAATTGTGTTGTGTATGTGTGTTCCTGTATATGTGCGTGAGTGCATGCGTTGCGTATGTATATTTGTGTGTGTGTGCGCGCACGCTTGTTTGCTGTGAGCATGCAAGTATGTGTGGGAGTCTTGCGTGTGTGTGTGCCAATAAAATTACCTAAGCAACAAACAGTTATAAAGAACCTAGGGCCTTACTATTTGAAACAACTATAGGGGAATAATCAAGAACATGTTTCTAAATCTTCAACCAGTCAAGGATAACAAATACAAGAAGAAAAACTCCGAAAACTAACAATAGATACTATAAATAGCCAAAAAGTTGGACTTCGGGATCGTTAACATATTCTACGTAGATATTAGCACAAAGTATGGGGTAAAAAAACAAAGGGCATTTAGAGAGGTTTACAGAACATTCATTAAATGATAAGCTTTAAAACAGGGTGATCAATCACAGGAAGATACCGACTGGGCTGTGTAGCAGACATTCAGAAATTCAGCAAAGAAGTATATCATTGTTTAGGATGCTTTTAAGCGTTACAGATGATTCTACAAGTAACGGATCTTGCAATGTCATAGAAACGATTTCTTTAATTCTAGGACAACCAGTAAGTAGATGTCTGACGCTTATTTGTTTTCCACACATGCATATTATGTTCTTGCAGTATTTTGTGCGAAGAGCATTTAAACAGAATCTATAAACCAAGCTTGATATATTTCTGGAAGCAGACATAGGTGGCTTTGCACAAAAACGCTTAGTGTTTTGTACATCCGTCATATTTAGGCAATTTTGAGTGTAATAACAATTAGAATTTAACAATTTTTTAATTGCCTTATTATAGGAAGTATGCTTTAAAAGTTCATAACCCTCTCGCAAGTCTAACGGAATATTGACTAAAAGTGATCCTTCAACATTGCGTGCTCCTCGTCGCGCAGCTCTATCGACCCATTTATTAGCAATGATCCCACAGTGGGAAGGAACCCAGCAAAAAGTAACACTGATGCCTTTCAACGACAATAAATGAACAGCATGTTTGATTTCAGTGATCATTTCTAGTCTAGTATTTGATTTAAGGAATTTAATGCGCACAATACTGATTTAAAATCAACGCATAGTACAATTTTCAAATCTTTGTGAGGAAGTGTAACAAGATAGTTGAGAGCCATCAATATTGCAAAGAGCTCTGCAGTAAAGATAGAAACGCCACTAGTTATATGATATATTTTCTCAATGTTATGGGCTGGTATAATAAAAGCTGCACCTACCTGTTCGTTATCAAGTTTTGATCCGTCTGTTCATACTTTTAAGTGGTCTAAATAGTGAGTGTCAATATACGAATTCACTAAGCTTGCAAGTATGTTAGCGCCTGGGCTTTATCACAGTTCTTGATTAAACCATTGACGCTGGGGGCAACAGCAAAGTGAGAGGCTGTATGATCAGTGGCTTTCCCACTCATGGAATTCCACTTTACAGCTTAGTCTTTAGTGATCAACTATGACTCTCTGACTAGGAGGCTTGACTTGCACAGTGCTTACGTGCTGCAGCCCTGGGGGCTAGTTGGCCTTTGGAGAACATCTCCAACGCTGACTGTCTTTATCCCCACTTGGCCGAGAGAGTGGGGATGTACTGTGGGCAAGGCATCTCCACTATAATCAAATTTCTGCCCAATTTCCGAAACAGCAGCTGCCTCCTCTGCTGTTTTGGAGGTCATCGTCGAACACGACGGACAAACATACATGTTAGGTGAATCACTTTTTGATAGATTTGTGTGACATACGTCAAATATTGGCTTATTCGTTTCCCATTCAGGAACAGCTGAAAAAAGACGGTTTAACAGCAAGGACTTTTTCATCAATATTAGAATCTTTGAAGATATCCGAAGTGTACGTCTTTATAGCTGTTACTGATTCAATTGACCTAGCTCGATTAACAAAATTTATGTCCGATCTTAAGCTAACTTCTTTTTGTGAATAATTTTCGTTTGAATAACATCTCAAAATATACTTTGCAGCACATAATTTCTGTGTTCGTCAAGAGGTAGCACACCAGTTTCCTTGTAAGAGCCTACAATAGATGCATGAAAAGGAACTCCAAGAGATAACTTGAGTGCTTTACTATCTAGGCTTTGCAATTTATTTAACAAGTATCGTGGTGCGCTAAAAAAAACCAAACACTTCTTGTCCATATGCAAGTCTTGAGCGCACTAAAGAAGTAGCTAAAGATATAAGTGATTTTGTATCTTGCCCCCAAGGTTGTTTACACACAATTTTAAGAAAATTTAAACTCTCTTGCTTTATTCAGTATATAGCTGATATGATTATACCAAGACAATTTAGGAGTCAGAATAACGCCCAGAAATTTAACATGTTGGGTGTATAGTATTTCAGTGTCATCTACAGTAAAGGAAGGAAGCTTCCCAGGGTCATAACCTGAATTAAAAAGCATCATATTTGTTTTTTTCCAGCGACAAGCTAAGCCCATTTTCTGTCATAAACGAGCTGATTTTATTCAGTTCAGACTGATAAAGTTTCTCTACATACCTTAAAGTTCGAAGTGGAGTCTCGTTTTAATGTCACCTTCATCCACAAGCAAATGTCATCGAATACTGAACTAAAACTGAATCTTTTGACATTTTGGGTAAATCAGCTATTAGTATATTAAATAAAATAGGGGCAATTACAGAACCTTGGGGTAAACCCATATCCAAAGTTCTTGTATATGAATATGTACCTCCTATTCTTGCCTGAATAGCTCTATCTGTCAGAAAATTATTGATGAAATTAAACATACAACCCGAAATTCCAACCGATTTTAATTTATATAAAAGTCGACTGTGCCATACTTGCTCATATGCCTTTTTTTACGTCAAAAAAGTTGCAAGAATACTTTTACGTCTAGCAAACTGTTGTTTGACTTGTGAGTTTTACTAAATGTTCAATAGCCGATGGACCTTTCCTGAATGCAGCTTGATTCACAGGAATCATTTTATATTTTTCACAAAAATGAATAAGGCGTCTTAAAATAATTCTTTCCATGAGTTTGCATGTATGAGATTGTAAGTGCTATAGGTCTGTAACTGTTTTTATCGGTTCTTGGTTTTCCTTGTTTATTAACTGATACAATGATAGACTGTTTCCAAATGAGTGGGAGCTGACCTTCAGTCCAGCACTTTTGGAAAAAGATATAAAAATGTTACCCAAGTAGGTGGTAGATGACGTATCATTTCATTACAAACTCCGTCAAGACCTACTGCTGTTTTCTTGACACAGATTATTAATACATGCTTTTATCTCCTCTAACGTGAGCGGAGTGTTAACATAATGATTTTGTTGTCTATCAAGATTTGTTGTGTTGTGTCTGATGCTCAACTCATGTTTTTCTCTAAATTTTCTGTTCCTCTCTTACAAGCCAGTTTTACAACTGTTGTTTGCAAACATTTCCACAAAAGCTTCAGCTTTTTCAAAATTGGAAGGTAGATTTGAGTTCTCTAATCTAATGGGACACTGAGGTCAGTTTATCCCATTTCTCATAACTTTTCTTTTTTCCCCACACTCTGCAAATCTTTAGAGTTGGGATACCTCCCACATGCAAAATGATGACCAGTATTGTTTCTTTGCCTGGGCAATAACTCTGGTAGATTTATTTTTGTTTTGTTTTTTCATTTCTGTATGATTTGATTCAGATCTATTCTTTAGGAATAGAATCAGTCGCAGCTGATAGCACTGCATTTGTGAAAGATGATTATAGACTATCATTATACTGGCTATGTCCGGGTGTTATATGCTTGTAGAAGATTTGTAAATTTTTCCCAGTTAGCATGTTTATAATTATATCTGGGAACTTTATCTTCTTTTGAATCAGTTAACAATGATCTATTGAGGACCACTCTAGTCACAACTGGCAAATGGTCGCTGTTGACTGAATCAGTTAATGGATCCCATTCACATTCTGGTACCAATTCAGGTGAAACTAGAGTGAGATCGATAGCAGTGGCCCTGTGATTAGAATTATCAGGTATGCGTGTTACACGACCATCATTTAAAAGACATACGGATGAATCAACTACATTTTCTCAAATACAGTTGCAGACAGGAAAAAGAAAAAAATGGGTGGCGCTGCTCTTGTGGCGACGCGCTCTCCCCGGGGAGAGCAGCCCGAATTTCACGGAGAGAAATCTGCCGTGACTTAAAGTGGTATGAAATGAAATCTGAGCGCTTTGATTTGTTGCATTACAAGATTCAGCGCTATATAAATTCCATACATTATTATTATTATTATTATTATTTTCAACAAAACGATTGCTTGTGATAATTTGACAATCTTTTTCCCAGAAAGGTGAGTGAGCATATAAGTCACCTACAATGATATACTTCTTGCTATGATCTTCCTGCAATGTACGAAGCCATTCAATGTTAACATCAGTGGGTCCTTGAGGCAAATAAACAGATACTATTGTCAACAATGAGGTATGAAAAGGAATGGACACAGCACATAAATGTAAGTTAGGAATTTGGAGTGGGGCCGGACTGGGGCATGCAGTGTTTGTCACCCCTTTAGCACATAAATAGCTGTGTTAATTCTCCCAGCCGTATCAGCCTGCTGATGGATTGGTGGGAAGTAGTAACACGTGATTCTGGGTAATTGTTCTCTTTTTATGTTTAGGGACTAGATTGCTAAGATGTCATAGTCGTTTTCTGAAAGATGTTGAACAAGATAATCGTAGCTTCTGAATAATGATCGAGAATTCCACTGGAATATTCTAGTACTTTTTACCATGATAAAATTATTGTTTATCAGTGCTAGTAAAGAAATACAATCAAAATTAACTAGACGTTTGATATAAGAGAGAAAATAGAAGAAATGGCTGATTGAAAAACTCAAAAGCAACAAAATTATGGTAACAGATTAGATAATCAATAAAACAACCTATAAATATGTCAATAAAATATTACAGAGAAAACACATTGATCTAAAACAACTAATCAACTTAACTTTAACCTGGGCACAACTGAAAAGTCAGTAAGGACTGAGAACATAGAAATCTTCAGCAGGGGAAAAAGACTTGAGATGTGATAGTCTGTTATGTTCTCTCAGGCTAAGGTTGGTGCATGGCAGTGCCAGTTAGTAGTACACAGACCAGTCATTAAAGGGATCCAAACTGGAATACACTTCTGTAGGGGTACACAGGGTATGACTGGTGATGGTGGGATCTGTGTGGACGAGATGGTTTTAGGGGAGATTTGCACAGAAGATGACGAACGTGCCTCCCTATGTTGCCAGCAAGGATGCTCGATCCTCTTGCACTAGGATGAGTGCTGTCTCTAAGGTGGTAGAGCTGCAAGTTGGTGTTTAGCTTCAGTTTTTCATGCGTGCGTTTGTGCTTGCGTCATGTGCATTTCGCTTTATTATGGAATGCCCCTATTTCAAACATTTCTGACAAGGTCTTATTCCATGGCAATTTCTCCAGTCTATGTCAACTTGTGAATTTTTTTTTAAAGCTGATGAATTTCATGTAAATCTCAACAAGTTCTGTCTGTGTCAAAATTTATCAGATTTGCCAGTATGTCATGAACATGTCATTTGTCATCTCTTACATCATTTCCCAGAACCTCTACTCAAATTGTAAACAGAAAAAGGAGATGTACAAGTGTTTAAAATGCCTTGCATTTTTAGTATGTCGATTAACTATGCATTACTTCCATCTGGTCGAAGATTCTGAATGCCAAAATCAAAAACAAACAGAACCAAAAATAGTTTTATTAACCAGTCAATTCAGCTTCTAAACCAATGTTAAACTTTAAAAGAAAATTTTTTAAAGGGGTTTTCATATTAAATCATCAAATAACAGCGTGTGCATGACTCAGAGAGAGAGAGTGTGTGTGTATGCATGCATAGTTTTACATAAAGTACCAGGCAAAGAATAAGTGTGAGCTGTGATGGGTGAAGGGGAAATAGCGTTAAAACTTTCTTTTTAATCAAAATGTTTTTGTCATATTTTACTTTTAATGTAATGTTACTTGTGATATTTGTATTGGTTGTGCTGATGATGTATTTCATGAGATGTGTTTGAATTATTGTTGTGTTGTGGTTTTGCTTTGCTACTCTTAACCTTTACTGGTATGTGTGGATGGGTGTGTGTGTGGATGGGTGGGTGCAGGTGTGTGTAGGTGTGTGTGTGACAGATTGTTGTCGGCTTTTAAAATACTGTGTTATTTCTTAATCTGTATTGTTTAATAATGCATACTGTGTAATTATAATTTTAAAATGCCACTCATAATTTCTCTAGCTGAGACATTAAAGTATTCTCAAGTCTTGAGTCTTGTTTTCCTATTGTTGCTGCTTCTCTGCTACTTGGTTTTTTCAGTATCTGTCGGAACCAATATTTTTAAGTGCATTGCTATTAGGTTTATTCTTCTGTTAAATGTACTTTTAATCCTCCATACCCCAAAAGGGGTTAAAAAAATAAACTCTTGAATCTTGTGTGATTGTGACAAAAGTGAAAGTGTGACAAAAGTGTGTGTGCGTGTATGTGTGGGTATGTTAATGACAAGTCTTGAACATTAAATGGGAAGCACGTTTTCATTGCTTTTTTTTTTTTTTTTTTACTAACTATTAAGGGCCATTTCTATCAGTGTTCTAGGATCCATGTCACATACACACACACAGAACGCCTTTCGCACAAGTTAAAACCCGTTCCGCTTTTCAGAAGAGTAGGCCAATGGGAACGGACGACAAATTGACAAAACTGCATATACATGGGGACTTGATGTAAAAAAGCACATGAATGCTTATTTCATTATCCTCGAAATAAAGAATAAATAAACACACACACAGAGCAGCAGCAGCAGCAACAGCAACTCATTGAAGGTAATATTGTCAGTAATGACGAATGCCTAGTATTTTCTAACGTTTTATTCTTGTACCTTTTTATTATCTAAAGTATAAACGTGAAAGAATGGATGTAACAGTAGGTGAAGTAATTTGTTTGTCCTGACGTTTTATGATTTTCTTTTTTTAATTCTTAAAACATTTTTATTTAAATGTGTGTGTGGACGTGAGCGCGCACGCGCTCAGGCGTGCATGAGTATGTGTGCGCATGTATATGTGGTAATTTGTATTTTCAATGTATCTCCTTATCGATTTTTTCCTCATTTTTTACTGGTTTAATTTAACGGTAAATGATGCAATAATGTAATGTCTTAGTATAACCATTACGAAATTTGTTCTTAGATAGATGGCTTGATGAAAAAAAGCAAATGCATTGCTTATTCAATGTACCATCTGGAAATAAAATTTTGACTTGACTTGACTTGACAGCAGCAGTATTTATTTATTGTCCAATTATTTTGGAGTTGTAATACATGAATTTATGCAAGAATGATAATGAAAAAAAGCAATTCGTAAACAAGAAGTAAACTCATTTCAGTGAACAAACCAAAAAAATTATCACTTCAAATGTGATGATCATAAAAGAGCAGCCTGTAAATAAAAAACCCAAACTTATTTCAACAACAAAAAACTTACTTCAGTGAAGCACAAACAAATCACATCATATACAGTTTAAAATATTTTTAAAATAAAGACAAATACTTGTAAGCAAGAAATACACATTTCAGTTTTTTAAAAAGCCATTAGATTAAACTGCGATAATCATTTAAAAAAATTTTTAAACCTAACAGGTAAACCAGAATCAAACTCATTACTGGCAAAGAAGAAAAATTTATTTCAGAGAACAAAAACAACCAACAACAACAAAAAACCCAAACAAAAACAAAACCCCAGATCATACATGATTTTTTAAAAACCCAACTAATAAACAAACTTTTCAGTAAAAGAAAAAAAATCAGATCAAATATGATTATCATATAAAAGAAAAAAAAAGTTGTATATACCCAAGAAACAAACATTTCAATGAAAAGAAGAAAAAACAGATCCAGTGTGAATATGTTCTCCCCCCTCCACCCCCCCCCCCCCCTTCCCCTCCCCTAAATAAAAATGGAACTTATGAACTTAGAAACAAACCAATTTCAGTGACCAAAAATGTGTTTTTTTTATCTGATTATTTTACCGAAAATGTGTGTGATTTTAAAAAAATATATGGAAAAAAGAGAGGGGTCAGAGAGAGAGAGGGTGGATCAGTGGGCTAGAAAATGCACCTGCCTAGTTATTAAAATGTTTGGGTTTCAAGTGTGTGGTGGTTCAATCCCCTTTTGAGCCCAAAACTTTCCTTTCCCCTCCATCCACTAGACCGTGGTCTGGGTACTAGATTTTCGAATGAGATGATAAACCAAGGTCTCGTGTGCAGCACACATTTAGCACATGTAAAAGAACCCATGGCAACAAGAGAGTTGTCCCTGGCAAAATTCTGTAGAAAAAAGCCACTCTGAAGGGGAAACAAATATACATTCAGCCAGTAAAAGAAAAAATGATGGGTGGCACTGCTCTTGTGATGACGTACTCTTTTCAAGGAGAGAAGCCCAAATTTCACACAGAGAAATACGTCATGACTTCAAGTGACATACAACACACACACACATCCACACACTCATAATTATGGCCATATTTGTTCACGTCTCAATGCAAATGCTATTGCATTCAGCTTACATTTGTGCATGCATGCTCATGCGCGCATGCACACACATTTTGTTTCATGCCTGCAGGCTGCTAAGAAAACATTGAAATAGAACTCATATCCAACAATAAAAACAAAATATAGCTTCAATCTCAAAACACGCCCCTCCCCGACATCATTGATTCGATTTTAGCCTGACATGATCAAATGACGATGTGAACATTTCCTCGTTTGCTTATTGTAATGTGGGATGGTAAACTAAAAGAAAATACTGGCGTCCAGAACAGATGAACACAATGGTTATGTCATAAATTGTGTCCTTGTGGAATCTAGTTCTTGACACGATGGACGCACTGTTCCTTAATAAGATATTGTGCGTTCCCCAGCTTAACTCAGGGGTCACCAAGAATATACCCGACTCACTCATCCCACCTGGGAATCACGGAGATTGTAATGTATGTGCACCACACTGGAGGAGAAGTTTGCATATGTGACTTTTCAAGCACCTTGCCAAAAAGGAAGCCATATTCTTTGACTTCAGAGGATATGCTACTGCTCAGAGCTACTGCAAACTTTTTTGCAGTATGATAATGCCTCTGAACGATTTGTGTGTACACATGTACTGTATTACCCACTTTGAGAAGTACATATCTTGTGCATGCAGGTTTATTTCTAACAAGCATTTGAATACGTCAATGCGAGAGTTGTTATACATTTGATGGGCAGATTGAATACACTTGAATGTGAGGGAGAGGGAGGGAGAGAGAGAAAGAGAGAAGGGGTAGAGAGAGAGAAGTACAGATAAAAGGTATATATGTATCCGAGATCTTGTGCACATACATTTATAACTACATTTGTAACATACATTTATAAATACATTTGTAAACAGTCAATTGTGAATGGAGCTCTCAACAAAGGCTTTAGTCATGTGCTTTATTTTTGTGCTTATTTGTACAACTTTCCATCAAGTTTTACAATACATTCAAGTTTCCTTTTCATTTTGTTTCATTTCAGCTGCGAGCCGGCTACCCAACCCCACTTCACTTTTTCTTTCTTTATCTTTTTTTTTTTTTTTTTGGCTGAAGGGGGAGGTAGGCTTTTCCCAATGCTCTGACCAGCAGTGACAATGACTGACCAACTGACTTTTCTTCGCTTTTGAATTCTCACACCATTTAAAATTTATCTGGGACCATGACGTGTTCATTCCAATATGCTTTTAGAACACTGAAGTGACAAAAAGCTTAATTCCAGCCATTTCTTTACAGCCAATAAACAAACACCCTGACTAAATAAGTGCAAAACATCAGCTTGTAAGTTCTTGCATTTTTCTCAGGAAAGAAAGTCAGTTTGTCAGTCAAGTGCCAGTGGTGTGTGCTCACCACACAATCTACTTTAAACTTTCAGGTACAAATTCATCAATTTTGTACATGGACGTTATGAAACAGGAAAATCAGAGGCAATCCTGGTTACAGCAAACATCTTTCTGGTTGATCCTCTAGAGGAACGTGCACCATTTTCTCCACTCATTCACATGGGCAAGCTTGGACTTGATACAGGTCATTAAATTGGGTGGTAACAGTTTACCCATATCTTTGTACATTTCCAGCTGGGATTCTAGAACAAGCTTGACAAGGTTCAGGGCAAAAGAGGGTCTTTTTAAATGAAGTGTAACAGAGCTAGAAAACTACTGTAACACTTGCAAACCAAAAGCAAAAAAACTTAACATGCAACTGGCATATATTGAAACACCAAATGCTAAAAAAAATTTTTTCAAGGCCTTCACTGTACATGTACATTTTAAAACATTTCATTCTTTTTTTTTTAAAGGGAGGGGGGGGGGGCAATATCGTGGGAGAAACTGAAGTTTTATCAGGTCACACTTAGTAGCATTTCTATGCTTGCTGTTTATGCAGACGAAGAAACAAAATTGTGAAGTCCAGCAACCCAATGGTGGAAGAGAAACCACACACCACACACCTGTCCCTCACAGCTGGGGAATAGGTCAGCCCTGGACAGGCAAATGCTTCTTGACTAAAACCATATCACTACAAACTTTTATCATGTCAGGCTATGCTGAAATAATGATCTATAGGTACAGTGGATAACAGAGCAGTTGACAATAGCCAAACTTAATTCAGACTATGTTGGAAAAAAATTATAGATACAGTGGATAACAGCAGTTGACAATAGCCAAACTTAATTCAGACTATGTTGAAAAAAATAATCTATAGATACAGTGGGTATGGTAACACAGCAGTTCACAATAGCCAGACTCTACCTTGTACAATAAAAAAATTTTTAAAGGCCATCAGCAATAAACTGCTTCACTTTGTGCTTACTTCAAATGAAGTACATCAAAAAGCAAGAATGAATGGAACATCAGTTTTGGGTAATTAAGTCCAAGAAAACTATGCAAAATGTTTCAAAACAAAATACAGATGTGATCAACAACAAGAGAAATGTGACGTAAAGGCAAGCATTTTACATACTAGACTAGCTGCCCACCAGCATTCCTTGCTGAAATGCATGGTTGGTTTTCTTCTGCTTGAACAAACCGATTTAAAGCAAAATACCATTAATACAGCCAAGTATCTCATACAGCTGCTTGTAAACAGTTTACGACCAACCACTAAAAGATATACACACACACACACTAAACCACTTTCTACTTTTACACAAGCCAGACTTTACGAGAGCACAAAAGTAAAAGCAGGATAAAAGGCTGAACCAAAACCAAACCACAACCTGTACCACACGATATTTTTACAGTGATCTGCTGGAATACATTCTCAACATTTGCTGCACTGGACTTTGAGAACAAATGCCAGAAAGCAGGCAAGAAATCATGCAGCAATGAGCACTGACCAGTGTCAAAGCTTTAGTCTTGCTAATACAGATTTTTTGGGGGGTGGGACCTCTTTTTTTTCATACTTTTTTCTTTCATTTTTTTTCTTGTTTTTTTCCTCTCATCTTTTTTCTGTTCTTCGTTTTATTTTTATCATTATTACATTATGGGGCATCCATCCTCTTTCTTACCTATTTTTTTCAGAATCAACCAAAAAGAAGGGTTACAATAGAGTTCATTCTAACAATGGAAATTAAAGTCTGCTGGGAGAAATGCAGATGGGTGGTCAGTCTATCAATGGACTGGGAGCGATATGACCGGGGTCATGACCCAGACTTATGGCAAAGCAAAAGGCAAGGAGGAAACAAGGTAACGGGACACACCAATACAAGATGCCTTTAATCTTATACACATTATAGTATGTTCTTTCGAGCCAGAAGGCCCATAGAGCCGGAGCTTATCCCGGTTTCTGTAGCGTTAAGCGAACTGATGGTTTTTCACCACCCCTGTGACAGGACGCTAGTCTGTCGCCAGATACTTCCCCAGCAGAGCTGGTACCCACTTGTACACCTGGGTGGAGTGAGGAAAATAGGAGTAAAGTGTCTTTCCCAAGGACACAACACCGAGCCGAGCGGGGATCGAACCCGCGACCTCTGGATCACGAGTTGACCGCCTAAACCACTTGACCACGGTGCCTCCTACACATTATAGGAATGAAAGGCAAAAATGCTTTTCTTATACTCAGATTTTGTTAAGAAAAAAAAATATAGTAAAAGGAAAAATTGTCTTTTCTAATGCATGGTTGTTTCAGAGATTTTTTATTTTCAAAATCAAAATACGGCAATTTTTGTATGTGCCTATCCACCACTTCCATTCTTTCCAAAATAAGGGCAAATGTTTACAATTCAATATTGGTTACAGATGCAAAGCCAGTAATACAGAGAACTAAATATATTTCACCAAGTGTCATTTTCCACTCCACATCTTTAAAAAAAACCCACACATCCTCGAAATAGTTCATATAAATACATACACATAAGGGTATGAAATGTCCATGCTTGTACAATATAGCATATGCTGGTGATGACAAATACATAATTCCATTGATTTGCATCCAGAAAAAATACTTCACAAACACACACACGTGCGCTCACACACTGACTGACCCGACTACCCCTCTTTGATAACTCCCCTGTTCTGTAACGCATCTTCATCTATCCCAGTATCTTACCCCCATGGTTATTCAGTGATGCATTCTAAACCAATGCCCACTGCTTCTGTTTTCAAATAAACCTTTTTCTAAAATGTACCCACCCCCTACCCCCTTTCAAATGATCGTTCAATCATGTATTCTAAAACAGGCACCCTCTACTTTTGTTTTTAAATAAACTTTCTAAAGATGCTCCCTGCACCAATCCTCCTCTGAACCTAAGTTTGGCTGGCTGCCTGCCTCCTATCCTCGTACATAACAAATACAAATATCTATAACCAAAAAAAAAATCTATAAAAAATGTAAAGGACAAAATTCATCCCCATCCTTAGACACCTTCCCCATCCTTAGACACCTTCCCCATCCCTATTATATACCAAAACATACTAACACCTCCCCCCCAAACCCCCACCCCACCCTACCCCACACCCCGCCTCCTAACATCCTTTGCCCTAAAATTCTAACCCTCCTCCTCCTCCCACCTACCCTAGCAGTAGTAAGTATTTGATTATGATATTTCATCTATGGTTATACCCCCAAGTAGGAATGCCGCTACCTTAATGGCGAGCAAACACTGTCATATACGCAAAACTATTATTGGTGATCCCTGAAACTCTAGCCAAGGAAAGATTTTTTTTTAAATGACCGGTATTTTGTTATGATCCGTCTTAAATTTTCATTTTGGTGCATTACTGTTAGCGTATGATTTTTTATTTATTCTTGAGAGTATGGTGTAAACAAGTCCTGTGTTTATTCACTTACTCCTCAACCAATTCCAATTCAAATCAACCCAAAAGAAAAACACTAGCCACTGTCAGCATCTACCACATTATCCACCTGCTTTTAGTGTCCACATACAGGGCCAGGGTCGAGTTGAGGTTAGGGTTAAGGTTAGTGTTAGGGTTAGTGTTAAAAATAACGGGCAAGGGTTGACCATCACCTGGTCGGTCTGAATGTTAGAATGCATGTGGACACAAATAGCACATAGACAAATGGTATGCAGCTATAGACACTGGTAAACAATGTCAGTGTAGTTATAGCCAGCCCCCACCAACCATGAAAGCCATATGTAGCTCACAATGGTATGGAGCTTTCAATCAGTATCAGCAATCTTAACACATAAAAACGTTGTGCACTGGACTTCAGCATCCACAAATTTCCAGCTTTGCCATCGCCAAACCAACTTTCGACTTAACAAGTGGCATCTTTTTTGCTATCTCCATCTTTTTTGCTATCTCCACTGCTCTAAATGTGCATCCATGCCCCTTCTAAACACCCCTTTCTATGCTCTAAATGTGCATCCATGCCCCTCCTAAACACCCCTTTCTATACTCTAAATGTGCATCCATGCCCCTTCTAAACACCCCTTTCTATGCTCTAAATGTGCATCCATGCCCCTTCTAAACACCCCTTTCTATACTCTAAATGTGCATCCATGCCCCTTCTAAACACCCCTTTCTATACTCTAAATGTGCATCCATGCCCCTTCTAAACACCCCTTTCTATGCTCTAAATGTGCATCCACCTAAACACCCCTTTCTATGCTCTAAATGTGCACCATCCCCTTCTAACACTCCCTTCCTTGCTCTTTCAACCCCACAACTACCCCCCCCACCCCCCCCCCTCTTACCACACCACACACACACACACACACCCACACACCACACACACAATCTCACTATTAAAAAAACCCCAAACAACACTTATACTTTGAGTAGTAATAATAATAATGATTATGTATGGTATCTATACAGTGCTGAATCTTGTAAAGATTCACTAAGTAAATTTCAGACCATCTCAAAGTCAATGTAAATAGCGGGCAAATGTGAGTGCGTATGCAAAAATCTCACCATCAGTGAACCTCAGATTCATTGTCAAGGAACAGGACAGGGTTTTGGGGGTTGTTTTTTTACAGGATTATATACTACTATTAATCTAATTGATGTACTCAAAACCACAGTTGAATCAGGAATCATCACACAGATTTGTTCACAGTAAAATATAAATGGAAAAAAGAAACAAACCAAAAAACAAAAAAAAAGTTTTAATCTGCCAGCTAGTTCTGCATTTCTACTCTGAACAGGCATTCTACCCTTTCACTTTATCATGATTATGTTTTACTAATTTAAATCATTTACACACTAATTGTAAAGCACCATCTTTCTTTTTTTCATATTGATTTTCATTTTTATTTTTAAATTTTTTTTTTTTTGGGGGGGGGGGGGTTATGCGTCAGTATTTTTTTGTGGGTGCTTTCACAGCTCTTCATAGGCACCATCAAACAGCAAAGAAAAATATTTTCCCTCGTTTGTGCCCAACGTCTAGAGCAATAACTGCCCTAGTACGAGATGTGTGCTGTCCGACAATGATACATAAATTTGTCCAATGTTAACTGCTGCTCTATGTGTCATATAACGCAGTCTAATCGGTGCACAACGGTATTACCATAAAATTATAAAAGACCAGTGCAATCCAATAAATTCATTTTATTCTCACTAGTTCTGCATTTCTTGCACAGCATTAATGCCTAGAATATACTTTGCATGTTACCGTACTATTAAAGTCTTTGTTCCCTATGGTGTTGATAGATTTCTCCTTGAAAATTGTCCTCCAAATCTGTATCATCTGTAAAGAAAAATAACAGTGTCAGACTTGCTTGAAATTTTTTTTTTGAGATGGACGTAAAGGCAGAAAGAAATCATAATTTTTAAAGGTAAGATCAAATAAAACAAAATGAAAAGGAACATTTATCATCCTGCAAGAAAATAGAGACTTCCAACTTTGAAAGTTGGATGTGCTGTGTGTGGGGAGTGTGTGTGTGTGTGTGGTTGAATTGTGTTTGGTCTAATTCCAACCTGTTCAAGTAATGAATAAGCACTATGGCTTTTTTGCATCCGGTCCCCTAGGAACTTGTTGTTGTCAATTTTCATCCTTTCGCACACACAAATTGCCGTCTTTCCTAAAAGCAACAGATTTAACATGTACACAAGATTCTACGTTTATTACATGTCCTGCCTTTCAAAAGCAAATTCCATCACCCTGTGAAATGTAAAAACTGTGTTGTGGTGTGTTGGTGTGGTAAATTTTATTTGTCTAATATTGGTGAATATTGTGGTTGCTTGTGTAGGACGATTGAATGAATGCCTCTGATTTGTAATTGCAAATAAGGCTCTAATAAATTCAATTATATTATGAATAATTCGCAAAGGGACCTCATTTATAGCCAGAAAAGGAACATTTAGGGAAGTAAGACTGAACCTATGTTAACTCCGGGGCAAAATCCTCTGAACAGATTTGAACCAGGTTCCAGATCAATCCACCGAAGCAATTGCACCAATGCTCAACTTTCCACACCACACCCCAGTGCGTGTGTGTGCGTGTGGTGTGAATTGGTGTGGGAGCAGTGTGCACAGTCCTATGTTATTCAAATTTCATAGTTACCCTACCAAATGATGGAAAAAGAAAAAATCTACTGATCTCAAAAACCCAAAACTTTTCATGTTCAGGAAGGAAAACGAAAGCATTTTCTGGGCAACACTGTTATTATACTACATAATGAGTGTTATCACTGGAAGTGTAAAATTCCTAACGTATTGTGCAATTCACTCAATGTAAAGTTAAAGAAGAAGAGCTTTTCTTTGTTGTCCTCAGCTACAGCTCAGAGCCTACCAATGATGAGATTATTGCATTCGACCTTTGCTCCAACCATTAGTAGCTGCATTCAGATTAACCGGCAGTCCTGAAGACGCCTGTGTGACGATCTTTTCTGTTTTTCATTTTCCACTTTGCTTTGAACAATGGCCGTAATCGATTCCGAAATGAAAAAGCTTTAAAGGAAAAGCAAAGGTCTGTTGCCGGTTCGACAGGTGGGCAGGGTACCTCCCCACCCCCCCCCCCCCCCCGCCCCATATCCACCAAGACTCAACATCCGAATTTTGCTTTTTGGAATGAAATGTGAGGCTGGAACACCACCTCGTACCTTTTAGAGATAACAACTTAAAATTTTGTAGGGTTACAAAAGTTACTATAGTTTTGAATTTGTCACACTTTTGCTTGAGATCTACTGGTAACAGTGGACAGCATGTACAATAATACACTTCTGTACACTTAACAAAAATGTGGTAGCACACGCAGATATGAAGTACAGTATAAAGGTCACATGTTGATTGAATGTGACTTGTTTTCAAAAGAAAAAATAGTTAAACAAAACTTCTGTCTCCTCAAGACATACCATAAAACAACAGGTGCTATGGGGACATTGTGTGACACATCCTTGAAGTACTATTGCACATAACCATTGGTAAACACATCAGCTGGGTATCACTTCCTTATTCGACACTAACATGCTTGAACTATTGTCAAATCCATGCAGAACTTGCTGTTTTATCATACATACCATATTTTTACCAGTGATTGGTGACAAATAAGGTGACAATGACAAAACATCTGGTGACCAGACACATAAACTTGCGCCTAAATGCAAGTACAAAGACATACCTAGCTTGTGACAAAATTTCAGCTTGATAACTTGTCATGCACACACACAATTGTCTTAGGAGTAAAGTCAGTCAGATGGAGGTAGAAAACCTTCAAAGAATTCAAAATCTACAGGCAGTTTAGCTCCGTAGAATCCAACAACAAGAGGGTTAAAGATAGAAACGAAAAATGATATAGGGAAATTTATCATCCTGGCAAAATGACAGAAACTTTTAAACTCTGTGTGTGTGTGTGTGTGTGTGTGTGTGTGTGTGTGTGTGTGTGTGTGTGTGTGTGTGTGTGTGTGTGTGTGTGTGTGTGTGTTTCCAATATTTCAAGGATAAAGGAATAAGCACTTATGTGCTTTTTTGCATCCAGTCCCCATAGGCAAGCTGTTTTGTAAGTTTTGTCATCCTTTCCCACCAGCACAAATTGCCTCTCTTCCAAAAAACAGAACAGATTTTAACATGTACACAAGATGTTCTACGTGCATTCGCACATGGCACCTCAGTTTAGTCTCATCCAAAGGACATTTTGGGGAAGTAAGACCGCACCAATGTTAACTCCAGGGGGAAAATCCTCTGGATTGGGATTTGAGCCAGGGTCAGCAGATCACGAGTGCAATGCACAATGCTCTAACCACCAGGCTATCCCATACCCCCAGTGTGTGTATGCGTGTGAGTGCACGTGTGCACATCCTATGTTATTCAGACATTTCATGAGCCTACCCCTCCAAATGATATGAAAAAAAAAATACTGATCTCAAAAACTACCAAAAACTGGCATTTTCAGGAAGGAAAGCCACTAAAGAGCATTTCTGGAGGTAGTCAGTTCCACTATGTGCAGGATCATTTCTATCAAGGCAACACTGTTTTAACTACATAAGAGGGTTTACACAGGCAAAATGTAGCATCCTGCTAAACGTATTGGCAATTCACTGTCAATGTACTTATGAAAATCATGAAAGAGCTTTTCTTTGTTGTTCCTCAGCTACAGCTCAAGGCTCACCAATGTGAGATTTTTGCATGTCGGACCCTTTTCCCAACCATTTAGGTAGCTGCATTCTGACTTAAGGGATGGTGTCTAAAAACGACACCTGTGTGCATATGTTTTTTTTCTGTCATCCCTTCCTCTTGGCAGACAATGGCCTAATCTTCCAAAAGGTGGAACAGGTTTTTAACCTGCATGCAAGATGTGCTGCGTGCGTTCGCACATGGGGCCTCAGTTTATAGTCTCATCTAAAGGACTGACATTCAGTTCAATTTTTTTGTCAAACTGGGAAGAAAGTGTGAGGCTGGGAATCAAACCCAGAACACCTCAGGGTTTACTTGTTGGCAGGCAAATATCTTAACCATCCTGCCACCCTCCTACTTGAAAAAACAACAACAGCATTTGAATATAGTGCTCTTTTCCATTCGAGTTCTCTATCACAAATATAGGCTTAGTTTTGTTAAACATATTCGTACAAATTCTTCATAGAATTTTTGTCATGGGTGGTTTCACTATGGCTTAGTGATTTTGTCATATTGATCACGTGCCCACGTGTTGGTCATGGTCCCTCTATCAATGTTTTTAAAAAGGAAAGGAATGTGTGTAAGGCCTTACCATGCTAATTTGTGACATAGTGGGTAGAATGTGGCTTTTGTGGCCAACCAACCATGTCAGAAATATGAATTCACCCTCACTGCCCATAGCGCAAATAGCGGGTGTAACATATTTAGAAATATTCAAAATCAATTTCACTTAATCTGATGATAATTTCAGGCCAGTTGTATTCAAGTGGTTAGTGTTAAAATTTTCTTAAGCTATTTAGCAAGAAAATCCACCGTCTCATTCCAGTACAGTCTGCAATGTGTTGGGACCATATAAAAATATAATTCTGTACCTTTGATACAGTACACGAAACATTTTCATCAGCTAAAACTACAAATAAAACTGCATATACTTCTGCCGTAAATATCAAAATATATTTGCAAATATAAAAATATTTGTTCACTTTTAAGTCAGGTATAGTCAAACCTGACTCATTTTTACTCTAACACTGATCCATCAGTAAAAAAGGTAAAAAAAAGGTAAAGGAGTCCCATAACCTATAAGGTCGTAGGGGAGCGAGGCGTCAGAGACCTCACTTCTCTAGGGCCAGCATATTGAGGGCGGCGCCCATCTCCTCTCCCTCGCTGCTTTACCTTCTCTGACCCTGAAGAGGGCAGGTACCCATTTACAGCTGGGTGAACTGGGGGAACTGTACTGAAGCCAAGGCGCGCAAACGGTCACCCATCCAACTGGTAACCACACTCGACGCTGCTTAACTTGGCTGGGGGAAAGCGAGTGCTCCAACCACTGAGCTATCCCGTCCCCGATCCATCAGTACAAACTTTTAAATAATCAGAAAGTTTTTCCAGATATCTTCTGACTTTGACAATGAGCATCTTCTGTACTTAACCAACAACAAAAAACCCACATAGTGTAAAGGCATTATCACATTTTTTGTGTGCTTAATTAGCCAAAATATTAAATGGTCTGATTCTCAACATTCATCAAAAGTAAATTCATGTGCCACAGAAAAGTTCTGTTTTTCAACCATGTTTTACATACGTTTTTCATTAGCAATGAGGGACACAATGCATTTTGGGAATTTGATTTTACATCTGTTCACTTAAAGTGATATTAGGGGAACAAATTCAAATGCTTTGGTTACAAAAGACAGCAGCAATTTTCTGACCTGGATTTTGTCCAAAATGTGAGACATCTTGACTCCATTTCAGGCAGGTACACACATGGACCTATGGAGTCACGATGCTTGTCCTCATTCAGCAAGACTCCTGTCTCAGGAGACAATGGCTGCATCTTCTTTCATTTCAGTTGTGTTGGGAACAACGTCTGAAGCAGCTTAGAAGTCCAACCTGTGCATGGCAGTTTCTGCTGCAGTTTTTGCAGACAAAATTGGATGGTAAGTTGTCTGCCTGTCAGATGGTAGTAAGTTGATAGCCTGGTTTTGCAGTCCCATTTGACTGTGGATTTCACTGGAACTGTTCCAGCTCATATGGTACCTGGTTGAATAGACAAAATTCACAAACATTAAAATGGGAGGAAAGATCTGACGTTAGCAGGTCATGATTTATTTATAAATACAAAGATAAATAACTGACCAGTTGCCATGGTGCAGTAGCTAACACATTAAACTAGTTGGTAGTTCATGAGTTTAAATCCTATAAAACGCACTGAGGTTTCTTGGTGGGGTTTTATTTGGGGGGTGGGGGAGGGTAACTCCAGCCTGCTCCTACAAAGAGAAAACTTACATGCTTAATGGGAAGACTGGAATCACAAAGTTCAGCATCAACTACTTTACAGATGCAATATTGAGAAATGTTGAAATGACACCACCACTGCAGGTGTCATAACTGACAGACACCAAAGCATGTTGTGATAGAAAATGAAGAGCACAGCTAATACTATACCCCCAGTGTTCTATCATACACAACATCTTTTATACCTTTAAAATCTTTTTTCAATTTGGTGTACAGTCCCCTATTCTGATCTATTTTGGTGGTTTTTTTAACTCCAGCCTGATCAAACCAAAAGTAAAAATTACAGGAAGACTGGGACCACTTATTTCCTTCCTAGGATCTTCATCATTACACCTCACATTCGTCCTTACTTCCAATCAGCTTCCTCAATCTCCATCATCCTACCTTAGTGCGTTACTCTTTTGTGTGTTTGTGTGTGTGAATTTTGAATCTTAATATTTGTGAACAGTCATGCGCATGAATGACAGCACTTTTGTTTGCTTTACAAGATTCAGCACTATAAAAAATTCCACATTATCACCATTACTATCTCACTTTGACTTTTCTATACCAATTCATGTTTAAGACAGGCAGACACAAAAAAAGGGCAAGAAGACGAAAGAAATAAAAATAAAATACAAAATACGAGAAAAGAGCACACATAATGATATAGGCTGAAATAACCAAAACAAGAAATGGATGACAAAATTTACAAAACTGCATGAACATGGGGGCTGGATGTAAAAAAAAAAGCACATTTGAATGCTTACTCCATCATCCTTGAAATAAATCAATATATTAAAAATCAATTTTAAAAAGGACATAACTAAACCCAAAAAGGCCAGCACAGTCGACAATAGACAGAGACAAAAACCATCAAAGACAGACACACAGGTCAGGCAGACAGAAAGATGATGGTACAGTTAAAGGTACCTGATGATTTCTTTTTGTCGTTTGTCATGAGAAGTGCCTGGTGGTGTTGGTCTCCAAGTGGCACTCTCCTGTCTCATATGGTACCTGGTAAAGCAACACCACAAAGTTAAAAATAAGGAAAACAACCAAACAGAGAAACAATAATAGACCAGAACAAACCTACAAAACATTATTAAAGAATGTTCAAGGAGGGACTCAAAAATCAAAACAACAAAAAAGTACAACCAAAGTAAAGAATGGGCACATATAAAGTATCAAACATCTCCATTTCTCTCGTCAATTCAACAAGAAAAAAGGCTGAACAATGGACAAGATTCTCAAAATAAAATAAAAATTTAAACCCTGGAATGACTTCACCAATTTGGTCAAATTTGAATCCATCCAGTTTATAATGTTAGATATTCAAATATAAATGAACCATGAAGTTGTTCTAGTCAATACATTTCAGTATATATCTGTTTTAATAATTGGCAAACAAGGACGCACTTCTGTCAACACAATCATGACTCTCCATTCCAGATACGGCTGTTGCCATGTCTGCAGCAGCAACCAAACACCACAAGCTCTTTATAAATAAAAACATAAGCCACTTTTCTTTATGAACATATACCTGAATAAATATGAACCCGAATCCTGTATGATAGTCAGCTGTAGCAGTACAGATCTTAGTGTACTTACACATGCAAGGTCTTGATGGAGCAGATGAAAGCCCCACTGTTGAGATGACTTCCAGACAATCCAGATGATTCACCAGGTTAGGACCCATGTTTAATAAAGGATGGGAAGGCTAGAGGAGGAAAAGGCTAAAGGATGAGAAGGCTAAGGAAAAGGCTGAAGGATGAGAAGGCTAAAGAAAAGGCTAAAAGATGAGAAGGCTAAAGGATGAGTAGGCTAAAAAAAAAAAAAAGGCTGAAGGATGAGAAGGAAGGAAAAGGCTAAAGGATGAGAAGGCAAGAAAAAGGCTAAAGGATGAAAAGGAAAAGGCTAAAGGATGAGAAGGCTAAGAAAAAGGCTAAAGGATGAAAAGGAAAAGGCTAAAGGATGAGAAGGCTAAGAAAAAGGCTAAAGGATGAAAAGGAAAAGGCTAAAGGGTGAGAAGGCTAAGGAAAAGGCTAAAGGATGAGAAGGCTAAAGAAAAAACTATAGGATGAGAAGTTAAAGGAAAATGCTGAAGGATGAGAAAGCTAAAGAAATGCATTAGAAATGTGACGGGATGACAGTTCTATGCCTCCTGACCACTTTCTCAAAGCTGTTGTTGTAGGTGGTGGTATTTTCAGACACAATGGAGCACATCAGAAAAAAGAGGATCGAGTCGCACAACCTCATGACAACTATCCCAAAGCCTTTGTAAGTGGTGGTACCAGATCACTGTCACCCAGATTGCTCTCAGATTTCTTGTACAGTTTTTGTCCCTATTTTATTTCATTTTGTTCTTTTTATGTCTAATTTTACAGTTGAATTTTATCTTATTTTATTCTATTTTGTTTCATTTTACTTCATTTTATTTGATACCTTACTTTTTATTTTTTTATTTTATATTCTCAATTTATTTTATTTTGTTTTTGGTTTTACTTTATTCTATTTTATATATATATAATAATTATACATATACACACATGTGTATATATATGTTACACATATGTATATATATATACACATGTATATATAATAATATATGTACATGTATATACACACATATATTTATTTATTTCTTCATATATTTTATTTTATTCTATTCTAAGTTTTTAACAAGGAATGCTGATGCAATCGGAAGTTGGTGCCCAGTGATCATTTGAAGACAACTGACAGTAAAGTCCAATGATAGCAAAGATTAAAACTAAAGCTGAACATAGATCCTGAGAATAGCCTCAATGATGAGCTTGTGAACTGCTGAAACTTTCTACTGCTCTTTTTCCCTAGTCCACCTAAGTGACAGATAACGTCAATCCTCTCAATCCATCCTGTGGGATCTGGAAATAGGCTGTAAGAGCAAGAGTCTACAAAAACTGAAGGATTAGGATAGCCTAATATTCTCCTACTGAAGACGATCTATTCATGTCCCTGATCACAAGAAAACGAAACCCTAAAAGTGACAGGTTCTAATGAAGCCTCCAGCATAACCCACTCCCTCCTGCCCTCTACCAGCATGGACCTGACAAGGTGTCTCGTGCTGCTAGCATCATGGCCTTTGTGGCAACAAGGTCAAAGACTGCAGGACAGAATCTGAAAATACAGACAGACAAATGCGGGATAGTTATATAATGTCTAATTAAAGGAAAGAGAGAGAGAGAGTGTGTGTGCGTGTGTGTACATTGTGTGTTTATTTTGTATTCATTCGTCTAATATCACTTAAGAGTAAACAGACGTTAAATTGAAGACAACAACAACAACAAAAATTTTCTTTATTTTTTTTAATTTTGTGTCTGTGTTGGGGGGAGGGGGGGAGGATGGATGTGTGTGTTTGTGTGTGTGTGTGTGTATGTGTGAGTGTGTGTGTGAATTGTGTCTGTGTGTGTTTGTGTGTGAGTGTGTGTGTGTGTGTGTGTGTGTGTGTGTGGCCAGGGGAGGGTATGTCACTATGTGTATACACGTCAGGTATGTGTGTATGTATGTATGTATGTGTGTGTGTGCATGCATGCGTATGTGCACAGACATGCCACTTTTAGTCACAGCAGATTTATCCAATCTAAGAAGTGTGTGTGTGTGTGTGTGTGTGTTTGTTCATTCTTTACATTTTACGTCTTTCCACTATCAATGATGCGTGTGCATGCATGTGTGTGTGTGTTGTGTAAGTGTGTGTTGTGCAAGTGTGTGTTGTGTAAGTGTGTGTTGTGCAAGTGTGTGTTGTGCAAGTGTGTGTTATGTGTGTTGTGTTTGTGTGTGTATGCGCATGTGTGTGCATTGTGTGTGTGCACAGTGTGTGTGTGTGTATGCATGCACAGAGACGGGGGGGAGGGGGGGGTTGTAGGTGCATGCAAGTATAAGTCAGTGTGAAGTGGGTACTTTTCAATGTACAAAAAATCATATATACTCACAATCAGCTGATGGTTGCTTGAAGTTGCATGCCCCCATCAAAGCCACAGCTGCAAGAAGCTTGTTGTACTGAAGTTTTGCTGGTGTGGCGTTCCCGTTTTTCTTCTGCATAATTTGTCAGATGAACAGCTCAGTCTTTGCGATGAAGGCGGTGGTGTGCTTGTAGGTCCTCCAAAGTGCCGTTGAGTTACTCATCCACTGGGGTGGGGTCAGGTCAGATCCTCTTTTAGAATATTTAGTGTAGCTGTTAGGGCTGTTATACATGTTCTGTCTGGTTGTCAAGTCTTCCAAGGGCGCTGCTCAGTTTATACTTGCCCTGCTTTGTGCTTTCCTTTGCCTGGGAGTCAGCCTCATAGCCAAGCACGCCATAATGGGAGGAAATTCACTGCAAGACTATTGCATTACTTCTGCAGGAGAGGCAGAAGTGAATAAAAGGTTGTCCAGGTCAGTATTTCTGTTGGAATAGAAGGCCTGCATGATGAACAGGGCACTGGTCAAGATGAGGATTCACTGGGAAGAGCACAGAACGCATGATGTGGGCTGCGGCTGTTTTCATGACTTCTGCCTCAGCTTTGTAGCTCCCGGAGTAGAGGCCAGTACTCAGTAGTGAGGCCAGTCCTATACTTTCTGCTTTCTGGATGCTAGCTGTAGATTCCTGTCGCTCCATTTCCAGCTTGCTTATCACAGCCATCAATGTGGAGTCCACAAGTCTTCAGTGTCAATATAACTTGATGTTCAACTTCAAACATTCGGCTCTTGAGAAGAAAACTGCCTCTGTTCAGTTGTCCTTTTGCTGGTTAATTGAAGTCTTCCTTTCATTGCTTGTTTTTGTGGTCTGCTGCTTCCATGTCAGCCCAAGGTTGCAGGGTCTGCCTGTTGATCAATACACATTTCTTTGGTTGAGAGGCTGAAGATAGTGCTGTCGTCTTTCCAGTGTTTTCCTGTAAACATTGATCAAGATTTCCATAAGATTTTATTAGCGCTTTATGCAATGATTAACACTTATGTGCTTATTCTACTGCATGTGTAGCATGCATGTCATGTACATTCAAGTATGTCTGGTTTGACTACATGGAAGTGTGCTTAAAGTGTGTATGCAAACATTATCTGATGGCCCAAGGTCAAGACAACCAAGGTACCCATGCAAGAGAATTTTTCTTTTCAAATTAACACCAGTATTGATTCTAGCCCTCCCTCCTAGTCCTAGCCAACCTACAGACCTATATGAAATAGGAAGGGGCTATTTTATCTCTGCATTCTCTTTTTCATTTGATACTGTTCACTGAACTCAGCCGAGTCTTGGCACTGACAAAGTCTATTCCTAGTAGTTGTGGCTCATTTTCTCTCTAAAACCACCAACGCCACCCAACCCTTGTAGGTTCACACTCATGCATCCCCTCCATGTGTGTTGTGCCAGTGTGTGTGTGTGCATGTTGTTGCATGGAAGGAAGATTTGGGGAAGGGAGGGGAGATAAGCAAGTTGCTTTTTTAAAGTAAATAATGTATTCATTGTGTTTCAAAATTAAGTGAATTCAATATTCCTCAGACCATGGATGGAACTCTAGTTTGATGGGGGGATGGGGGGGGGGTATTTTTAGTGTGTATGTTTATGCAGGGGGGGGGGGGGGGGGGGGGGGGTCCTATCAATTGAGGGGGAAACATTTTTTCAACAATGAGTATTATATATTCCATGTATAATACTGATAATACTAATCTAAAAATTCGAATGGGGTCACTTTTTTCATTTATTCACGAGGATGGAGGCAAATTTGGGAAAATGTCCATATTATATCCCTCTCTCTCCACCACCTACCCTTCTCCCCATTCCCCACATCCTAAACGATCATGGGCTGTCCAATCTCCACCACTCCACCTATTTACATAATCTCTGTAAAGGTTGCATCGACTGTTGGTCCACAAGACAAGTTGTGGAACTTCGAAAAATAAGGAACCGATGGCTTTTATTAACTTCTGCAAGGGTTTGTTGTTTATTTTTGTTTTGTTTTGGGGAGGTTTTTTGGGGGGGACATTTTTGTTTTCTGATCTTCATACAACTGGCCGCCTTCAAACATGGGTAACTTTCACAATGGAACTATCCGCTGGGATGTAATATAATCATCAAAATGAATATAAAAAAATTTAATCCTTTGGACGTAAATATAATCATAACATTTGGTTACATACCGAAACCAGAGAGTTGTTGCATCGAATCAGCTGGTTCAAAGAGCGAAGCACTCATTCTTGACGAGGTAACGAAAGGAAAATCTTTTGTAATTGCCAGATTTACGATCTAGACCTCTGTTACTGTCAATGTTGTTCTCTTTTGCGCGTTGTTTTCCGAGTTGTCTCCAAACTCAATAGATTGTTCGCCATCTTATGTTTAATTGTAAAGTGCAATGGTGGTAAAAGGAAAAGAGTGATTGGTCAGAATTGAAGCCTTTGGCCAATCATATATATCTACAGAAAACATGGCTTGCCTGATTATCTATGAGACTATATGCATGGCATCCGCAATAGCCACCATCATTCAGTAAATTTGACCTGTTCATTTTAGGGACCGGATATCGGGTGCACAGCGCAAATTTTTGCGCCTAAGTGGTAAAATGTGGGAATTCCGCAATGATGCAGCCTTGAGTCAACACTAAAACAGTTCTGACTCCACTCCCACAAAAAGTCCTTCGGATGATACCTGGCATTTTAACTGAGGTTCCGTGTGCAAACGCACCAGAACATCTTGCACACAGTTAAATTACGATTATGCTCCGCCTTTCGGAAGAGTAGGCCATTGCATACCGGTTGGAACGGGTTCTAATTTAAAAAATTACATGCGCACTGGTGTGTTTAGATACCCACCCCCCCCCCAAAGTCGGCTTCATGGTGGGGAAAAAAAAACCCAAAACGGTTGAACGATAAGCAAATTCTCACCATTAGTACACCTAGGCCCTCTACCCCAGGAACAAACATGAAAGTAAAAAATAATCTTCAAGTTTTTTGGGGGGATTCAAATGCTAAAATAAAAGTTAGAAACTGGGTTATGTATGTGGTTTGGGGTTTTGTTTGGGGTGGGGGGGGGGGGGGGGGGGGGGGGGTTAAAGAAATAACTGGAGGGGTTAAAGAAATAACTGGCCAAGTTGTGCTTGAATGCAAGTCTGTCTGCAAACACAAGCCTTCTCTCAAGTTCAAACTTCAATGCGATATTTATGATGACTAAAGTTAATGTCAAGTCCAAATGGCCAGCATGAACTTTGTAAACTCAAACGACTAGAAAACATTAATGTGTACAACAATCTGCCACTGAATGGGAAATGATTACCAATCGTTTCAAAATATGACAGTCTGCTGAAGACTACCATCACCATTTCAATCCACACTTGATTTAAGAAGGCAGAAAACAACCACAAGCGTTACAAATCTTTCACAATCTCAGCTTTCTATCCACGCACTTGACAAGTGCTCACCGCACGTTTGTTGGTCAAGGTGGGGTAACTACAAAATTTGCGGGGAGGAGAGTGGCGGGGAGAGGGGGATGGGAAATGTAATAGTTGAAAATCAGCCATGAGCTTTGCCATGCTGGACTTTTTTCACAGGATTTTTGCAAAGCTATGTGCACATTCATATGCCTACAGCCATTTTCTCCGTCACATTTTACAAAGGATATGTAGAAGTAACTGAGGTTTGTTTTGTTTATGTCTGGAGGTCCCCTTCTAACTTTACACGCAACCTCTTCTAACTTTACATGCATAAGGTCTTGTGCTTTTAAGTTAAAAACTTCCATCCCATAACAATAGGATATGGCCAATGGCATGGATACCCTTGGAAGGGAAGGGTTCCACCAGATTCAGCTTGCACTAAACACTGCCTGAACAATTCTGGGCATTGTCCCCAAAAGGCTCTTAAAGTAGAAGTCAAGTCACCCGCTCTGGAACACACGGAAATCTTGCCCCACCATGATAATGCCCTATGCAGTTTCTTGACTTGGGGTACAAAATTCTGTACCCTTGCTTTTCATTTCCAACATTTAATATAATCATCAATAGCAAACAGATCAGCACACTACATAAAATATAACAACAGTTACCTGCAGCCTCAGGTAAACATTGTGGTGACGATGCATGGACTGGATTTTCTGCATAGGAAAACAAAACGATCTTCTCCCAGTCCTCGTCCAAATTGGAGTGTCAGTCACGCATGGCAGTCCTAAAACTTTAAAACCTCTGTGTGTGAGCAGAGTTTATTTCCACGTGCAGCTTGAAGCACCTGCATCCACGGTGATAACTTGTTGAGTTTTCTTTCCTTCTTTTTTTTTCCTTTTTACTCTCACTGGGTTTTTTTTCATTTTTACTACCACTGGCTGGCCAAGCTGGCTGGCTGGCTGGCTGGTTGGTTTCTTTCAGCTTGCTGTTTGTGTATCCAATCGAGACTTCTCACTTTGCGGCCTGTGTGCGCAGTTGCTTGCTGGCTGAGAGTGGTTCTATATTACTGCACATGAAAACAATACACTGTGAGAAAGGAAGGACAGAAAGAAAAAAAGGAAAAACAACGAGAGAGGGGGGAAACAGAGACAGACAGATAGACAGACAGAAAGAGAGAGAGAGAGAGAGAGAGAGAGAGAGAGAGAGGGAGGAGAGAGAGAGAGAGAGAGAGAGAGAGAGAGAGAGAGAGAGAGAGAGAGAGAGAAATACAAAAGACCAAAGAAAGAAGGAAAAACAAAAGAAAAAAGAGAATAAAACACAGAAAGAAGGGGGGAAATTAAAATAAAAAGGAAAGAAGGCAAGAATGAAATGAAATAAATACAGAAAAAAAAGGAAAGAAGGAAGTTAGAAAGAAAATTAGGAATAAAGAGAGAAAAGCCAAACTGGCAGAAAGGAAAACAAAGCAGAGAAAGAAAGTCTTGAGAAAAGAACAAAAGAAACAATACAGTCATAAAAAATGGGAAAGAGAAGAAAAAAAAAGGGGGGGGGGTATATAGAAAGTATGAAAGAAACAAATAATAAAAACAAATCCTATAATAGTCAATTTAAAGGGGGGAAAACAACAGGAAAAGGGGGATGGAAACAACAACCCAACTGTATTCATCACCGCTGTTGTCGGTAGGAGCTTCACGCAATGCCATCAGTGTTCGCCATCTTTCTCTGTCTCTGCTGAGTTTTATGATCTGTAGCCCTCCTCCCAGACCACTGATCTCAGTGATGTTGGCAATTAATTAGGATGTTGGTGGTGGTTTGCCTCTTTTCCTTCTGCCTTCAACCTTGCCCTGGAGAACTGTCGTCTTCAGATTTGTCTGTGTGCTTCTGTTTGCTTGACCAACACATCTCGGTCTGTACTGACCAGTTTCATCCAACATTTTGTCCTTGCTCTGAGAGTTCATCAAGAATGCTTTCACTTGTCATTCTGTCTAACATTTTAATCTTAGAAGTCACCTGTAGAACCACATTTAAGCTGCGTTTATTTTGTCTCTTTTCTTGCGATCTCTCCACTGGTTGCCTGTGCCACAGCGAGTTAAGTACAAGATCAGTACCCTCTGTTACAAATGCTTCCACAGAGCAGCACCCTCCTATCTATCTGAATGTCTTCATTTGTACACTCCTTCTCGTTCCCTCCGCTCTGCTGCATAAACCTATGTTTATGAATACCTAGATTCAACTAATCCACCCTTGGCCGTGGCTCTTTATTTCTGGCCCATCAATCTGGAATGACCTCCCTCTCCCCCTTGGTGAAAAGCCTACTTAGACACTTTCAAATCCAGCCTCAAGACTTACCTATCTCAAACCTAAGACTTTCCCCTATTGTTTTATCTCAGATCTGTCCCTCCCTTCAACAGTTAAAATTCCCATCACCCTGCTGAAGTGCGCGCGCGCGCGCACGTGTGTGTGTATGTGTGTGTGTGCATTTGAATTTGCTAAAAACTGTTAATCATTGTTGGCTGCATGTGCAGGAGTGGGTTGAATGCAAGCCCTTTGATTGTTTTTGCAAGATATAAGGCTATATAAATTCCATTTCTTCTTCTTCTTCTTCTTCTTATTATTATTATTATTATTATTATCATTATTATTATAAAACCAAGACACACACATTCACACACGCACACAAACACAAACACACACAGAGACTGACGTCCCCCCCCCCCCCCCCCCCCACACACACACACACGCGTGCGCACACGCACGCACGCACACACACACACACACACACACACACACACAGTCATCCATTTCAATGGAGTTGCAGTCTATTTCACATCTCAACACAACTATGATGCACTATTTTGGGTCATATTTTAGAAAAAAATATGTCACTCTCAGATTAATAAAACAAAACACAATTATTATACATCAAAGTAAAGTTTATTTGAAGTACTCTTATGATTTACAAAGATATTTGTGCATAGATATCCCAATTTTTTCATGTTTTGCCTTAAAGTAGGTGGGTGAATGCTAAAACATCCCTCCCCCCCCCCCAAAAAAAAAAAAAAAAAAAAAAAAAGAAAACCAACCTTTTGACACACACTCACACACTCCTTCGGATGAGACTATAAACCGAGGCCCCGTGTGCGAACGCATGCAGAACATCTTGCGCACACGTTAAATCCTGTTCCCCTTTTCGAAAGAGTAGGCCATTGTGTGCTGGTGGGAACAGATGACAATATTTACAAAACCGCATACACACGGGGACTGATGTAAAAAAGCACATAAGTGCTTATTCCATTACCCTCGATATAAAATAAAAAATAAAAAATAAGAAATAAAATAAATAAAAAAATAAAAACCTCAGCAAGGTCTCAATATCCATCAGCTAATCCACAAGAAAGAATCACATTGATTTCACACACAGTGAGGGCTCAGGAATCCCTTTGAAGTGAACTTTGCTCATTCTGCTTCTTTCAGCGTTTACCTCTTCTTTATCACCATTCTCATCATAACATAAACAAACTCCTCAACTCACCATAATGTAAGAAAAAGCCCCCCCCCCCCCCCCCCCCCAAAAAAAAAACAAAAAACAAAAAAAAACCAACAAAGTCACTGACAATTAAAGGGGAAAAACACTTTTTTGAAAGGAGACTAATTCAGCCAGCACAGAGTAATTTCTCTTGGATTGAACATTATTTGAATTCTCTATAGCTCAACAGAGTTTAATGAGAATAAACATTGTGAATTGCCTAAAAAAAAAAAAAAATTAATTGTAATGTCCTGTGAGTAGCTACAACATAGCCTTTTGAGGTTTAGTAAGTGTTACAGGAATGGTTATGACACAATGCCAATGTCTTGTATCATGTTGAAATATTTCCTATCAGTTTTGTTCTCTTACCTCTCAGCTCATACTTCATGCCCCCCCTCCCCCCTCCCCCTACTGCATCACCATTTGGCTCAACTCTAGACCTTGTACTTTCCTCTTCACACCTGTGTTTATTTCGGAATAAAAATAGATAAAGTACAGTATACTCCCACCTGCCTCCCTCAACTTTACCCCTACCACCCAACCCCATGAGAGAAGAAAATGTTGAAACTTAATGATGAAAGATTGAGACGAGGTTATACCAAACTGGTCACTGCAGAGATTCAGCACAAGCAAAGGGAACCCAGACACTCTCATCCTCAGAAACAGACTGTGTGATGGACGCTACAGCCGATTGGTTAAGACTCTCCGACTTCAATCCCATGGGTCCATGAAGTCGTAGGTTTGAATCTTGGTGGCATCTGGTGAATTAAGGGTGGGGATTTTTATCATCTCACAGGTCAACTTCTATTGCACACCTGCCAGTGCCTTCATTCCCTTCGTGTTTATACCTATGCAGAAAATCATATATGCACGTTAAAGACCCTGCCATTCCTGTCAGCATTTGGTGGGTTACAGAAACACAAACGTACCCAGCAATCGTCCCGAGGCCGGAATGCAGCTACCTTCATGGTGGACAAAAATCGGTCGCATACTCCAAATCTCACCCTTGATGCACCTCAGAGCTATAGCCATGAGGGAAACACCAAATATCTGGACCACCTGGAAAGGGAGAGCTTGAATGCCTTCAGGCTTTTGTGCCACCCTGATTTGGTCCAGGGTATAAGCCATCTTCCCACAAAGAAAGTAATTCACTATGCTGGTATAACTGACGTCAGATAGATCAACTGGGCGAGCAGACCACCACTGTTTCATAAGGATCAACTCCATCCATATCCACACTCTTCAATGGTATCTGTTTCCCCCCTCTCCTTTGGATTCAGCATTTCTGCGTTTTTCATTACAGGCGATCCTTCTTTGCGTCCATGTTTAGCGAGCTATCAATACTATAGTCAAGTACCAATAGTCTAATGACTTGTTCTTACAACCATTTGGGATGGGAAAGTAGACTCCTAGAACTCAAAACAAGTTTTTAAAAAATGTTTAAGCATTTACTTTTAGCCAGAGGCCATTTTTGAGGAAATTTTCTCCGTTGGCAACATGGTAGGCCTAATTAATTATACAGCCACATCTGAAATGTGTTCAAAAACACAAAAGTACTAAAGTATATACAAGACATAATCAAGGTAAGTGCCTGTTGCAGGTAGTTTGGTAGTAACTCAAAGTTGTGCTTCTTTGAACACTTCAGTAGCTAAGTTAAAGGGGATAAGGAAGCAAATGTGGCCATAATAACAACTGCATTTATCACAATATGCTCTTTGCTTAATACATGTGTATTTTGAGTGTTTAAGGCGGGGGGGGGGGGGGGGGGGGGGGGGGGGGGTTGTCAGTATAAATAGCATCCCCACCTTCTGGAAAAAGTTGTGCAAGAAATTCCCTCCTCTCTATCCCTCTCCTTGTTTCTGCCTTGTTCCTTTTCTTCTTGTCACCCCCGATCGTCTATTTTTCGCCTTCTTGGTCCGTTCTCATGCCTTTTTTTTTCCACAGAAAGATTTAAAAGATGTTCTCTCTCGTGCCGAAGTCGGATGCGCTGGGCCTTACTTGTCAGGCGATTAAGGAGCCCAACACGCTTTCTCTCATATGACAGATAGCAATAGTTGCTGTCTGAGCGTTCGATGAAGAGGAAGATTATTACACTTACAATGATTGTACATTGCCAACATTTTTTTGCATATAGTTATGCTGCTTGTAAACTTTTTTTCAAATCTGCAAACTGCACATGTAGGCCTAATCATGTTGGTTTTACCCCCACCCCCCACCCCTCCACCCAAAAAGACACCCCTCCCCGATTTTGGTGGTCAGACTATGTAAATTTCAATTCAGAAATGTAATGTCTGCTCTAATGCTTCTGTAAAGAACATAAATTCCAGACTAGACAGTAAGCCCAACTGGCAAAACAGTGATAATGGGAAATGCAGTTTCATTTTGGTTGCACGTACACTTTTTTCAAACAACAATATTGCCCCCTCCCCCTAAACTCTCATTAAAAACCATTTGGAATGGTCAAGTACACCCACCAAAACAAAAGACAAATGAAATAAATTTAGAAGCAATTACTTTTTGCGAGAGCCCACTTTCAATATTTGATCCAATCCAGCATTTTTTCCTCTGCCTCGGAAAAAGTCACGTGGTTTGACCACATGTTCCGCTGCTCTCTTTCCGTCGCCATTAAAATTTGAGAGGAAGCGTGACTCGTTTCGTGTCTGTAAAAGACTTAAAAAGTAAGTGATCGTGGTACTAATACCTTCATAGTAGTGAAATGTTTGAAACACAGTACGGATTTTATATTAGCTAGAAATTTCAGAATAAAATATTTTGTTTATTCCAGTTTTTCTTGATCATCAAACTGGACCCATTGTAAAAGCACATGTCACAAAAATTCTCGGATTTTGTGGTGGCCCGGTCGAAGAGACTTGCTAGGTCAGGCGTATTTTATTACTATTTTAAGTTTAGATTTGATTGAAGAGAGCAGACGTACTTTATCACCTCTTAGACTTTAGAATTGGGATATAACCTATAATTATTAATATTTTTGTACTACTACTAGTGTAACATCCGTGGAAAGAAGTTCTACTTCTAGATCTTTCATGAGGCGAGGCTAGTTGATTCATGATTCTTGGCCTTACTGGCAGAACAACTTCAGTTCGAAAGACGACATCGTGCTGCAGCGTGGCGTATCTGAAGGGATTTTTTAAAACTATAATTATAAAAGCTTGATATGTGTATAAAGTGCTGTTAAGCATTCAAAGTTTCATACTTGGTCAACTTACTTTTCTTGGTTTTTGATTACAATGGGGAACATTTGTGCATGGTGCCCAACCATTTTTTTCACATGAGCTTTAATTTTACACTACAGCCCCCAGCATACCCAAGCAGTTACAGTGTGATGTTTGGTTGATGGTCACAGATTTGGAGAAGCCCTTGTGACTATAGAGTATAAAATATACTAATTCAATCAATCCACCCAATGGAAGTAGTTCACATTTGACAGCAGCATGTTCTCTTTCAAATGGTGTGTTCATTAGCACATACTAATTATAGTCATGTTGATTCTAGAGTTTGCCCTTGCGGGATTTCAGCATTGACAGTGCGCCCTAATGGACGCAATAAAATCCTGGACAACACGTTTTCGAACAAACAGTTTTTTCGAACAAACAGTGGGCTATTGCAACTGCAGTGTGTATTTGTAATCTCTAATAAGGCTACTTCCACTTGCTACTTCCACCGAAGTTCTCAGTTGATGCTTCTAATTGGTTAAGCACCACACTTTTGACCAATCACAGAAACTAGTTCATCCTTTCAGTTCCCACCACAGTCACTACCTTGGTAGGCTACACTGAGATTTTCTTATTCCTGCCTTCAACAAGCCATCATCCTAGTAAAGCAGGCTGGTCCTGCTCTGTTTTCCTATTCGTCTTCCAAGAGGCCTTGTACTCCAGAAACAAGTGATGTGATTGGGATAGAGATCGTTGAGGAGATAGCAGAGGCAACCACTGTACCAGCAGGCTGGAAGCTGGTAGATTTGGCAAAGTACCCTGGCTTGTGTACAGTGATCATGGCATGCAGTAGCCTAGGCTGTGTATCAAATTTGGAAAGAACAATGCCTTCTCTAAGGAGGATGCAATGCCTTCACCAAGGAGGATGCGCTTATTAGAGAACAATACTTTGAGCATCAGGCAAAAACACTGCCAATCACCAGGAGGCTGTACAAGATGAAACTTCAGAAAAACTTCCATCAGTTAGGCAACTAACTCTCTCTCTCTCTCTCTCTCTCTCTCTCTCTCTCTCTCTCTCTCTCTCTCTCTCTCTCTCTCTCTCTCAATGTATGATCTAAAAGAAAGATGGGGGGGGGGGGGAGAGACTGACATTGGCTTAAACCTATTGTCTACATCTAGATCTCTCTGAATGTAGAAATACAAATTTGATTCGAGAGAGAGAGAGAGTCCTTTGGATGAGACTAGAAACTGAAGCCCCATGGCGAAAGCACGCAGGACATCTTGCGCACATGTTAATCCCTGTTCCGCTTTTCGAAAGGGGCCATTGTGTGCCGGTGGAAACGGATGACAAAATTTACAAACCCGCATACACATGGGGACTGGATGTTAAAAAAAAATTTTTTTAAAGCACATAAGTGCTTATTCCATTATCCTCAATATATTTTTTTTTTTTTAAATAGAGCTCTCTTAATGTATGATCTTTGGGGGGAAAAACACCCAAGACTTTCACGTTGACTTTAATTTACCATTTAGATGTAGACCTAGATCTATCTCTCTGAATGTGGAAATACAAATTTGGCCTCTCTCTCTCATTATACTATCTAGGGGGAAAAGACTTTGATATTGGCTTTTACCTCTCTTTACATCTAGATCTAGATCTATCTCCCCAACTTTGTGGAAATACTTATTTGACTGACCTCTCTCTCCCTCTTCCCCCCTCTCTTGCCTCTCTCCCTCTATCCCTTTCTCCCCCTCTACCTCCACCCCCCTCCCCTTCCTCTCTCTTTCTCTGCTGTGCCACGATTGCTTACTACAGATCAAGTGCAACACTTTAGGTGGATATTTAATCCTTTCTGCCTAGTAATGTAGTATTTGCCTGTTTTGTTTCTCTTCCTTGAAAAAAATAGCAGAAACTAAGAGATCTACTGAGGGTACTGTAAGCAAATGCTACTTGTTCCTTTTTTTATGAAGGGGGGGGGGGGGGGGGTAATGCCGCATTTTTTTCATTGTAGGGGGCCCTTGGGCCCCATATTTTGAAATCCTAGAATCAACACTGATAGTGATCAGTATACATTTTGAACATTGGGATAGGCCTAACTTCAAGGTGAATAGAAAAAAAGGATTGATGCCCTTTGCTACTAATACTATGCTAGTATTAAATTAGAGTTTTACTTAGTTTATGCCTCAAGGTGAAGATAACAGACCATTACATATTCTTAAACATAAGAGTTTTCTTTGCAGTTGATCACATATAATATGCTTGTATGTCCAGTCTCCATGTACATGCGGTTAGAATTTTCAGTTTTTTATCCGTTCTCACCGGCACAAATGGCCTATTCCAAAAGGGGAACAGGTTTTAACATGTGTGCAAGATGTTCTGCATGCATTCACAGTCACACACAGGACCTTAGTTTATGGTCTCATCCTAAGGACTTTTGGGGTAGGCGGAGCTGGCACTGAAGCCCAGTGAAGGGGGAAAAAAATCCCCTTTCATGGGTGTTTTGTTGGTGGCTCAAGAGTCAAACCAGGGCTGACATTCAATGGTATTGCGAGCAACATGCAATGTGCTCTTATGGCCTTGGAACCACCACTGGCACTAGACTATCCCGTTTTATGTGATCTGATAGTAATTCAGTAATTGATGGTGCAGCATGTTCAACATTCATTTTTCAAGTCTCAGCTGAGTTGACTATTCAGTTTCAAGAGAATTTTCTTCCGTAAGCTGGAAAATCCATTGGACAGAATTGTCTAGTGTAATACAAATTATACAAGGTCCAGTGTTTGAATACATGCTGAACATCTTGTGCACATGTTTTTTAAAAAAAGCCCTTGGTTTGGTTTGATTGTAGAGTCCCAGCAATTGTGTGTCTGATTCAAGGACTTTCATTAACCAACCATCACCATTTCATTGTATTTTATAGTAATATTAGTATCATTGTAAACATTTCACTCTTTACATGTAGTACTTAGGTCAGCTATGGCTGGTGAGATGGATGACATGAAGTGAATATTATATACTTGGCATGCAGATTGATTAGTTGATCAGTACCTGGAGAGGGATGCCTGGATGGGCTCTGCCAAGATGAGCTTGCCCATAACTCGCTACCTGAAACATCAGAGCAGTGCCCAAAAACATCCTCAAGGAAGTAATTTAGCTTGGGATGCAGGAGCTTTTAACAAAATGTGTAAACCAAAGAAACATATTCATATTACATGGTACAAAACGTTTGATGATTTGTTGTGTTTCTGACTCTGAGAGTGTGCCTTCTGTCTGGAAATTTTTGTTGTTGAGAACAATGATTTGTTATCAGTACCTGACACATGTTAGCTTTAAACTTAAAACGCTGCAGCACGTTGCTTTTACAAAATACATGTAACATGGGAAATAATGCTTCTTCTGGTGTGTTGCAGAATGCGTTACGTGGCCGCTTACCTGCTTGCTGCCCTTGGAGGCAAGGCAGAACCGTCCGCTGCAGATGTGGAGAAGATCCTGAAGAGTGTGGGCATTGACGCCGATGGGGAGAAAGTGAAGAAGGTCATCAGTGAGCTGAAGGGCAAAGACCTGGAGGAGGTCATCGCTGAAGGTGAGCATTTGGCCTCATACCATTGCCCCTTTTGATCAGAAATTGAACTTTGCCACGTGTTTTTGGTGATTGTTTATTTCTGTCTTTGTTGTTGTTTTTTAAAAACAGTCTTAGTAGCGTATAGAGTACCCCCCCCCCCCCTCTTTTTTTGATCAAAAGGTGTGCTACTGTTGTTCACACAATCACAGTACTTATTGATTCTAGGTGCAGCAGTGCAGATCCCTGCATATTTTGTTGGTTTGGTGGATAACATTTTATTCAGTGCAATTTTTCGGGTGGAGGAAAAGAGGCAAGATTCCTCACTAGACAATGGGATGGCACCCAAAATAGTCTTGGTATAATTTGTAGTCAGTCCGGCACCTTTTCTGGAGTATAGGTGTTTCTGATTTGTTGATAGTTTCAATTGTGACCAATCAATTTCTGTTCTGACACCCTTGTACTTCACTTAAGAATAGAGAGCTGTGCATTGCATGCTGTATTATGTAAAGAACTTTTTAAGAAAAAATTTTAAAAGATTGTTTCTCGGGTAATAAGAGCTGCTCCAGTTAAGGAAGATTTTACACCTGCTTTTTCCATCTCATGTGATAGTGCTTGTTCCTTTCCATGTGATTGTGTTTGTTGCTTTGCAATATGTACTGCAGCACATGCTGAGAAATCTCGTCACAAGAACACTATGCAGCAACTTTACACAGATATATTCAGTTTTTTTAGACTCTTTTTCCACAGTTAAGAGCATAATCCTTCTGATTTACAGTTTTTGAAATAAAAACACCAACAGGAATCTTATTCATAACAGTACACACCGAAACATTGCAAACTGTGGCCAGAGAGGATAAATTATTCCTAGATAATCTGCACAACCTAGCCAAAGGGTAACACAACACTGCATGAAAAATAATGACATATGAAATTGACATGGCGATAATTATATCTTGTTTCATGAAGCTTATATCTTGTGAGAATAAATGAAAGCACTTAAGAAAGTGTGATACTAGTGGAGGACAGTGCAGTGACTGATCATCATCATCAATGCCTTTGTGCCTTATTGGCACGTAGGGCAACAACAAACGTTCTCCACTCCTGTCTGTCCTGGGCCAGCTTCTGAATGGTTCCCCAGGTATGTTGGAAGGTCTTCAGCTCTGTTTCGACAGTCCGACGCCAAGTATTCTTGGGTCATCCTCGTTTGCATTTTCCCTCTGGTGTCCAGTGGAGGGCTGTTCGGGCGATGTTTCCCTGTTCCGGACGGCAGATATGCCCTATCCATCCCCATCGCCTATGCATGATGATGTTGTCCATGCTTTCTTTGTTGCAACGGGCAAAAAGTTCTTGGTTGGAGATGGTCTCAGGCCAGAAGATGCACAAGATTCTTCTGAGATTCTTCGTGTGGAATGTGGATAGTTTGTCGAGGTCACTCTCCGTCATCCTCCAGCACTCCGAGCCGTACAAAAGGTGGAAAGTACACAGCTCTGGTATAGTCTTAGTTTGGTTCTGGTGCTGTGCAGTGACTGAGGGGGTGTACATGTGTGTGTGTGTGTGTTGCAGGCACCAAGAAGCTGTCATCAGTGCCTTCAGGGGGTGCTGTTGCCGCCGCTGGGGGGGCGGGGCTGCCGCCGCCGCTGGAGGAGGTGCTGCACCCGCTGTAGAAGGTCAGTCAGTGTGTTGTCTCTTAGGGTGAACGGGGAAAGTTGAGCAGAGACGGTGACAGTCTTGTCTCGTTCTACAAAGCTCATGTGTTGGTCATTGCATTGTGAATGGTGCTGTGCTGTGCTGTTTTGGTTAGGGTTTTTTCCTCTCTCTGTAGTTTCTGTAAAAAGTTGGTAGTAGTTGCATACATCAACCAACTAAGACTCTCCCCCACCCCCTCCCATAATATCGCTATAAGTGAGAAGTATAATGAACAGAAGTATAATTGAAGACAACAGCATCTCATTTGCCTATGTTTTGAGCATTTGTATGCCCAGGTAATAGACATTGAAGGGGGAGGATGATGTTTTCCTTTATTTTCTCATTACAATTCCCCCCCTTCCCCAACCATAGCAACCTTGATAGCTTTAACAGCATCTGGAAGTGTAGGATTATGGACACTTTGTGGTTCTGAGACAGCACTTGTCTCCCTTAGATTTTAAATTCACCCTCACACTATAGTAAAGCAGAAAGTGTAAGACGTGAATTCAGTCCCAGAACCTGAAACCTGAAAGGGACCAAGTAAATGTCAAAGCAGCCAGACGTGTGATGAGCAACATGGGTTGAAATATGACTGTTTGTTGCTGTGGTTCTCTCTCTAACCTCTGCCATGGAGGAGGAGGTCAGAAGATGAGAACCTGTCAGAATTGCAAAGACACGTTATCACACAGCACAGTTTATTTTCGTATCAACGCATAACGGAGATGTTGCATTTTAAATTGTATGTTCTAATGGGCTAAGCGGGGTGTTCACATGTTGGCGGTGATTCCATCTCTTGATTGGTAGCAGTTAGTTGAAAGTGAAATCCTGGTAAGTTTTGTTACAAAAGAAGTTTTAATCCAGATAAATTCTCTGTGGAAAAAGCTTGTGCCATAATTTGCTATATGTTTGTGTGTTGCAGCCAAGAAAGAGGAGAAGAAAGAAGAATCTGAAGAATCGGATGACGACATGGGCTTCGGTCTGTTTGACTAAACTCTGTACTTTCTGTGTATGAGAATAAAGTATGTGTCATCCATTTTCTGCTGTGTATGTGTGTCTGTGAGAGAAAGACAGAGAGGACTGAAACACATTTTGTGTGAATGAATGTGTGAAGTGTATGAAAACCTCGACACCTAAAGGTGTGATCTCAAGAAGGGGGAGGGGAAAGAATGTGTTGACAGCCATTACAACACTGATCAAATGGGTAAAACTCATTTATCTCAATGACAGTTAGTCTCTTTCTCTAGCTGTTTCTTTGAAACTGCTGCTATAATGATGACTCCGTGGTCAGCAGGGCTATAAACAACAGGATTGGATTGCTGCTATAATGAGAACATTACACCAGTTGTCTTACTCATTATGTCTTTCAGTTTTCTTTTTTGTTTTCTATTCTTGGGTTCAAAAGTTTTTAACCCTAGTAGCGCTAAATAAACAGCAACAAGCCTCACTTCTATTGGCTGAATTAACATTGGCTAGCATTGTTTTGGAGCAGGGTGGGCTCAAACAACCCTTGATATTGATATATAAAACTGAATTAAATGTGTTAAGCTATAGATCACTGGAAAGAAGAGATAATATGCTTTTAAATGAGTATAATTTTATAATGGTGTGTAGTGTTTATGATTATGTAAAAAAAAATCCAAAAAAAAAAATCATGTTCGCACTACCGATCACTGTTCCACTGTCAGGGCCCCGGATCGATTTTAACACGATAAGCAAAGTTCTTGCGGTGCATAAATGTCATGATTAGGTAAACACTGTTTCTTGACATTAGTTTTCAAAAGGAGTTTGTATCGCTTTATTGGTCACAAAATACTCGGAAAAGTTCAGCGACAGGATCGACGCCATCGCGACCGTCATGGCGGAATGTGCGAAGTGGTGGCTTTCTATGACAAAAATACAAAGATCGCTTGATTTCATGTGATGCAAAGTACTCAGCAGCATAGCGATTTGACTCAACAACAGTTATTTCGAAGCCTCGTTGCGTCAAAATAAAGTAAAACAATCTGTGACGTCGAAATCGCCGAGTAGCGAAAAAGTCCATCCAGCAAAACTAGCACCGCTCGATTCAGTCCGATCGCGATCGATTTTTACCAAGTTTTTCAAAAATATTCCACAATCCTTACCTCATCGTCTCTCTCATTGTTTATTTCAACCAAATCCAGCCTCTGAAACTCCTCCTCGCTGTCAATTTTGTAAAAAAGCTCGAAAAACGCTTGAAGAAATTCTAGTGCAAACGCTGGCCGCCATTTTGTTGAAGACGATCTCGGCTGGTCCGGAAAAAAATTAAAATACACTCTTAACCAATCAGATTCTTCGTTGCTTGTGTGTGTCAAACGACCTTCACCCCTTTCTGCGGGCCTACAACGGCCTTAACATTCATTGGCTGACCTTTGAAAGCGAAAGTAAGCTTTCAACTATGACCACCCACGTCATCCCGGAATATTCCGGGATCCGCCACACAGCCTAGACCCGCCTTTCCCGGAATATTCCGGGAACCGCGCCACTAGGGTTAATCTGTCTTGAAACTCTGTGATGCTTCTTGAATTTTAAGACCCATTTTTCAAGTTGTTGATTGCTCTTTCAAACACTTACAAAATTCATGCTTGTGTATAGGAAGTCTTTTTTTCCTTTTTTTTTTATTAATTCAGGAAGATGATACAAAACTAGAGACATGTACTGTTTTGTGCTAAAAGGAGCGGAAAGTTTGAATGCTTGTACATGTGAAGAGAAAACCAACAGTTGAAGCTCCAAGGTGGGTCAGTCTCGTTTACAATTTTGCATGCATAGTGACTGTCGCAAGTAAATGATCATCTTTGCTGCACTGGACTTGTGAATCAGAATGATGTTCAACATTGCTAGGCAGAGAATAACAATGTGCATGGAGCTCTGTGTGGTTAATTTAATAAAAGCAGCATGAAGAGATGAGCTCGGTGAACAGACAACAAGGGTTAGTGATTTGCTGGACTAGGATATCAAATCCAAAACGCCAAAATTGCAGTCAATAGTCCGTTCTGAAGTCAAGTAAAAACACTTTAATCATCCCATGAAGGGCAATTACAATACTGACAGGCAGATTGATACACATAAAAAATCCCAAAGACACAAAAAGCTATATTTCATATTGGTTAAAACATTCCAAAATGACTTCAAATAAAATGTCACGAACACAGGCGCACGCACACACATCATTGACTAGAAGACATAAAAACTCACAGTGATTTTACCAGCTAGGGTTTGGGTTTTTTTTCTGTCATCATTCCTCCACTAGAGCTCAGAGGACAACCAAAGGTGAAATTCTTGCATATGTGACTGGTCCCCTACCCACACACCATTTAGGTAGCCACATTCTGACTTCAGGGATGGTGTCTGAACATGACACCTGTGTCCATGCGTTTGTATCTCGAGCATTTGACTGCATTGTATGTATGGTCATAGAGCATGTACATTATGAAATGAAACTGGGATAATAAGCAGGTAATGGAACTAAAAAAATTTTAAGTTCTCTCAAATTCACCTTTCCCTTTACATGGAGTTCAAACCCAGCTGGTAAGAAGGAAGGTGGCAGCACAGCTGAGATGTTCACCTGCTTAAGAAGTAATAATGATAATAATGTATGAAATTTATATAGCACTGAATCTTGTAAAGCAACAAATCAAAGCGCTCAAATGAATTTTTTTTTTAATCGATAATGGAATAAGTACTCGTGTGGTTATGTGGTTTTGTAAATTTTGTCATTTGTTCCCACCGGCACACAATGGCCTACTCTTTCGAAAAGCGGAACAGGATTTAACGTGTGCACAAGATGTTCTGCATGCGTTTGCACACGGGGCCTTGGTTTATAGTCTCATCCGAAGGAGTAAACAGGTTTGGATTTGCAGTTTGATGAGAAAATCAAACTGAATGTCAAAGTCCCTCAGACAATAAACTGAGACCCTGTGTATGAATGCATGCAGAACATCTTGTGCATATATTAATACCCATTCTGCCTTTCAGAAGAGTGGGCCATTTGTGGGGGTATGAACAGATGACAACATTTTAAGCAGCAGTCAAAGCAAATTGCTTCATTATTGTAAATCCTGCTCAAACGTTACAAATTGATACTGGTTCACTGTTAGGCACACAAAATAGAGAAATATGAAAATGTGAGGTAACATTTTCTCATTACACCACACAGCATGGCTCATCTATATTCATTTAAACACAAGAATGAGTTAAAATAAAATATTTGACAAATTGTCACTGTTATTAACTTATGGATTTTTACCATAAAAAGATTCAGGAGTTCCATATATAATAACAATAATATATGGGATTTATATAGTGCTGAATCTTGTAAAAAAAAAAAAAAAATTGAAGCGCTTGCGCTCAAATCATTTACACGCATGCAACTCTCCTTAAACGTAAAGAACAACATATTTCAAATCCATGCGCGTGCATGCATGCACACACTTGCGAACACACTTAGGAGGTAAAGGATGCTGTTGAAAATTAGGGACAGATATGAGAGGAAAGTCTCAGGTAGAAAATAAGTGTTTTGAGGCTGGATTTGAAGAAATCAAATGAAGGCTTTTGGCAAAGTGAAAGAGGGAGGTCATTTCAGGTGGATGGACCAGAAATAGAAAAAGAGAGACAGCCAACAGTGGTTTGTTTGAATCTGGGTGTTCGAAAGCACAAAGTATCTGCGGCTGAACGAAGGGAACGGGATGGAGTATACAGGTGAAGACAGTTACAGAGATAAGAGGGTGCAGATTTGTGGAGACATTTGAAACAGAGGGTATTGATCTTATACTCCAGTCTTTGTGAGACAATTTTCTTGGAGGCAATTTACTTTTAGCCTGCATTTGAATTACAAATAAAGGTATTGGCTGTGTAGTGACCAGTCAGTCAATTTCCTTGATATGAATCATACCCTCAAGTTTTGGAAAACAGCCTTAAATGGGTCCATTAAGTTGTGGATTTGCATTTTGGCAGCTTCATTTGGGGAGATAGAAGTGGGCATTTTTTTCCCCATCTCTAAGGTCACCTTAATTTACAAACCTGTTCCCTCATGTAGATCTTCTTCTTCCTTTCTTGTCATGTTTCTCCCAGGGAAGGTTTGACATTGATGAGCCTTCTCCATCTCTCTCTGTTTTGAGCTTCCTCCTTATTTATGCCCCTTTCTCCAAGATCATCTGCAATACAGGTAGCCCAGATTTTTCTAGGTCCTCCCTTTGGTCTCTTTCCATCCACTACGAACTTCATTGCTCTTACCAGCTGCCATGGCGCAGTGGTTAGCGCCTTAGGTTACGGACTGGAAGGTCGTGGGTTCGATTCCCAAAAGAGTCATAGGGATTTTCCGGACTCCAGCCGGCTCCTCCTACCCAGAGTGAGTGTGCTGTGGGCTCAGTGGGAAGACTGGGACCACACAGTCGAGCTTCATCCACTTAAGGGATGCGAGTTTGAGAGTGTTGCTCAAATTTTACCTGACCAACACTGCAGGTGTCTGTATCTCTCGGGCCCGGTTGACGCCGGGATATATTATGATAGTAAGCGTAGAGTACAACCCTGTCAAGTAGTCCCAAACTATGCACTTCCACAGAAGCATAATTATGTCATCCTCATTGTCATTGATCATCATGCAATAAAAATTAAAAAAATTTTAATTACCTCAAATTGCTGGTCCTAGTTGCTCTGGTGACCTCGGATTCGGTTTGCCCATACACCTCTGTGCCTGTGGCCAGTTTGTGTGAGCTGCTTTCTGCTTTCTTTCTTTCGTTTTGTGTGGTCTGCTTTCTAGGGGACAGTCGTTGGAGGGTGGGCAACTCACTCAGTCTGGCTCCGCGACTGAGCTAATACTGTCGTTAGTAGGGGCTTAGTAGGTGGTGTCCTGCCTATGTTAGCTCAGAACAGGCACCACTGAACACCACCAAAGTGACCCAGCAGCAGTGCAGGGTCCCTCTGGCTGGTGGCCCCACGGCGGCCTGATAGTGATGGGCTCCCTGTGGACCTCCGACTCTGAGGATGAGACATGACAAATCTGGGTATGGCTGTGGCGGGGAGATTGGAATGAGCAGCGTGGGAACAGCAGGTCGGGGGACGCTACAGAAGATGAGGCAGCAAAAAAAGAAAGAAAAAGTTCATTGCTCTTTTTATGATGTGATGGTCTGCTTTCTATTGAACAAGCCCAAACCAGCGCAGTCTTTTGGTACTAGCTACAGACTTCAGATCATCAACTTTGCACATTCTCCACAGTTCTTTATTCGTGATCCTGTCTTTCCATTTGATCTTTGTCATGTAGCGTAGTATTCGGTTTTCACAGCTCTTTAACAAACGTTCGACGGTTTTTGTGAAAACCCACGTCTCCGAACCATACAGGAGAACAGGTCTAATGCAGGCCTTATATATCAGACAGCCTCTCTCCAGTGAGATTTTCTGATTTCCGAGCAGACTTGCCAATTCTTTCCATTTCTTCCAAGCACTCGCAATCCTGGTTCTGACAGCTAACTCAGATTTTGCTTCGCAGCTCATCTCTCCCAGGTAGCAGAATTCGTCTACCACTTCTATCTTCCCTTGTTCAAATTCTAGCTCCTTCTTTTTTGCATCGGTATTGTCTTCACCCTTCTTATTCATACAACTGGGGCAGACAAATACTCCGTCCTCCTTCTTCAGACTTTTGAGCTTTGAGCATCTTTTGTGACACCAATATTGACATTTGGAGCATTTGATCTTTGTGGCAGACACCACACGGGTATTTGCCTTTCTCTCTATGTGTTCTGTGGTCTTTTCCAACTGTCATTGCTTTGGTCTTGTCAACATTTACCTTCATTCCTCTGCGTTCTAATCTCTGTTTCCAATTGCCAAATCTTTGAGTAGCGTCATCACTGTTCTCAGCTACCAGTACTAAGTCATCAGCATACAGCAGTTCCCAGATCTCTTCTGGCCTCTCCACTTCCTTGGATATTTCATTCATCACGAGTATAAAGAGCAGAGGGCTCAATGCAGATCCTTGGTGCACTCCTACTTTTATCTCAAAGCTTTCTGACGTCCCAATTATAGTTTTCACTTTTGATCTGGAGTTCTTGTGCAAAGTCATTACCATTGAGATGGTGTGCTCTGGCATACCTTGTTTCCTCAAGGCCCATTGGATTGCCTTTCTGGGTACTCTATCCAGGTCAACAAAGATGTGCGTCAAGCTCTTTTTCTTCTCCATATACTTTTCCTGCAGTTGTTTCACAATAAATATTGCATCTATGGTTGATTTGCCAGCCTGGAATCCAAACTGTTTTTCATCAATATTGCACAGGCTCTTCAGTCTTCTTTCCAATACTTTTTCCCAGATCTTCATGCCATGTTCCAGAAGCCTGATTCCCCTGTATTTTCCACATACTAGTGCATCTCCTTTATCCTTGAAAATGGGAACAGTAATACTGTCTTCCCATTCTTCAGGCATTTGTTCTGTCCGCTGTATCTTCTGACATATTTTCGTAAGTTGTTTTACTCCTTCCTCTCCTGCTGCTTATATCATTTCTGTCACCACTCCTGATGGCCCCCTGACTTTTCTCTTTTTCATAGTTTGAATTGCTCTTCTGATTTCATCTTCAGTACAGGTCCTTCAACTTTCTCCACTTCCTCGATTGCATGAGGATTCTCAATATTTAGCAGATCATGAAAGTAATCCTTCCATCTCTGCAGAATATTTTGCTTCTCAGTCATGATATTTCCAGACTCATTTTTTACAAATTTTGCTACATTGGTGTCTTTCCGTTCTTTCCTCACCTGCCATGCAATTCGAAACATCTTATGCTGACCTTCAGTTGTATCAAGTCCAACACACCATTCATTCCACGCTTTTTCTTTAGCTTGGGCTACAGCTTTTGTGGCTTCTTTTGATTTCCTCCTGTATATCTCTCTGTCCTCAAACATCTTTGTTTGCTGCCACTTCCTAAATGCTTTCTTCTTCTCTTGGATTGCTTCTTTCACTGCATTGCACCACCACCATGTTTCTCTCTGTCGATGCCTTCTTCCTTTGGTCTCTCCACATGTTTCTTTTGCTGCGTACATGAGGATTTCTTTTCAATTGGTTCCAGTCATGGTCTTGTCCAGCCGCTTTTTCTCTCACTTTTTGCTCAAATGTTCTTGTCTTTGAGCCTCCAAATGTTCAGTTTCTTCTCGATTGCTTTCTTCCTTGGTCTTATCAAATCTTTTATTTGAAAATCTGTGCTGTGAGATGCATTCTTCCCCTGGAATAACTGTACATTTAATCGCCATTGCAGCATCTCCCCTGAAGAGAATGAAGTCAATCTGAGTTTCTGCTTCACCACTTTTGAAGGTGATATAGTGCTCTTGTTTTTTCTTGAAGAACATATTCAAGATTCGTAAGCTATTCTGTTGGCATAGCTGAAGAATTGTTTCTCCTTGATTTCGATCTCCAAAGTTGTACCTGTCCATAACATCTTCATATCCAGTTCTGTCCTTGCCAACGTGTCCATTCAAATCTCCTGCTACAACGACAATGTCTTTTTCTTGTATTTCAGCCAGTTTTTCCCAGAAGTCGGCTTTCTCTTCTTTGGGTCTACCCACCTGCAGCCATAAGCAGAGATCATGCACAGGATCTTTTTTCCACAAACTATTTTCATGTTCATTGAGCTAGCGCTCCATCTTTCTATTTCGACATTTTCAAGCCAGTTTTCATGGACAAGTAGGCCGACTCCGTGTTTGTTCTATTTTCCTCCATTCCACCAAAGCTCATACTAACAATAATATGAATGCAGATTAACTCTACACATTAACCCTTTCACTGACCACAAGCCTTCAGCTGAGTGACATCCTATGTAAAGTGCTTCAGAGTATAAAAAAAAAAAAGGTAAAGGAGTCCCATAACCTATAAGGTCGTAGGGGAGCGAGGTGTCAGAAACCTCACTTCTCTAGGGCCAGCATATTGAGGGCGGCGCCCATCTCCTCTCCCTCGCTGCTTTACCTTCCCTGACCCTAAAGCAGGGAAGGTACCCATTTACAGCTGGGTGAACTGTACTGAAGCCAAGGCGTGCAAACGGTCACCCATCCAACTGGTAACCACGCTTGATGCTGCTTAACTTGGCTGGGGGAAAGCGAGTGCTCCGACCACTGAGCTATCCCGTCCCCTTCAGAGTAGGTCTTTGCAAATATCAGATTCGGAAACCTCATTCACTTACCTCCAAAAATGATACTTTTATGTACTTCTTGCAGTCTCACTGGAATTTTTGTTGTTGAAAATCATTACAATCCTGAAAATTTCCTGGCACTGGGGAGGCACTTTACGGTTTTCTTTTGTAGTGAAAGGGTTAACTGACATGTAATAATTCATGTAGCTGTTTGGTGGGTTATGGCATCACAAGAATGCACAGTAGTGCCCTGGTGTCTTCTCAAAGAGTTGAGGGAGAGGAAAGAATGTGTATAGATGTTGTGGCCAGTCTGCAGTGACACAGCCTCAAGTAAGGGGAGCTCCCAGCCTAGCCTCATAGGGTCATACATCTGTCCATTGCTTCTTCCTCTAGCCTGTCCACTTCATTGGTAGACCAACAATAAAGCTATCATTATTTAGTGGTGGTGTTTTTTCCGTTTCTTTTTTTTAAAAGATCACGCACATTCACAAGGTTTAAATGAGCTGCAGTTTAATTTTCAACAGATGCTATAGCTGAGTGTTTAAGACTGACCGTTTGACTTCAATCCTGCCAGTCTATGAAGTCGTGGGTTTGAATCTCGGTGGTGTCTGGTGAGTTAAGGGAGGGGCTTTTCATTAATTCCCATCAACTTCAAGTGCAGACCTGTCGGTGCCATAATTCTTTTCGTGTATATAAAAATAATAACAATAAATGGAATTTATATAGCGCTATATCTCGTTTTAAAAAAACCCATATCAAAGTGCTTGCATTCGACCCACTTCTGCACATGCAACCAACAATAAGTAACAGTTTTTACAAAATTCAAACACACACACAGAGGTTATAAGCTTTTGCAGGATGATGGGAATTTTGGTCATTGAAGGCAGGGACAGATAATTATGATGAAACAATAGGGAAAAGTCTAAGGTTTTAAATAGGTATGTCTTGAGGCTGGATTTAAAAGTGTCGTAAGTAGGCTTATCCTGAAGGGAGAGAGGGAGGTCATTCCAGTTTGATGGACCAGAAATAAAGAGCGACGGCCAACTGTGGTTTGGTTAAATCTAGGTATTCGTAGGCACAGGGTATCTGCAGCAGAGCGGAGGGAATGAGGAGTGTACAGGTGAAGACATTCACAGAGGTACGGCGTATTAGTGCAATTCAAAAGTACCTGTCCACAGATGCAACATCCAAACTTAATGCGTCTCTCATTCTTTCACGTCTGGACTATTGCAATTCTCTGTTGGCTGGTCTGCCAGCATCATCAATCCAATCCCTTCAACGTATACAAAACTCTGCAGCTCGTCTAATCCTCAGAAATAAAAAACCTGAGCATATTACCCCTCTCTTGCAATCTCTCCACTGGCTGCCTGTGCCACAGAGAGTAAGCTATAAGATCAGTACCCTCTGTTACAAATGTCTCCACAAAACAGCACCCGCCTACCTCTGTAATGTCTTCACTTGTACACTCCTTCTCGTTCTCTCTGCTCTGCTGCAGATACCTTGTCCTTACGAATACCTAGATTCAACCAATCCACCATCGGCCGTCGCTCTTTCTCAATTTCTGGTCCATTGATGTGGAATGACCTCCCTCTCTCTCCGCCAAAAGCCTTCTTATGACTTTTAAATCCAGTCTCAAGACATATTTATTTCAAACCTAAGATTTTCCTCTCCTGCCTCATCTCATAGTTTTTCCCTGCCTTCAACAGCCAAGATTCTATTGCCCTGCCAGGGTGTGTGTGTGTGTGTGTGCGCGTGTGTGCACATTTGGACTTGATGGAACTATTATTTGTCACTGGTTGTATGACTGTGTAAGAGTGAGTCGAGTGCAAGCGCTTTGATTTGTCTCTGCAAGATATAGCGCTATATAAATTCCATTTATCATTATTATTATTCACAGAGGTAGGAGGGTGCTGTATTGTGGAGGCATTTATAACAGAGGGTACTGATCTTATTGTTTATTCTCTGTGGCACAGGCAACCAGTGGAGAGATCACAAGAGAGGAGTAATATGCTAAGATTTTTTTCTTTTTGAGGACTAGTCGAGCTGCAGAGTTTCGTATGCGTTTGCGACAAGGGAGTTGATAGATGATGCTGGCAGACCAGCCAAAAGAGAATTGCATTAGCCCAGATGTGCACATATACACATGAAGAAGATCAAATGTGCATGTTAAAGATTTCGTAATTCATGTTGGCATTTGATGGGTTAAAACTTACAAAGACATGAACATACCCAGCACACATCCTTGAATTTGGAATGTGACTACCTTCATGGTGGGCAAAAACGGTCGCATACTAAAAAATGTCACCATTGGTGAACCTCAGAGCTCTAGCCAAGGAACAATAAACAAAAAATCTGAACATCAAGGTGGCTGAAAAGACTGCAATGAAAAATGACCTAAACAGCAGGAGAATATTTCATACTGATGATGAAAGTTTTATTCATTTCTATTTTCTTGGTAGAGTGATAATCTTTTATAGGAAATTCTCATCTGAAATCCATTTTTTCTTCTTGTGGGTTACACATTCAATGAATATTTTTCTCTAAAATATATTCTGGAACACTTCTTGGAGCATTTTAATGTTTCGTCTGTGGTCTGTGTTCAGTGAGTGAGTCTTCCAAGGCAAAAAAAAAAGAAGAAAAAAGGGAAAGGAAGCACAGTGACATAAAGACATGAAATCAAAAGGAAGCACAGTGACATAAAGACATGAAATCAAAAGGAAGCACAGTGACATAAAATCAAAAGGAAAAAGGAAGCACAGTGACATGAAGACAAAAAAATCAAAAGAAAAGGGAAAAAGAAGCAGACAGTGATAAAGACATGAAATCGGAAGAAAAGGAAGCACAGACATAGACATGAAATCGGAAGAAAAGGAAGCACAGACATAGACATGAAATCGGAAGAAAAGGAAGCACACAGTGATATAAAGACGTCTAAAATCAAAAGAAACTCTCCAGTCTCTCAGCCAGCAGCAAGAACAGACAGGAAGAACCAAGGTGCCGGACGTTCTCTGCCCAGTTTTATTTCCAATGTTCCAGAGTTCACCTGGACCACGTGGCCATGTGGCGGCCACCAACAATAACTTACATCTCATCCATGGGAGCTACAGGTGGGCTGTCATCACACCCTGTTCTCCCCTCCCTCCACGCGCACACACATGGTATCATGTCTATGTACAATTACTTTATATATATATTTGTATGTACAATCATCAATTGACCATGCTGTACAATTCACAATCTTTTTTTTCTTCTTTGTACAACCATTTAGTTTTGAGGGGTAAAAAAACTGTACATGTATGGATACAAAAGCTGACAGGTCAGTCATCAGTAAGTTGTGTGGACCGTTAGTTACAACACTGTGGTTCATCACACTGCCATTGTTGGGCAACAAGATGAAAAGTGCAACCCCTTGCAGTCAGTGGCTGCTGCATCACCTCAGCCCATCAGGGGCTGTAGAGTGACTGACAGTTCAGGGTGACCACAGAGCCCTGGCACAGGCCTGTTGTTCCCTATGTTCTGGCTGTGGCACCAAGTGGCAGGCTGAGGCCATTCTTTCTCTCCCACCACATCCCTCCCCTGTGGCCCCCCCCTACCCACCCCCTCCCCCAGGCCTCTGTGTCGGTCAGTCAGTCACAACAAGGAAGAAGAAGAAACGAGTAATACTGGCTTCATGACATCAACACTGATAGTCTGAATGCTGCCTAAACAGGAACACAAAGGTGGCGTCAGCCTGGACGCTCCCCCTTGCTGCAATAACCATACGCCCCTTCTGTGGAGCTGCAGTGACCATACATACTGTCTGTCTGTCTGTCTGACCTGAAGACCAACAGCGGCTTGTGGCCAAGTGTCTCCACATCACTTTGGGGAAATCCGGTATAAAAGTAGCTCTTGTTCGTGAATGTAGCACTGTGAACACAACAGTTCAGCACTGTAAAGTCAGGCTACACACACCCAACAGCACTCGTTTAGAGATGAAACTTTTCCAGTATTCTTTGCTGACACAGTGATGTTTCCAGTCTACTGACGATCACACCGCTAGTAGACTGAGGATACAAAGCCACAAAAACTGCCACCCAAAAATACATAAAAAGACCCCTCCCCCCAAAAAAAACCCCAACCAACAGGCTCCCCCCCCTCCCCCCCCCAACAAAAAAAAAAAAATCTGGAGATCACTGATGACTAGTTGATCTTGTCATTATTGTTCACAGTTCTGTCATTTCTCCACAGGCTTCAGTCTCTAACAGTTTGTTCACACCCAGACATCAGGACATCACTGAAGCTGGCCAACATCATCATCATCATGGCCTACGTACACTGATGCAGTGGTCACTGACTGTTCCCTTGGACAACCCTTACACCAACTGTTAGGAAAGGGAAGGGAAGCAAGTAGGGTAGGGGATGGATGGATGGGCCTTGAGGATGATTCAGACTATAACAACGGCACTTCTTACCACATTCCTTCAAATCCAAACATCTCCACATGTCTCTCTCTACATCCATAAAGATTTTGTACAATGATTCCAACAGTGAAGCACTCCCCAGTCATACACACACACACAAACAACAGCGTATCATTAAAATGGTTTCACAACTTAATATGTGGGCACCACTCAGTCTGCACACACACAATTCATACACTGGCAATACTGTATCATGCTAACAGAAACAGCTGTGGGCACCCCCTAGTCTGCACACACACACACATGCACACTGGCAACAGTGTATTATTACTAATGGTCACAGCTGAGGGCCCCCCTCAGTCTGCACACACTCCAGCGACAGGCACAAGAGGATGGTACAAAACACTGGCCATGGCAATGCTGCTTATACAGACAGAAATGTCCACAAACAAACAAATGAGACATCAATGGCATGTACACCTACCTCACTGCTGTTTGGTGGACAACACTCGCTCAGTGTCCATGAACAAGAAATGTCTGATATTTGTTTTGTGTTGAACTACGTGTGGTAGGATCCATCCATCCACCCCCCACCCTAGTGAGTCCACAGCCTGGTATGCTCTGCTATGCCCACTGCTCTGAGGATAAATCTGCACACTACTTCAGAACTGGTATCTGTACACTACTCAACACTAAGCATCTGCACACTACATCGTAACTGCCACACCACTTGACATCTGCAGACTACCCCACATCTCTTATCTGCACACTACCTCACAACACTGGACATGGGTGGAAGAAGGCATGCTGGATAAACCAAGATCAGCTGGGATAGAAACATTCAGATCAAGGTGTTAAACCCAATATGTCCTCTTCAACTTTGCTGAAGACCAATAGTATAACATTAAAAATAGGAAGATGGAACTCAACAGAAACACTGAATTTACAACATTTTATCTTCAGAGAACTGATTCTTTCTTTCAAAGCCCAAAAAAAAGAAGAAAAAAAAAGGGTATGTATACAACCAAACACATTTGTGATGCAAACCATTCACATTGACAATTGTGTCGATGAAATTATAATGATAATAAAGAGATGACTTCGTTCAATGCAGTACTGTGATTTTTACATACATTGTAACATTTTGGCAAAGTAATCTGGTGTGTGTGTGCACACATGCGTGTGTGTGTTCAAATGTGTGCAAGACCGCAAAAATACCTGAAGTAAACCTAAAGTAGAGCCAGCGAAGATTTCCTTTGACACAGATATTTCCATGGCGAAATGGGAAATTCTGTGCTAGAAATTCTGTATCTCTCTGTTTCTGCCTTGTCGTTTTTCTTCCTGTCACCTCCTTCTTGTCAATTTTCTGCCTTCTTGGTCCATTCTCCTGTTTTCCAAAAAGACTTAAAAAGAAAACATTTCTCTCTCGCCTAGTCAGATGCACTAGGCATAACTTGTCAGGCGCTTTAATGACAGTGTAAAGAATTTTTGCTGACATGATAAACAACAATAGTTGCTATATCCAAGCGTTCTAAGAAGAAGAGCTATCTGAATCTTGGGGACAGAACAAAGGAGAGGTGCCAGCATGACATAGGTAGTCGCTTGTTACCAATCGTGCATGTAAGGCATAAGACAACACTGACCAGATCGAAGGGCCTATTAGCGTAATATTTGAGCTTTTCATATGCACTCACCTATCTTTATTTTGCTTATTGTGCTCTATGCAAATAATAAAAAAATAAATCAAAATTTAGAGGACTGTGTATGGTATGCTGACACCCCCCCCACCCAAAAAAAAAAAATCAGAAATCATTACTAACCAATTAACTATTACTGATTCGAACACTAGTGATCTCTCATGATCAGCTGTAATTATTAATTATCTTCAGACTTACCTACTGTTCAGTTTCATAGGATCAGCCTTAATTAACGACTTCATGACCCCTTCTGTTGTGCTCTGACTTTGCTTCATCAGCTGTAATTACAATTAGTCCACGTCTTTGTCTTCCCAATGATCAACAGTAATTATTGCACGACAGTATGCAAGAAGTCCTCTATGTACCTGGTCCTTCACAATGAATGTGCTCAATAATCAGCCTTCAGCTATATATGTAATGACAGCCTGCAGCCAATGACCGCCATCACCCAGTAAGTCTGTTCAAAATGTGTGCCGGTATTGGCCGTCGGAAGGCAACCTTGCCTGCCATTACTGATGCTTCCGCTTTTAAAACAAAGCTCCATTCAGTGGCTGAATATTGAGATGTTTTTGACAGTGTTTGAGCCAATTTTACAAAGTTTTTATGGGTGTAAATCAAGGTAGAGCCAGAGCTGATTTCTTGACAATTATTCTGATGATGAATTTGAAAGGTTTTAGCCCAGATCCTCAATAAATGAATGACAGTGATGATAGGAATGTGGAGGAATCAGACAGTGAACTCTACGGACATGGCAAAATTATGGTTACTGTCATGAATGGCTTTCCAACTTTTCCGGAAACAAGCAGTGCAACGAACATCCCCAAAGGCATACATGTCAGAACTAGACTTTTCTGGTGGTTTTTCAAAGCATGTAAAATGCTTAAACTGCATGATGTTCTATGTTTGAGTGACTCGGGTGCAAAACTTCACGCCAATTCTGTTGTTCCCAAAGACAATAATGAGTACTATTGCACCAGAGGTCATTTTATTTTTATTGTTAGCATGTTGCTGATAAAAGGTATTCAATAGAAAAAAAAGAAAAAAGAGACTAAAATTGGATAATTCTATTGGATATTACAAATTGAAATGCTTGACACAAGGAAGTGACAAAATGAGAAATTGATGAATCTTGCATCATAATACATGGTCAGGATGAAGAGTTAGGTGGTTTTTTTGTTTTAAAAAGAGATAGGTGTTTTTAAACACACTTTCAAAGCAAAAGGAAACAAAACTAAACCTCCATATTTCAGTTCTAGGTAGAAGTTACAGCTTTACAATCAATTGAAATATCAAAATCAACATGACCCTACACCTGCATAAAATGGCATCTGATAGAAAAGTGGGTCAGGTGCGGTGCGACTCGTGTTGTGGTGGAGGGTCACCTATGTGGCAGATTGAAGGCTGATCCCACCACACCCTTCCTTCATTCAAGTTAGGTGACCTGTATCCCTTCTCTTCACCCTTAACATCTCATGGGTCAGATTATCACACTACTTGTTGTGGCAGTGGATCTACTGACATCATTTCAGTCTGCTTCTGATACACTCTTGTTTTAGGGGGAAGGTAAACACTGACTGCAAAGTGCCATATTTTTCTGCTGTCCCTTCCTACCTAAGGTGCAAGCTGGCTAGGCAGTTGCCATGCACTGCAGTACAACTACACATGCACACAAAATGTATACCCCCCCCAACAATAACAAACAATTTTAAGTACATCCACTTACACCCATTATATCACTGTTTTCCTCTCCCCTCTTGCGTTTTCTACCCCCATGTATTGCCAATCACAGTTTGATGACAACAGTTGTGGATGGAATGAACACACACACACATACCTATACATGAGTCTTCAGGCCCTGGCCACATTACCTAGCCATCTGACTACCTCGGCACACTTTGCTTACATAATTACGTCCTGCCCAACAATCCACTGTGTCCTATCATTCCACATCACAGGGCAACACTAACATCACCTCGCCGCTGTCTACTTTAACCTCCTCTCTCCATGTCCTTCACAATTCAGTCATTGCGCAGATATTGACACATACAGAAGACACGCTGTTTTTCCCAATGGCCCTACAATGGTACAGGGAAAAATCAACACCGAAGACACAACAGAGGGGAGGCAACACACTGATCCCGCAAACAAATCAACAGATGAGTGTCGTCATCCATCCTTTGGCGTGAGGTCGGATCTGCTCCACACAGTCAGTGGCCTCCATAGCAGGCAAAGTTATTTGGTATTGCTTTCACGCTCCCCTTCACATCACACACGTGTATCTCCATCAGCACATACATACATACACACACTCATCACTACTGCCTGTATCAACACAACACTTTTGAACACACACCCTCATGAATATATATCCTAATGAGCACATACCCTCCTACATGCAGCCCAAGCACACCCATACTGACAAAAGCACTCACACCAGACAACCACACACACTCGGAGCACCATGAAGCCCAGAGCAGATTTTCCTCCCCAGTCCACGCTGTAGAAGGCTCCTGCATCACACACACACACTCTCCCCATCCACAGGCCTCTGCAGTATATCCAGGTAACAAATCCCATGAGGTAGATATAGGCCATTCATGCCCCTGCCCTGTCTAGCTTCTCCCACCACCTTGAAAACCAGAGGCAGTAGGCAGAGTGAAGGCAGAGGCATCACTGCCTCCAGACACACTGGCCATCTTCTTGCCTAAGGACAGCAGGCAGTGGCTGCTACAGCCATACATGCTTCAGGCCCATTCCCTCTCCTCTCCCACACCCATCAAGGTGTGACCCATCCAATGAGCACACACCCATCAAGATGTGACCCATCCAATGAGTACACACCCATCAACAGTGTTGATTCTAGGATTTCAAAATCAGGGGCCCAGGGGCCCCCTAAAATGGAAAAAAGGGGGCATTGCCCCCCCCGACAAGTAGTATTTGCTTACAACACCCTCGCTACTCTTAGTTACTGCTATTTTTTCAAAGAGAGAAACAAAACATACAAGCAGATACGTAGGCAGAAAGGATTAAATATTCACTTTAAGTGTTGCAGTTAAAATGCAGTAAGCACTTGTGACACAGGAGATAGAGAGAGAGAGAGAGAACACTGTTCACAGAGAGAGATAGAGAGAGAGAGTGGGGGTGGAGGGGAGAGAGAGGGAGATGGAGGGGAGGGAGAGAAAATAAGAGAGAGAGAGAGAGAGAGAGAGAGAGAGAGAGAGAGAGAGAGAGAGAGAGAGAGAGAGAGAGATCAAAGTTAAATTTCTACTTCCAGAGTTGGGGAGATAGATGTAGATGAGACAAGAGGTAAAAGCCAATATCAAAGTTTTTTTCTCTCATCTACATGGTACACTGAGAGAGAGAGAGAGAGAGAGAGAGAGAGAGAGAGAGAGAGAGAGAGAGAGAGAGAGAGAGAGAGAGAGAGAGAGAGAGAGAGAGAGAGAGCAAAGTCAATTTCATATTTCCGCATTCAGAGAGAGGGAGGCCAAATTTGTATTTCCACATTCAGAGAGATAGATCCAGGTCAAGATAAGTTAAAGCCAATGTCAAAGCCCTTTTCAACCCCCCCCCCCCCCCCCCCCCCCCATTGAGAGAAACAGAGAATTGAACTGAACTTAATGGATTTTATTTAAAGAGAGAGAGATTAAAATTGTATTTCCACTTTCAGAGAGATAGATCTACATCTACGTAAGTTAAAGCCAATATCAAAGTCTTGTTTCAGTCCCCCCCCCCCCCCCCCTACCCCCCACCAAGATCGGACAGAGGACAGAGAGAGAGAGAGAGAGAGAGAGAGAGAGAGGGGGGGGGGGGGGGGAGGAGGAGGTCAAATTTGTATTTCCACAATCAGAGAGATCTAGATGATAGATTAAAGCCAATGTCAAAGTCTTGGTTTTTTCCCCCCCTAGATCGGACATTGAGAGAGAGAGAGAGAGAGAGAGAGAGAGAGAGAGAGAGAGAGAGAGAGAGAGAGAGAGAGAGAGAGATGCCTAACTGATGGAAGTCTGGCAGTGTTCTTGATGCTTTAAGTGCTGTTCTGTAATTAGCCCAGTTGCCTGTAGTGAATGCATTGTTCTTTCCATGTTTGAAACACAGCCGATAGATAGCCATGTTCAATGTTCTCAAGCCAAGGCTACTTGTCTTGCCAGATCTCCAGCTCTGAACCTGCTGAGCCACAGCGTCTGCTGTTTCCTCAACGATCTCTGTCCCAAACACTTGTACAAGGCCTCTTGGAAGATGATGTAATCGAAGAGGACAACAGAGCAGGACAAGCCTGCTTTATTATGAAGAGGGCTTGTTGTGGCCCTGGGGGTAGAGTACCAAGTAATGAATGCTGCATGAACTGACGACTGAGGAGGACGAAATACAATTTCCATGATTGGTCAAAAGTGAGGCGCTTAGCTAACCAGAAGCATCATTGAGAACTTGGGAGTAGTGCTTAATTTTAGAGATTATATAAACAGCAGTTTTGATGGCGCAGTTTGTTCAAAAACGCGCCGTCCAGGATTATTTTGCGTCCGTTAGGGTGCACTGCCAACATCGTTTTGCGGCAATTTCGAAAAAAATGTGGGAATCCTGCAAGGGCGCACCCTAGAATCAACACTGCATGATCAAGATGTGACCCATCCAGTGAGAACACATCAAGATGTGACCCATCCAATGAGCACACACCCATCAAGATGTGACCCATTCAATGAGCACACACCCATCAAGATGTGACCCATCCAATGAGAATACACCCATCAAGATGTGACCCATCCAATGAGAATACACCCATCAAGATGTGACCCATCCAGTGAGAACACATCAAGATGTGACCCATCCAATGAGAATACATCAAGATGTGACCCATCCAATGAGAATACATCAAGATGTGACCCATCCAGTGAGAACACATCAAGATGTGACCCATCCAGTGAGAACACACCCATCAAGATGTGACCCATCCAGTGAGAACACACCCATCAAGATGTGACCCAACCAGTGAGAACACACCCATCAAGATGTGACCCATCCAGTGAGAACACACCCATCAAGATGTGACCCAACCAGTGAGAACACACCCATCAAGATGTGACCCAACCAGTGAGAACACACCCATCAAGATGTGACCCATCCAGTGAGAACACACCCATCAAGATGTGACCCATCCAGTGAGAACACACCCATCAAGATGTGACCCATCCAATGAACACACACCCATCAAGATGTGACCCATCCAATGAGCACACACCCATCAAGATGTGACCCATTCAGTGAGCACACATCAATACATGACCCATCCATTGAGCTCCCACACATCAAGATGTGACCCATCCAATGAGCTCACACCCATCAAGATGTGACCCATCCAGTGAGCTCACACCCATCAAGATATGACCCATCCAGTGAGCTCACACCCATCAAGATATGACCCATCCAGTGAGCTCACATGACAGCGAGTGGCACACTTCAACATGTGGCCTGCCCACATTCACAAATCAGGAAGATCAGGCCGATACCTGACCACGATGGAGCCTTACTCAGGTAGAGATGCCACGATTTCTGCAACTGCTCAGCTGGCACCTCTGCAGATTTCAGCAGGGTTCACCATCTGGCAGTGCCGACAGGGCGTGCACGCCCAGCCAGCGCAGTGAGTAAAGCAGCACAGACACAGCCCTCCTTGCTCCTCACACCAACTGCAGGACGGACACTCCTGGCTGCCTGCTCTGTGAGTCGAGGGGTGCTGCTACAGCAACGACGATGTCGGTTCACTTTCTGCTTCCAGCACAGGAGATACCACCTCCACCAACTGAGGCCTCAGCCAGCAGCAGAGTCATAGATAGGCCTGCAGTGCGTGGTACATCTGCATCAGGACCAGCTTGTGCAGCGGAAGACAGGACCGCCGGTCGTTGGTGGCAGGGTCATAGGTCAGCCACGACAGGGAGTTGTAGTTGGCCAGCACAAATCTGCAACCACAGGAGTCAAGATGTATTGACCTTTCATTTCCATGTCTGGGTCACCCTTTTTTTTGTTTGTTTTGTTTTAGGTGGACGTATGTACTTGACTGTAGGGTATAGTAGGTAAATGCAGGCAGTTATAGTTTGCGTACAGGACAGAAGAAAAAAAACCAGGGGGGAATGTGGTCACAGGTAGAGGTATGTATGTACAGGACTGCTGGCAGAGGTAACTACAAGAGGTGAAGGCATGCGTGGATCGCTGTCTCACCTGAGGACGTCACAGGTGAAGGTGGAGTCCAGGGGGTGGTTGCTGCGGTTGGGGCTGTTGGGGGACTGGTCCAGGTCCTCCTGCCACTGGCGACTGGACATGTTGACGTGCAGCGCTGCCTGTCACCATCACCACACACACACCACTGCTGATCAGCATCATCAATGTCTACAACAATACTTACTGTACACTTCTCTGTGTCACATCGTCAACAACACTTACTGTACACTTCTCTGTGTCACATCGTCAACAACACTTACTGTACACTTCTCTGTGTCACATCGTCAACAACACTACCTGTACACTTCTCTGTGTCACATCGTCAACAACACTACCTGTACACTTCTCTGTGTCACATCGTCAACAACACTTACTGTACACTTCTCTGTGTCACATCGTCAACAACACTTACTGTACACTTCACTGTGTTACATCGTCAACAACACTTCTGTGTGTCACATCGTCAACAACAGTTCTAGTACACTTTACTGTGTCACATCAACAACACTTCTCTGTGTCACATCGTCAACAACATTTCCTGTAAACTTCTCTGTGTCACACTGTCATGTAACTGAACTTGGCAAAATCTTTGTATCACTGTGATATGACTGACACATTTTTGTCATGTAACCCTCTATTTACACCGTTTCGCTCTACGTAAATCTTCTCTATCACATGCACTGCTCTGTATATCATTAGAAATCATGTCATGGTAAAGCCATACAGTTTTAAATCAAATAACATTAAGATCAATATGCCTCACATAAAGGGTGATTAGGTAAAAGAAAAAAAAAAGACCAAGAGATTGTGAGTGCAGGCAATTGCACTTGTCTGTGCGAGTGTGTGTGCGCATGCTGGTGAACAGGCACATGCATGAGTGTCCGTGTGTTGCATGTGCCCACATGAGTATACACTAGCGCATGCATGCATGAGTGTGTGTTCTGTTTTGTGTGTTTCCTGCAGCCCTGACCTTGAAGCAGACGGGTGAGACATGCTGGTGTTCAGGACAGGAGGACCACAGCCAGAGAGGCAGAGGTCCAGTGGGGGCTGTGGACACGTAGTAGCCCATGGCCAGAGGCTGCTGCAGCAAGTTGTTGTCCTCCTGGGGGTCCGACACCACCTGGCCACCCACCATCTGCACCCACACAGAAAAAGTAAAGGTAAAGGTAAAGGAGTCCCATAACCTATAAGGTCGTAGGGGAGCAAGGCGTCAGAGACCTCACTTCTCTAGGGCCAGCATATTGAGGGCGGTGCCCATCTCCTCTCCCTCGCTGCTTTACCTTCCCTGACCCTAAAGAGGGCAGGTACCCATTTACAGCTGGGTGAACTGTACTGAAGCCAAGGCGCGCAAATGGTCACCCATCCAACTGGTAACCACGCTCGACGCTGCTTAACTTGGTTGGGGGAAAGCAAGTGCTCCGACCACTGAGCTATCCCGTCCCCCTCACAGAAGTCAGTGAAAAAGACACATCTGACCAATCCATCATCGTCATCATCGGTTCATTGCCAGATAAATGTGAAGCTGTACCGACATGACGAAAACACCCCCAAAAATAAAAATCACCTAAACATCGCTGAAAAGTCATGAAACATCTGATAAACAACTCTTTCACCAAACCAAAAAGTAGATAAAGGAAGAAACCTCCCAAAAGACAGATAACAGAAGACTGCATACATGGATGATGGACACATCAACGAAAGACAACCAAAGAGATCTGCTGATCATTTAAGTGTCATCACCACAAAGAACAGATGGGAAAAAAAAATCCCGTTCTTTCTTTCTTCTGAACCCACAGAATTAGGCACACTATGTCTGAACGTCCTGCAACACACATCATCACAGCCTCCACAACTCACAGAAGCCAAGTCGTTGGCGCGGAAGGAGGGCCTGGTGCGGTCGTGCATGGCGCCATTCGGGGAGGAGGGCTGGGGGTCGAAGTTGTCGCTGTCCAGGAAGTTGAAGTCGATGAAATCCATGCCAGGCGCCATGCTGCCCAGCTCCTGACCCAGGTCACCGTCAGGGAAGACGTCGTCGATGTCGCACAGCGGGTCGTCATAGGTGTCCATGGGGTTGGCGTCTCCAGGCTGCAGGGGGTTGGCATTGACCTGCACCACACACCATAACCACCACCTCCGGTCTGACATTTGACAGTGCGGGGGGAGGAATACCAACATCAGTCACACAGCAAGAGTCAGAGCTACATTGACAGAATCCTTACCAACCCTTCAAATCCCCAAATGTTTACCATTTTTTACCTTTTATAAGGCTTTTCTTATAGTATGCATACACAAAGTATCGGTGTAAAATTCAATATATCACTTTCAGTGTACATTTAGACATTTTTCAGACCAGCTTGATAAAGTTTTTTTTGTTTGTTTTTTAAATGTGGATCTTTAATGTGATTTTCTGTATAACGGCCACCAAAGAATACAACCATTCAAATGGAAATAAAATCAAAACTTACAAAGATATTCAAAGTCTGTTTACTTGAATCATTTCAGTGATTTCATTAGTATGATAAAGCTACAGAATCCCAAAGGTGTAAAAATTCCACTACGCCTGTTTTTCTCATGCACCATTGATTCTGCAGTGACACTACAGACCATATAATGCAACAAGTATATGCTTTCACAACAGGTGATCCAAGCCCCAATTTTTTTTAACAAAAGCAACAAAACTTTAGACCATTTGAGCAAAGCGAGAAGCAGCTAGAGAGGGAGGTTGTTAATACCTGAGCGGTGGCAGAGGTGGGGAAGACGAGGATGTGGGTGACAGAGGCATCGCGCGGGGTCTGCAGGGGCAGGCTGGAGCTCTGCTTCTCCTCCTGCTTCACCGTGTCGGCCATCACCTGGAAGCCTCCGTTCACCTCCATGGACACCACACAGGCGCTGTGCACGCAGGGGCACTCTGCCGAGTAGGAGCACTGCGCACACATCTCCCGCACTCTGCGATTGGCCGCCTGCAAGTTCTTCTTGCCCAGCAGACCAGACCACCCTGCACACACAACAAGCAAGACTTCACTCTCTGACCTCCACACCCCTGTCCCTCCCCCCAAAAAAACAAATACAACAAACACTAACCACTTTCTGGTAAAAACTATAATGCTTTGTTAAAGCACACATGATAAAATTCATCAGTTCAGACCAAAAAAAAGCTTTCATGATTGATCTCAATATCCAAATAAAACTCTCTGAATTTGAAGAGCAATAATGTTTTTGAAAGCTGTGAATACTGCCACTGACTCAATAAAGACATCCATAACGACAAAACCATTACCCTCTACAGTGCAAGCATTATCATGTAACCATATCCATAACATTTCCATCAATTCCTGATATGTACATGATTTTGATTTAGTTCTATTAGAAGCAGAAACCTTCCATCTCTCAAGTACTTGTATCACAGAATAAAAATAAGGCTTCTTGACAACAAAATTCAATGTACTCTAACATTTCCAGGCAATAAAAATATACTCAATGATTGGCAATATCATATCAATAGCACAATATGAAACAGTATCCTTTGGTTACAGCAAACAAACAAAACAAAACAACACCAAAAAAAGTCTAAGATCTAACCAAAAGAAAGAAAACAGATGCTCAAAACTAAAGATCACTGAAGTAATGTTTTGGTACATTGGATACCATCAACATTTAATTTCATCACCTAGATTTCCTGAATTTGTGTATCAGCACCCCAGTAGAATTTTGAGCAAAGAAAACAGATAACCAATTTCAGAAAGAATAACGTGTAACCGATCCTCACTTCAATTACATTGTTTGCATCATCAAGATCAACAAACAATGGTTTGCGAAAGTTAAGTGTTTTCAATTCATCAGAAAACAGAAAGACCACATATGCTGACGTCTGACTAGCGTATACAGTTTTAAGGATTTATGACGACCGTACCCATTACATAGCCTGAATAACCCAAAAGAAAAGAGAGGAATGGGCCACACCTTTCAGTTCCCCATGGCCCAAACGGCCCAGGCGACCGATGACAATCCTGGTGGGTCGCAAACTCATGGAGACAATGCCTAGGATGTAGTCCCACAGCTTGGACAGGGCGTGCTTCCTCGCTTTTGCCTTCTTCCGCCGATTTCTGCACCAACACCATCCACATCACATATTAATTAAGCCTGCACACACTTCTTTCTGTGGATTTACAATGTTGGTGCTTTTCACACCCCTAGCCTTTCTACACATCTCTGAACAGGGGACTGGGCCAACCAATAGGAGAGTAGTTTGATGTGGTGAAACTCCCCTGAAGGAACAGCCCTCCTCATCATTAAAGAGTCTTATGATATTGATAATCAACATCTTCCAGCAATATGAAGACCTCCCAGTGGAACATCAAAAAATTGCATAGGGTCAGGAAAATCAGCACCTCCTCTTATTGGTAAGGACTGTTCATACACTTTCACATCACTAAAATGGCCATGGCATCCATCTTAGCAGCAAAAACTATCCCGTCTGGACAAAAGCGTCACCCCCCCAAAAAAAAAGACCCAACCCAAAAGGATTAAAAGTAGGATGGTCCAGGTACTATTCCTTCAGACAAGGTGATAAGCTGAGATTCTGTGAGCAATTTACATTTTGGGCATGTAAAAGGATTCAAGGCAGAAAAGGAGACTGACCCTGGGTCAGTTCAGCAGTATAACACACACACTCCAAATGAAATACACATGGTAATTTATAAACACATGTACAGTATATACTTTTTTCCCTCCAGAAAAATAAATTTCCTTTTTACTTTGTGGAGACTTCATGTTGATTACATTCACAACTGTCCCCCTTTCCACCTGGTGCTCTTCCCTGCAGTCCTGTTGGATCACCTGATGTTCTTACCTGTTGGGAATGTCGATGTTGATGACACACGTGTCCAGCAATTCTCCTCGACTGTCGGTAGAGACACAGAGAAGGAAGCGCTGGTCGTGCGACAGACAGTAGGTAAAGAAGACGACGCTGCATCTGTCCGTGGCCTCGCTGTCCATGTGGGTGGCGGGGGCGATGGGCGGGGCCAGGATGTAGGGCGGGGAGTACAGGCGCCACGGGCTCCCTGCCTCCCCCTGCACACACACACACAGCAACAGCACACTGTCACCACCACTGCTGTCTTCTTCAATGCAGGACTGGTGCAGATATCTGCATCACCGTCACCACCACTGCTGTCTTCTTCAATGCAGGACTGGTGCTGTACATGGCACAGATATCTGCATCACCGTCACCACCACTTTCTTCAATGCAGGACTGGTGCTGTACATGGCACAGATATCTGCATCACCGTCACCACCACTGCTGTCTTCTTCAATGCAGGACTGGTGCTGTACATGGCACAGATATCTGCATCACTGCACAGAAATCTACAACCCCAGAAGTATGACAGCAGCATTTGGAGAGAGAGATGAGAGAATGCGTGGGTGGTGGTGAATGAGAAAAACTACAGAGTATCAGCATTAGCTATACACACACACTCACTTTCCAAACATGAATAAATGACCCAGGTATACATAATGTGGATGTAAAACTGGGTTGTGAACATGGAAGTTTCCAGTAACTTTTTTTCACAAGCGTGTGGAGTCCATTTCTGATCAGAACAAGTAGGCTGTGTCACAAACAGACAGACTTCTGCATCATCTTCTTCATTGTCCTCAACAACCATCATGCATTAATTCAATAGAAATATATCAAATCTGGGGGGGCCTTCATGGCCAAAATTTATATTGTCCTTGGGTTCAAATCTGCCTCTGGCACTTCATGCCAGAGAAGGTGAAATCTTTTCAGTTTTCCAATCTATGGAACTCTATTGTCAGAGTTGAGCTTCTATCAGTCCATTTCAATTTCCCCTGACCCCACAAATCTTTTAGATGAGATTCTAAACCAAGGTCCCAGGAGTGAACACTTTGCAGGTGACCTTGCCCACACATCAAAAACCCATCCAACTTTCAAAAAAAAGAGCAGGCCAGCTATAACTAGCATCAGTGACACATACCCAGCATGCAATATACCACCTGCAGAGATTGGGCTTTGCCAGATTCACCTTCCCCTAAACACACCACCAGAACTGTATGGTGCCCCAACCAGTGAATAGACAACAACCCCCCCAAAAAAACCCCAACAAACAAAAAAACAACAACCCCACCAACAAAAAACAAACCCATGAGAATCCTGAAAACATGTGGAGAACAAACAACCCATGTAGTGGAAACATCCCTTACAGGTTTGGATTTGAGGAAGAAGTCGGCAGCGGCAGCGGGGCCGAAGCCAGTGAGGGAGCGTCCAGCGATGGTGTGTGTCAGGTTCCACCGGCAGGCAGTGAAGACAGAGAAAGCCAGGGACTTGAGGGCCTGGGACTTGGTGCTGCTGTCCTCGTGGTCCATGATGGTTTTCAGAGGCACAACCTGCATAGTCAAAATAACTTTTCTCAGAGGATGCTAGTCCAGAAAATAATGAATGTATGCAACATCAGCTGATCATACAAAGTGAGGGAACACGTGTGTGTGTGAAACATTCCATTTTCTAATCAATTATACACAAAGTCTATTGTAACTAAATACAGATTAAGTGTAAAGGCTTATCTGTACACAACTGTTATGTAGACAGGTGAAAAGTGTCCTACCTACAGAAAAGGTGTCACAGTACAGGTGTATCTTCTACTCTGTACACAGAGACTCTTATCATATCACAGACCAATACACTACACACAGAATCTACAGCAGCTTGTACCCCCAGCACTAAATCCCACACAGCTTCACTAACAGACAGACAAGGGTGTGGTGGTGGTGGTGAGTGAGGACCGACCTGCAGGAAGGTGTTGTTGTGGAGGTGGGGGGGCAACACCATCTGCTGGTAGGCGCGCAGCAGGCCCAGCATGGCCATGCGGTGCAGGTGGGACCAGTCCTGGCCGTAGGTGAAGGGGTCGATGAGGTACACCACGATGGCCGGCAGCGTGCTGCTGTCCTCACACAGCTCCGCCTCTGTGCTGGTCTCCGTGCGCTGGGGGCAGGTTCCTCCCTCCCCTGCACTGCTGCCCTCTGGGTGACACACACACAGACCATACTTTGCCATCAACACTGCCTTTTTCTAACCCCACTACACAACTCACTGTTTACAAACATTTGTAACTCACACACACAGACCATACTTTGCCATCAACACTGCCTTTTTCTAACCCCACTACACAACTCACTGTTTACAAACATTTGTAACTCACACACACAGACCATACTTTGCCATCAACACTGCCTTTTTCTAACCCTACTACACAACTCACTGTTTATAAACATTTGCAACTCACACACACAGACCACACTTTGCAATCAACACTGCTTTTTACCTTGACCACACAACTCACTCATTGTTTACAAGCACACACACACACAAAAGAAGGAATGTGGCTGGGCAGCTAAGACGTTCACTACCTAACAAGCCAGCCATGAGGTTCAGGGTTCGATCTCCAGCTTTGCCCTTTCTTCCCAGTTTGACGAAAAAAATCAAACGGAATGTCAAAGTCCTTCAGATGAGACTAAAAACAGACCATGTGTGTGACTGCATGCAGAACATATTGCGCACATGTTAAAAACCCTTTCCACCTTTCAAGAGTCGGCCATTTCGTGTTGGCAGGAACGAATGACAAAACTGTAAAAACCGCACACACACAAGTAGTGTTTGGACACCATACCCCAAATCTGACAGTCGCATTAACAAAATCTCACCACTGGCTGAACCTTGTGCTCTAGCCAGGAAACAACCCCCCCCCCCCCACTATGCAGTATATCCATACCTTTGGCGTCTTCTGCTGGGATGCCGTTAGGTGTGGTGGTGGTGGTGGTGGTAGAGGGGGTAGTGGAGCCTGGAGCTGGGGACTGGCTGCATTCAGGGGTAGGGGGGTGGGAAGGGGCTGGCTCAGGGGCCTTGAACTGGGCCTTGTGTCCACTGGACCCCGTGTCCAGTCCTGAACGGTCCAAGTTCTGCTGCACTAACAAGGGGCCTGCACATGCACACAGTATAAAGCACTTACTAACAGTCCAAGTTCTGTCCACACTTGTCCTCACAGCCTAGCTCACTGATATATACACATATCAACTAATCAATCACTTCAAATCTGTACTGTCTTTCATATCACATCACCACATATAAACACAGAATTGCTAAGCAAAGCAAATCTTTCACACTAATCACATCATGTTGTATTGGCTATGCTCATCCAATCTTTCATATTCCTTACATACATCACATTTTCATACAGATAAACTTCCGACTTTCAATGGCAATTATCATTCACATTGCGAGTATACTCGTTCAACGAATGATATTCAGTCTTTTTGCTTCATCATAAGCACATTGTACAAACATGTTAATTCACTGCCACGGAAACACTCTCTCTCTCTCTCACACACATGCACAGAGAACTTTGTTCAAGCAGCAGCATCGTGCTGTGCAGTGCCTCACCTAACAAGTGTTTGAGGGCCTGAGCGTACATCTTCAGCTTGCCGGCTATGGGGCTGTCTCCTGCAACACACAGCACTCTGTGTCAGCCACCAACATCACACCACATCATGCAGATTGGAATGTAATACACACACACAACTCTTCCCCTGTCTCCTGCCATGTATTGCACTGTCAGCCACCAGCACTTGTATCCTCCATCATGTCACCGCATACACATTGGGTTAGAAAACACACACACTTCATCCCTCTGTCCTATATCTTGATTTTATTTACTAAGAATGGGAGCAAGACAGTAAATGCATGCATGCTCGTATGTGTGCTGGTTGGCATGTGCGTACTTTTAACCTCTTAACTGCTGAGTGCAAGTGCACCCTATATGCCGGGGAATAAAATTCTTATGTACCACTGCTATGTTCATATCCCTCTTACTCAGAAACTACTACATGAATATTCCTGATAGTCTGCTCAATGACAGTATATATATCGTAGATTACTTCTAGGCAAGCTCAAATTAGTTAGCATGATATTTCACTGCAAAAATATATTTAAAATGTAAAAAAAAATTGACCAAAAATATGATTTCTTTATCACCACTGTCATTCTGAGTACCCCGATCTCAATAACGTCAAACATAAGTCTAGGCCAAATCTCTTTTTTTTTTTTTAATGCACGATCGGCTGAATCATACACGATCGTTTTCATCACTGTTAGGTAAATCTACAGTTTTATTTGCCACTTTTACAGCTGTGTAAAGTTATATATGCCTTCAACAAGAAGTGTCAGCCATTTTGAACACGAACTTCCCAAGCAGTCATGCATAAAAACACAAAATACGAGCTAAAAAACGATCGTTTTTGCTACGGTTTTTGCAGCTGGATGTTGCCAAGCAACAGGAGAGTGACCTCCATTAATTTTGGAGTTCTTTCCCTTTAACCCTAGTAGCGCTAAATAAACAGCAACAAGCCTCACTTCTATTGGCTGAATTAACATTGGCTAGCATTGTTTTGGAGCATGGTGGGCTCAAACAACCCTTGATATTGATATATAAAACTGAATTAAATGTGTTAAGCTATAGATCACTGGAAAGAAGAGATAATATGCTTTTAAATGAGTATAATTTTATAATAGTGTGTAGTGTTTATGATTATGTAAAAAAAAAAAAAAAAAAAATCATGTTCGCACTACCGATCACTGTTCCACTGTCAGGGCCCCGGATCGATTTTAACACGATAAGCAAAGTTCTTGCGGTGCATAAATGTCATGATTAGGTAAACACTATTTCTTGACATTAGTTTTCAAAAAATAAGGAGTTTGTATCGCTTTATCGGTCACCAAATACTCGGAAAAGTTCAGCGACAGGATCGACGCCATCGCGACCGTCATGGCGGAATGTGCGAAGTGGTGGCTTTCTATGACAAAAATACAAAGATCGCTTGATTTCATGTGATGCAAAGTACTCAGCAGCATAGCGATTTGACTCAACAACAGTTATTTCGAAGCCTCGTTGCGTCAAAATAAAGTAAAACAATCTGTGACGTTGAAATCGCCGAGTAGCGAAAAAGTCCATCCAGCAAAACTAGCACCGCTCGATTCAGTCCGATCGCGATCGATTTTTACCAAGTTTTTCAAAAATATTCCACAATCCTTACCTCATCGTCTCTCTCATTGTTTATTTCAACCAAATCCAGCCTCTAAAACTCCTCCTCGCTGTCAATTTTGTAAAAAAGCTCGAAAAACGCTTGAAGAAATTCTAGTGCAAACGCTGGCCGCCATTTTTGTTGAAGACGATCTCGGCTGGTCCGAAAAAAAAATAAAATACACTCTTAACCAATCAGATTCTTCGTTGCTTGTGTGTGTCAAACGACCTTCACCCCTTTCTGCGGGCCTACAACGGCCTTAACATTCATTGGCTGACCTTTGAAAGCGAAAGTAAGCTTTCAACTATGACCACCCACGTCATCCCGGAATCCGCCACACAGCCTAGACCCGCCTTTCCCGGAATATTCCGGGAACCGCGCCACTAGGGTTAACTGTAGTCAAGGAATCAGGCTTGTTTACTTCGGTTTGACACCCCGGAAATTTTCCGGGTTGTTGGCGTATAGGGTGCACGTTTAGCCCTGGAAAATTTCCGGGGTAAGGCAGTCTAGTGGCTAAATAAGCTTTTCTGTGTGTGTGTGTGTGTGTGCGTGTGTCTGTTATACATGTGTATTTTTACTAACACACCTGACCATCCCCTACTCGGTAAAGATGGCACTACTTAAAAAGAGGGACATGGGAAGGCACAAACTTGGTTAGGGGGTGGGGGTAGGATTTAGAAAACAAGTGAGAGATTGTAGAGAGCGAGAGGGAGAAAGAGAAAGTGAGTGAGAGTGAGAGAGGGAGAGAGAGAGAGAAGACTGACCTAAGAGACTGAACCAGTCATCCACAGACTCCTCAGCGACTTTCTGGGCGGTGGTTTTCCCCATGTGGAAGATGCCGTCCCTCAGTGCTTTGATGGGCAAGTGGCGGCCCAGCCGACACAGCTCGTACACCGTGCTCAGCTCCCTGAAGAAGCTGCGCACATGCTGCAGCACAAAGTCATTCTCCGGGGAGATGACAACGTACAGTATATCCCGGGGACGGCTGAAGGGCTCCAGGTACTGCTTGTCCTGTTGACACGGAGAGACACACCTGTACTGGGGGTTTTACATACATGTTCAAAGCATGAAACATTACATCTACACTGGGGATGCAGAATGCATGTCGCAATTGATAAACTCTCAATTCAACTATCTCCATTGCCAATGTCATATGTAGGAGTTCCACACAATGCCACTAGGGTTTGCCATCTCTGTCTCTGCTGAGTTCTATGATCTCCTGTAGCCCTCCCAGACCACTAACCTCGGTGATGTTGGCAATGTAGGATGTTGGTGGTCTGCCTCTTTTCCTTCTGCCCTCAACCTTACCTTGGAGATCTGTTGTCATCAGATTTGTCTGTGTGTTTCTGTTTTCATGACCGACATGTCTCAATCTGCACTTATCAATTTCAGCTAACATTTGCGTTTGTACTGAGAGTTCACCAAGAATGCTTTTCTAACAAATGAACCTATTCTTGTCCTCTCTTCAAGCCAGCTGAGGAAAGCTTGAGATGGAATTACGATACTGACAATGATACAGCAGTTTCCGTTAGTTTTCTAACTCAGTCTTATCTAAGCCAACCCAGACTACTGCACAAGTTTATTTGTGATGCACTTCAAAAAGGTGAAAGCATACAAGTCACTATTGCAAACAAACAATGATCATAAACCAGTACTACAAAACAGAATAATGACCAAAGTACCAACACACATAAAGTCCATCAAACAACTTGTAAGCAAAATAATCACAAAACACACAAACTAACCAGCGACAAAAAAAAGACCAAAGAGGGGCAGGCAGAAGAACTGTCATAACATAAAATAATTACACCAAGACAGGACAGAAAGAGAGCAGACAGAGGCAATGAGTATGTAGAAGAAACAAAGGGTAGAAGAGGTGGACAAAGAGCAGAAGAAAGAGGTGGCTACAGGCCAGCTTGCTCACCCAGAAGCGGACAGAGTAGGGGGACACGGCCAGCCAGTCCCTGTCATGGGTCACCAACACGTGTGGGATGGGCTGGGGGGCGCTGCTTTCCATCGACCCTGTCGTCACATCACATCACATCATCCGTCGTGAACACACACATCAAACAGTGATTACACTCCTACATTATCTACCCAACATGCTGAATGCGTTGTCGACATTCATCAGGCAATGACTTACACTGCTACATTATCCGTCAACAAGAGGCTTGTAGCTGCTAGAAAGTTGGATCAAAACTATGTGTGTACTGTATCTAAGTACATATACCTCCAACTTGGAACTGGCTCAAGGCTTCACATGCTATCAGCTAGAAAATAAGTCTGTGACAACAGAAAGTTACCTCTCTCATCAAGTCTTTACTGCTTCACATTTAAAAAGCAATGACCTTTGGAAACATTTCAACAGAAAGAAGTAATGGAAAGAAAACTGTTCTTTGGAAGTTTTTTAAGAAGGAAAAATACCCAAGCCGAGAGCTTCTTCACCTCATGCCCTAAAAAAATATCACCAGTGTTTCACATATTTTATTTCTTATGCACGAGAGAGAGAGAGAGAGAGAGAGAGAGAGAGAGAGAGAGAGAAGAGAGAGAGAGAGAGAGATAGACAGACACACACACACAAACTCAAATCACTTAATTGCATAGATAGAGTACATCTATTGCAATGGGGAAATATAATTTTTTGTTTTTTTTAAACAAACCACCAAAATATGACAAAATTCAAACATCTGTGTTGTCTCATACACAAATACCTCCACTATGATTAATGAGACTACACACACACTTACATAATACTAGACATAAATACATTTTCTTATGCATCTGCACATGCGCATGCACACACACAAGCGCACACACTGGTGTGAACGAGCGAGAGAGAGAGAGAGAGAGAGAGAGAGGTCATCAATGCAGACCTCTGCCAGAGAGCTGGTGGAAGTCTTTCCAGGACAGCGGGCCCTGCAGCTTGTAGGTGTGCTCCCACAACCTGGTGACCGTCTTGTACTGGATGGCGTCCTGCAGCAGGGGCTGTAGGGACTTGAGGCACTGAACGATGTCCTGAGAGTTGGCAGGTAACCGATGGGCACCTGTGTACATACACCATCACACAGGTAGGTAGGTGGTATTGCTGGGCATTCCCCACCGTAACACCCTGGGTGTCACTCATAAACAAGCTCTCCCATTCGTCACGCCTAGGTATCACTGCAAGACTACAAGCACATCGCAAAAAAAAACTTAGCATGTATGGCTGTTTTCAAGCACCTTGCCATTTAGGCAGCCACAATCAGACTTCAGAGAATTTTCCCCCATAAATGGAGAAAATTGGCGGTTATACAAAGAGTTTGTCATGAATAATGCTAATCTCAACACAATAATTTCAGAGCATAACATTTGAGTGTAGGCCATGGCACTTTGCTCGCGTCAATAACCAACAAAGCTTTTGCCTGGAGTCAATCACACAGGTGACAATCTAACAAGGCTCCTGTCCCTTTCACTCACTCTTGTCCCCTTCTCATGACAACATTCAACAAGACAGCTGAAGAATCAGTCTGGGCAAGTCACAACATGTACCTTCAAAATAAGGGCCAATCCAAGACGGACCACAGAGACTTGTGAGGAGCCATCTAACTCTGATGATAGCCACTTGCAGAAACAGACAACAGACAGCAGGTGGATAAAAAACTCGAACAGCCTTAGGTTCAATTCCACCCCAACACACACACTCTCTCTCTCTTATAACCCTAAGGGCGGGGACTGGGTGCTTATTCATCATCCTCAAAATAAAAGAATTTGTCATTGTCAGATCACAGCTCTAGCTTAGTGATAATGCTGGTACCTCTGATGAAGGGCCACTTGTGGAGACAGGTCACACGCATGCTGGGGTCGTCCAGTTTGTGTGGGTAACAGTTGTTGTCCTGAGCTTGTCGTGCCATGTCCAGTGTGCTGTACACCGCCTCGTTCCCATCTGCCATCATGCACAATGAGCTTCATGTACACACTCACCAACCATAACTTTTTACAAAACAAGAAATCTTACATGCATTCAGACACTTCATCCTTGTGCAAAGCTCTTAATTTCACACTAAAGTGCATTGCATCACATTCACAGGAAGTTAAAAAAGGCAACAGAGGTTTCAGATTTGCACATCCCAGAGGTGAATGTATGACTTACCAGCACTTCTAAATGAAAACTGACAGCAGATGAAAATTGTTGGACAATAAAATTCTATACTGTCATCAAATTGCTACTGACAAGGCAAATCTGTAAGTGTTGACCAAGTAATTCAAGTATTCCAATGTGAGCATGTGTGAACCTTGGTCACTGCAACAAGTCATAACTTTTATATGTTGTGTAACCATGCACCCTAACAGGTGCAGGCTTTGGAGACAGGGAATGAGCAATGAATGAAAAAGATTTAGTCCATAAGACTGTTTCCATCATATCTCCCCATAAGCTTGTGTTCTTGACCAAGATTTTGTCTAGATTGTTCCCCACCCCCGTCATCTTTTTCTTTTCTTTTCTTTTAAAAAACAAAAAAGGTGACACAAGCCTGTCACAAAGTGAAATAATTAAAATTTAGACACAAACAAAATGGGTCAAACAAGTCTACTACGCATCAAACTAGTGGATGGAACAGAACAAGCTGCTGTGTGTTTACATTTGAAAGTGCTCAATTAACCTTGATCATGGTGGCCACTCTTGAATTGCAGTATGTTGTTCTGGTAGCTTATCAATTAGGTGTGTTATCTGTGATTATTCTCAAGGTCTATTTTTTGCTTCATTAAAAGAATATACTGGACTGTCATACAATCACTATTATTGAACAGTGATTCAATAAAGCATGAACTGCTGTACTGGTTTGCGCTGCGACTTTTTGACCACCCCCACCCCTACTGAGTGGGGTACTCAGTACCTATGTTTTGGACCCACTAGATTCCCACAACGATACAGCTATAACAAACAATGAACACACAGAAATACTGAATCGGCTGTCAAACCACTGCAGTTTGATCCGTTCATGGTACTTCTGGGAAAGAGCAGCAGCGAATAATTTTCTGTACACACGCACAAACACACAGCATGCATGGAATACTCCAACTGAACCTGAATGGAGAAACTGAACCTGAATCACAAACATCCTAACAATTACATTTCCAAATAAGGAGCAAGTGAAGAATTTTCATGTATTGATTTGTTCAAATCAGTAGATAATCTAACAAGATTGTTATAGCCCCCAAAAGGAAGGAAGTATGAACGACTACTGACCTCTGATGCCCATGATGTCGAGGAGGGAGGTGGTGAAGGACATGGAGGCGGCCATGTTGAGGGCCGACAGATGACTAGCAGCACAACTGGAGGGGAAGGAGGTAGCAAACTGAGCCAGCAGTAAGTTCAACACCTCCAACGGAACATCCTCCACCTCCTCCCCTCCCTTTCCATCCGCCAGCAGATGGAGAGGGGGTTTGCGACAGTCAAACCGATCGTCCCTGTAACCCGTCACATCCACCTCGTCCTCATAGAACAGTCCAGCGTTGAAGGCAAAGCGACGGTTGATGATGGCGCTGAAGCCACAAGTGCACTTGTAGGAGGACTCGGAGGAACTGCCCGTGTCTGGCAGGTAGAGGCCAATGTCCGAGCCCCGGATGTCCATATTGCACACACACACATTGCAGCTGTCAAAGTTGTAGTCTCGGAACAGGTTGAGGATGGAGTCTGACAGGAGGATGTTCACTAGCAGGGAGTGCACCTCAGGCAGCTGGGAGTTGGTGCCAGTGTTGTCCATGGAGTTCAGCGTCTTGTTCAGGTAGGACGAGGGCGTGGAGGCTGGAGACTGCAGTTCGTAGGACATGGGAGTGCGAGGGGTACGCTGCTGCTGTGCAAAGGCTGGGGAGGGCAGGGGTCGACAGTGCATGCCTTCCACAGAGGGCACGTTCAGGTAGTTCCTGGAAACAGTCACACATACATGCTACAGTGTGCTGCGATGACATACTTGAGGTCGCTGATATCATTTTATGCTTGTCTATGGCTGACATGCTTTATTATTTATGTACTTTTTACTTGATTGCTAGCTTTTACCTGCCTAGCAGAATCAGAAATTATTTTTTGCTATAAAAGTCACATTGACTTGTGACATTTATTTGTGCTTGTGTGTGTCCATTTACATGTGTAAGCTATACATTGTGCATGTGTGTGTGTGTGTACAGGTCATCATCATCTGACAAAAAAGGATTTCCAGATGCATATAATTGTGCAGTGCCTTTGTGCACAGAGCAGAGTGCACCACTTAATTCTACTTACGCTCTGGGTGTATGGAGAGAGTCCATCAGTGTACTTAATTCTACTTACGCTCTGGGTGTATGGAGAGAGTCCATCAGTGTACTTAATTCTACTTACGCTCTGGGTGTATGGAGAGAGTCCATCAGTGGCATCCCATACTGCCAGTCAGCAGGCTTGTAGTCCGGCACCTCTCCCGTCACTGGTGCCGACAGCTGAGTGCAGGCTAGGGGGCTGTACTTGGGGGCGCTGACGTAGCACACATTCTTGGACGGCACAAACACGTCAAACTGAAACAAAGGACCACAACAGTCCTAACTGACCGGTGTGTGGGGCACAGGTACCTGGCCAATAATTATGTCAAACTGCATGCTGCCTGACAGTATGGAGATCCACCAGGCCAGAACACCACCACACATGTACAGGCCTCCAAAAGCTGGATATACTGGGGAAAAAAGCTAGGTAAACATGGTGATATCCAGCCACCTGACATTGTGGACATCAAGATGACTGCGACACCACACCGCACCTCACCACATGCATCAAGTAAGGTGCACATGTAGGGGAGACAGCCAGTTTAGTTAACATGCCCAGAAGACCACAAGAACTCTGGACAGAAGTGTAACAATCATCTTTCAACAAACCCTCCACACATCACTAATCCCTCTACAAACTAACTCCTGCTACCCATCCAAGCCATTTTACATTGGTGGCACAAGGACCTCTGTTCTGACAGGAAATGCATTTTGTTTTCACTACAGGACAACACAACACCCTCCCCTCAGTGACTACTGCTTGCTTCACCAGTAGATTCCTCCAGGCAGATGATACCACTTCCGACAGGGCAAGGCACTCCATCTTTACCCACTGACCCCCCCCCCCCCCCCTTTCAATCAACAGTTAATGGATCTCACCTTAGTTGGGTCCTCCAGGCTAATGATGCTGGTTCTGACAGGGGCAGGGCACTCTGCCTTGACCATAGGCCCCTCCACAATGGTGACTTCCATGGGCAAGTGGGTGTCAGTTACAGTGTCCGGGGGACTGTGCTTGTGCGTCTCCAGAGACGGCGGGGTAGGGTACATCCGCGTCAACTCCGACACCGCTGTCAACATGCCAGTCAAGTGCTGTTTATGGGACAGACATACTTTCTTTTCTTTGTTTTCAAATCTTCTATTTGGGTGGGGATCAATACTCTCCTCTCATTAGCACGCAATAAGTTTGCATAACACCCATGGATTCTGATGACATGAAAATAAAAGATGCAGAAATCAATAAACTAACTATCATTTCTTATCCAATGTTGATTCTGAGAGCCTGGATGTTTTTGGGTGTTGCAGACTCTGTATGACAACAGTTGCACATACACAAAAAAACCCTGCAACATTTTTTTTAACATCCAGCCAATTGTTTTACTTCATCACTGAAAAGCTATTCAAAAATACATGACAATTCCTTTTCTATACTGATTTTTTATAAACTTCTTTACTTTTGGATTCCAGGTGGCACCATGTTCAATCTCTACCCCAGCTGCTCACCTACTGCCACACTGTATCCACAAAACACATCAAACAGACCTTCTAGCCTGGTGCATGACCCTCCTTTTTCACCATTATCCTCCACTACCTACCCCTGCTGTTTCAACAAAGAAGTAAACTAGCTCACTACACCAGTCAGCTGGTACAGAGGAGAAAGCAATCACCTATGGAGGGGGGTTCATTGGCTTCGTTGTGAGTTCTGGCCCCTGCACATTTCAGCTCTTCCAGGGGTCTACCATGGGGAAATCCCAGGTCCATACCCTGTGAACAGACATGAATACCCTGTGAACAGACATGAACACAGCTGTGTACACTACCTGATGACCCTGTGGACAGCAGACATTGGATACCCTTGTGAACAACAGACATTGAATACCCTGTGGGCAACAGACATTGAATACCCTGTGGACAACAGACATTGAATACCCTGTGGGCAACAGACATTGAATACCCTGTGGACAACAGACATTGAATACCCTTGTGGACAACAGACATTCAATACCTTGTGGACAACAGACATTGAATATCCTTGTGAACAACAGACATTGAATACGTTGTGGACAACAGACATGAATACCCTGTGGACAACAGACATTGAATACGCTGTGGACAACAGACATGAATACCCTGTGGGCAACAGACATTGAATACCCTGTGGACAACAGACATTGAATACGCTGTGGACAACAGACATTGAATACGCTGTGGACAACAGACATTGAATACGCTGTGGACAACAGACATTGAATACGCTGTGGACAACAGACATGAATACCCTGGGGACAACAGACATGGATACCCTGTGGACAACAGACATTGAATACGCTGTGGACAACAGACATGAATACCCTGTGGACAACAGACATGGATACCCTGTGGACAACAGACATTGAATACCCTTGTGGACAACAGACATTGAATACCTTGTGGACAACAGACATTGAAATCGCTGTGGACAACAGACATGAATACAGCAGTGATGTACACTATCTAAGTTGTCATGGTATCATTACTCTCAACCATACTCTCGTTGCTAACTACATTCTGTCACCATTGCCATAAGCTACACCCTGTGAACAATGATCCGACACATTACCTAATCCTGTGAACAATGATCTGACATTACCCGAACCCTGTGAACAATGTCCTGACATCATTACCCTAACCCTGTGAACGGTGATCTGACATCATCGCCCTAACCCCGCAAACGGTGATATGACATCACCCTAACCCTGTGAATGATGATCTGACACCATCACCCTAGCCCTGTGAATGATGGTCTGACATAGCTGTAACCCTGTGAACAATGTCCTGACATCACCTAATCCACACACTGTGAACAATGTCCGGACATCATTACCCTAACCAAGTGAACAATGATCTGACTTCACCTAATCCATAAACTGTGAACAATGTACTGATATCACCATAACCCATACCCAGTGAACATCATTACCCTAATTCACGCTTGACATAATTACCCTAAACCTTGTAACCCCCCCCCCCTTCAAACAAAAATCGAGTGTAACAGTCTTGCATTTGCTTGAATAAAATGCAGACCAATTCACTCATAGCACAACTTTCCCTCTCATTAGAAAAAAAGCAAACATGTACAGTCAGTGTATTTGCACTCAAACACACATAACACGGTCAAACAATCAGTTCAGCATTAGTAACATGTGCGTACACACCAAACACAGAGAGAGATCTATCCCCACCTGTGCATCATTGTCTTCGTCCCCAGATGACGACGACTCGAAGAGCTGGGCCAAATCTGTCTCCACACCAATCACCTGCAGGTCTTTCTCCCGCATCAGGTTCCCCGTGGTGGGCAGTGGGGATCCCACAGCGCCCATTTCTGTTGTTTCAAAGCCCTCCATCAATACACAGTTGTGGGACAGCACCAAGTTTTGAAAAGCAACAGACACTCTTAGAACATGCAAAATGTGATCGGTATTTAGGCTCTGCAATGGGTCTTTTCAGTTGAGATCAAAACGGATGTCATTTTGGGTTATTTTTGATGGAACTACTTTCTTGTTACAAGATAGTGTATTCTGTTTTTGGAACCATCCATGCTCATTCAAGCAAATAAGGGTTCTGACATTCCTTTGCCATAAGAAAACATGTGTACAGAATGGACTGGCTAGTGTTACTGCGACTTCACTATGATGTTTTTAACGGAAGAGACTTTGGGTACACTCACCATGATTGGCGTCCTCCTGTCCAGAGTCCCCAAGTTCATCACCCTGAAAGAAGGAAGTACTTCCACTGTTAATACAAATGGATTTAAACATGATTCTTACATACTTCGATACTTAAAAAGTATAATGGACAAGGCTGATGGAACACTGGATTTTCTTCTTGAAAGTAAAGAAATTTATGAATTTCACTTTAAATTGATCGAACAGTAAAAATTTGTCAGCTGACGATATTCTCATTCTGATTTCGATACAACATACATGGCTGTTTATTAATGCAACCTGATGCTGGAACGGTTTTGAGAAACAACATAATGATACATAACTTCACAATGACACTATAACTGATTATTCACAACCCTTGACCACTGACCATTGTTGCTATTCAAGAAAAATAATGTTACCTAACTGTACTTTATTGAGATGACAAATTCTACTCTCACAAAGAGAAGAAATTCTCACAAAGCGAGGTGACTGTCGATCCCGTCCTGTGCGTGAGGGCAAAGCGACGGTGAGGGGGTTTGCCGATGCCTCATCAGAGAATGTGTAGGGGTCTGGAGGGGAGCGGTGATGCGATGTACTGTGATGGGAATGTGGAAGAGGTGGGGAGATGGGTTCCAGACCACTGGTGCTGGGCGCTGTTGCTGTCGTTGATGTCCACTCGGCTTGTACGTCATAGCGCCGTTTCTTCAGGGGAAAATGAGACCTGCACATCAACAACCCCACAGCAAGGTTCAGTCACTTAACTCTCTGACAGACTCCACAGATTGATCTATACCTGACAGGAATCCCTAATCATGCATGACTGTCAGTGATCAATTCACTGTTGGCATCATATTCTAGTGGCAGTCAATGAAGGACAAGAAATCATGTTTGACATTCCCTTCATCATCAATCCAATCTATAAGTGACCATCTGTAAAACTTACCTGATGACATTCATCATCTATCTGTCATGTTTTTCCTTGAATTCATAAGTACCCCCCCCCCCCCCCCCCCCCTAAAAAAACCCACCCCACATAATTACATAAAGATTTTCAACCAAAAAGCCACCCTCATTTGGATATCTGGAAAATGTATGCAAGCTTCTGAAAGTGACGTGCACACTCTCTAAATTGTTTCGAATCTTTGAAAAACAACTAAAAGCAAAACATACAAACTATTACAAATACGTATACAAACTATTACTCAGTTAGAACTTTAAAAATGGACTCCAAAACTCTCATCAGATCAAAACTATCCTGCTGCCATCCAATTACTGCTGATGAAATAATTAAAAAAACAAAAAATCTGGACAGAAACCAGACAACAGAAGTACGTTACAGATAAGTTATAAAGAGAAAACTTTCACACAGAGAGAAGGACTCGTCAAACAGACCTGAAGGGAAATGAACAAAGAGACGTAACCTGATAGAAAGAGAAAGAGTGAGGATAAAGTACATAATTCATCACTCTAAGAATCAATGTCCATGGGGAGATAGAGGTGGACACTAAACAGAGAGAGAGAGAGGAGAGAGGAGGAGAGAGAGAGGTTGACAAAACGTGAGTGGACTTACCAGGCCTGAACAGGCTTCTTGTCATACAATGCTGATAAGACTAGATCACTTTCCTCCACACATTCAATCTCTGGCAACACAGGTCTCTTGACCACATTGTCCGCACACCGCTGCTGTGACTGCAGCCAGTTCGTCACCAGTTCTTTCTTGGACGACTCTAAAGCACTCCAAGGTAAGTGAGAATCGGGAGACGCAGGGACACCATTGCCAGTGCCTCCTGCTGCTGCTGCTGCCTTTGGCTGGGGAGTAGCTGCCCCTTGCCCACAAGTCAACTCATCACTTTTGGCCAGTAACTCCGAGTTCAAGCTGCCATTGGGGATGGGGTTACCCCCTTCTCCCCCTGCCTGTTCCACACTTCCCACATTACACTGTAACACATCTTTGTCCCCTCCACCTTCCCCTGTCCCCCCACCACCACCTGCCCCGTTATTGTTGCTGTTGCTGCTGAGGGTGGTGGAGGGGGTGGTCTGGCTGCCCCCCGTCCCCCCTGTCCCGCTACCACCCTGTTTGCTGCTGGGGGGATGGGGGCTGAGGGTGGGCATGGTGGGCTCCAGAGATGGCAGGTTGGGGGGTGGGTCCAGGGGGGAAGGAGCCGATGTAGGGGTGTCCATGGGCACATCAGGGACAGGTGTGGATCCTCCCTGGGGAGGGATGGTGGTGGAGCCGGTAGGCAGGAAGGCAGGGTTAGGGGGCAGGTGACTCATCACACGCTCCATGTCGAACTGAAGGACATCGTCCTGAAGCTGAGTCTGGCGGCGGTGGAAGGGCACGGAGTTGCGACGTGACTGCTGCCGTTCTGGCCGCTCCGCTTTCTTCTCCTCTTTTTCTCCTCCCCCTCCTCCCTTGTCTTTGTCTGTTTTCTCCTTCTCGCAGTCCTTGTCCTTTTTGCTGCTGGATTTGGACTTGGTCTGCATGGCTGCCTTCATCTTGACATGCCTGTTAACACACACAACTGATAACTGCAGTCATCTTGACATGTCTGAAACACACATAACTGATAACTGCAGTCATCTTGATATGTCTGAAACACACACAAGTGATAACTGCAGTCATCTTGACATGTCTGAAACACACACAAGTGATAACTGCAGTCATCTTGACATGTCTGAAACACACACAAGTGATAACTGCAGTCATCTTGACATGTCTGAAACACACACAAGTGATAACTGCAGTCATCTTGACATGTCTGAAACACACACAAGTGATAACTGCAGTCATCTTGACATGTCTGAAACACACACAAGTGATAACTGCAGTCATCTTGACATGTCTGAAACACACACAAGTGATAACTGCAGTCACCTTGACATGTCTGAAACACACACAAGTGATAACTGCAGTCACCTTGACATGTCTGAAACACACACAACTGATAAATGCAGTCATCTTGATATGTTTGAAACACACACAACTGATAACTGCAGTCATCTTGACATGTCTGAAACAAACACAAGTGATAACTGCCTTCATCTTGACATGTCTGAAACACACCATTGCTAACTGCAGCCCAGGCAAAATGCATGCAGTGTCAAAGGGAGAAACATTGCAACTGTAAACACATCACTAACATCCACACTGTCATCACAGACTACACACCTTCACACACAAGATGTCAATGGAAACAAGCATTTTTCCTTAAAATCACCAGACACCCCACCCCACCCCACTCAAGTGGCATTTTCATCATCTGAGAGCACTAGCCAATCCCTATCTGATGTAGCACCTCCAATATTCACCACCACAGCAGTCAAAGGTAAAGAACAAAAATATATATTCTCACAATAAAGTATTTAACTGTACATAGTACCATGTAATAAAAAACCATGGTAGCATTATCAGTGGACATGCATGTAGAAGATGGCAGTTTATTAAATTCCTCTCCCTTGACACTCTGTAGTAGCTACTTAACCAATGCCTAAGGAAGAAGACAGGAGACATAGCACAGAGGAGTCAGACAACACAACAACAAAGCCAAAAGGAAGATCTATCCTATGTTGCCAGAAGATGGCACTCACTTGGCACAGCTGCAGTTCACTTTGGCGGAGGGGTCAGAAAATGTCCACAGTCCTGTTGTGCTGCTCTCCTCACTGCACGAGTCCTGGGTCCTGACAAACACAAATGTAGCGACACTGTCTGAATCCTGACATGAACACCACTGTCTCAATCCTTTGTCACCACCATTGTCTGAATCCCTTTAACATCATTAAATCTTTGTCAACACCACTCTGTGAATCCATCTGTTAATGCAGCTAAATCTGTGTCAACACCATTCAGTGATCCCTTTGTTAACACTAATATCTGAACCCCTATGTCAACATACCATTTTCTACTTCAATCCATAATTATCTTCCACACAGAGCACTTACATACAAAGCATAGGTACTATCTTCAGGACAGTTCACAACACCTGTGTCCAGCACCATACTGCAATCTATCACCCCCCCACATCTTATGTATACAGACTCTCTCTTTTCACCCAGTGCAGCCCATCTTCAAAGCAAACATGCCCTATATCATTCTACTATCTTTTACACTGACTATCTCCCCCTGGCAGTCAGTCAGTAAGCACATAAGGTTTTTCTTCCCACATGATACAGAAGCACACCTGAATGGACAGGGTGCTGGGTATCACACCTGTCTTGCTTACTCTACTAATCACACAAGTGATTCAAAGAAACATGGAAAAATGAGAAACTTCCTTTTCAGAAGGTGACACTGTTCTTTATACTCTCCTTTCCTCTGACGTGTACTTGTGTGAAAAAAGGCAGGGGTAATAACTAAATACAGATCAGGACTTCTTCCTCACAGGGCCAGTTTAATAATCTGATCACTTTATGTTAACAAATCTCTTTAGGGTAGGTCTCCTATCAACTGCACAGCTTAGAGATACAGGGTGAATGATCAGCAGAGCAGGGAAAGGAGAGACAGAGAGTTAGAGAGAGAGAGAGAGAGAGAGAGAGAGAGAGAGAGAAAGTGACAACAGAGGGAGGCTGAAACGACGACCTACTTTGCAGCAGGCGCGGAAGGGGAGCCACTGGTCAGTGTGGAGTCCTGGGCCACTCGCTCCGTGATGTGATGCCCCAACACCTGACCAATGCTGGGTAACCGGCACTGCCTCCCCTCCCCAAACCCCATCTTCTCCCCTCCCCCTGACTCCCCATGCAGGTGGCCATGAGGGGAGTGGGGAGGGGACATGGGGTGATAGAAGTCGGAACTGCTACCTCCCCCGCGTCCACCCAGACTGTCTGAAGCCCCAGTGACGGAGGAGAGGCGCCCTATGGTCTCCTCAGCGTCACAGATCAGCACATAGCTGGATGGGTAGCGCATGCGGTAACCCGCTGCAAAGGCAAACAGCCATAACATCACCTTGGTGCTCATCTCACATACACAGTGATCAAAGGAAACGTTCAAAGTTTTCAAGATGAGAATCTTGACAATAGTTAGCCCTGCCTTCCTAGCTGGGTCCGACACAAGTAGATCATATGTCTTATCCCTTTTTGATATAAATTGTCTTTTATTTTATGACAATTCAAGGCAATGAAACAAAAACATAGACAAAAAACAAAAAAAAAGACTTCGCCCCCAAAACCAAACCAGTACAAAACCAAACAGAAGTTAGTTTGGAGATCACTTTGCAGAGAACTTGATAAATGATTATAGATTTTAAAAAATATGGCTGGTTTCTTCTGAACTCAAAGCACCATCAGATTTCCACAGAGGATCTCCATTAGAGAAAGCATACTGGCACTACACTCTTGCAAAAGGTACAGATCACTAACATACACCACTGATATACCTAGTGTGTGTGTGTGTGTGTAATGGGGCACAAGGCAGGAGTAAGAGGTAAGAATGAAGGGGTGGGGTAGTGGACACCTCACCTACAACGACTTCCACGAAGTTGGGCAAATGGCCGGGGTCCAGCTCCTTGCTGTCGTCGTTGGCCTCCAGAGGGAAGTACTGGCTCCACTGCTGCAGCAGCAGGCGGATGTGGGGGTCCGTGTCACGGTACGTCTGGCCAGTCAGCGTGGCATTCATGCCAAAGGGAGCCAGCATCACTACCAGACATAACATCTACATAGTCACGCATTATTTATCATCTTTCCAGAACATCAGCAACAGGGTTAAGTCATCATTTAACATTTACATTGTCACACAAAATTATCTTCTGAATACACCAGCAACAGGGTGAAGTCATCACATAACATCTACATTGTCACACATTATTATCTTCTGAATACACCAGCAACAGGGTAAAGTCATCACATATCTACATTGTCACACAAAATTATCTTCTGAGTACATCAGCAACAGGGTGAAGTCATCACATAACATCTACATTGTCACACAAAATTATCTTCTGAGTGCACCAGCAACAGGGTGAAGTCATCACATAACATCTACATTGTCACACATTATTATCTTCTGAGTACATCAGCAACTAGGTGAAGTCATCATATAACATCTACACTGTCATGCATTATATTATGAGCCCCCCAAACCCCTTTGGCTAAGACTATAAAACTGATGTCCTGTATGTGAATGCACACAGAACATCATGTGTGTATGTTAAAACTTGTTCTGCCTGTTGAAGAGTAGGCCATTCTGTGCCAGAAGGAAGGGACCACTGGCATTCCAGGATATGAGCAAAGGAGAAAAGAGCAATAAAGCGAAGGATAACAAGAGAGAGAGAGAGAGAGAGAGAGAGAGAGAGTAAGAGAGAAAGAGAGAGAGAGAGAGAGAGAGAGAGAGAGAGAGAGAGAGTGAGCTGACCTTGGAAGTGGGCCTGTGAGTCCTGAAGTAGGTGAAGGTGAGTGGGAGAGAGGTGCCAGACAGGAGAGTGCTGCTTCACCTCGATGCTGGCACACACCTGAGACTCTCCATGGAGGAAGAAGTGGAAACAGAAGGACAGGTGACAACTGCACACACAACACACACCTCCGCAATGCAAACAGGAAAGCTGGCAACTACACATGTACACATGCACACACACACATCCTCATTATGCAAACAGAAGAGTTGATAAAGTTCTGTACATGTATAGATACACCATACACCCCATCAATGTGAAAACTGGACAGATAACTGAAGACACAAGAACAAAACTTACCCACTATTTCCACTTTGTACTAGAAAAAGTTACCACACAAATAAAAAAAGGGACAATTTACAACAGACCTGACACAAACCCCCATTTCCACATTATGAGGACAACTCTTTGCCGCTTTTCCCTGAACGGGACTCGAGAAGAGTCGCTCGTAACTGAAATTGTCAAAGAAAATTATGAGTGTCGTTTTCCAAAAGTTGCATTTTCTACTTTGTTTAGATAAAATGAATTATTGATAATCTTTGGACCGAATTCAGTCAATTGTTGAATGATATCAATAGCCCTTTCCCCTCATGTGGCCCATACACACCCCAAGAGTGTCATTATCTCCTCACCTTCTGTCCCCAGTGGCATGGTCCTGTGGCATGACAAACCACTTGCCCAGGCGCACAAAGTTCTTGGCCAGCAGACATCTGCACAAACAATCACAGCAACCAACTCTGTCACCACCTTAGGAACTTACTTCCTAACAGCACTTTTAACTATAGACAGAAGTATTGGCCTGATAGCTCTCTTACATGCTGCTGCTAGATCAACTATCATAACCAACTTGGACAAAAATCACAAGGATTTGATGTCTGCCAACAACACAAATGAATAACAACTTACAAGAACAATGCTAACTATTGGCCTGGAAGCTGTAGCACATACTGCTGATGTTTCTCTCCAAGAACAGATGATACAGAACATACTTCACAGAAATCTTGTCAAAAACAACAAGCTTTAACCCCTTAGCTGAAGTCTTATAAATCTAAAATGGAGGGTGATCTTGTAGGCTGACACAGCCATCATCTACTTTGAAGAAAGCGGAACAGAAGAGACTGTGCTGTGATTGAAACAACAGCTCTACCACCTCACCAGGAAGCTATTCCAAAGTTCTGATGTTATGCTTGTCCAATCTGATGATGCAATTACTACTACCGGTACTAGTTTTGATCACTATAGGGAAAAAGTGCAAGCATAATAATGTAACCTGAAGGCTGAAAAAAAAGCCCGTTGACCATTTCTTACCTGACACACTCTACCAAGGGTATCAGCATAACCTAACTTTCCCTAAAAACACATACAACAATGAACCCCCTCCCCAAAACCAGAGTAGCAACAAAACCCTAGCTGCAGGAGTAAAACTTCTTTCTATACATGTGAAAGCATCTCAATGACAAATCAATTCACTTCTATGCTGAAATTTGACCTCTAGCCTTACTCGACTCTATTAGATCTTCAGCTGATTACACTATCAATAATAAGTAATATGCTATTGAAATTCTACCTACACATGCTGTCTGTCTCCCTCCCTCTCTCTAACTCCCTTGATCTCATCAATAGATACTAACTGTAATACTGACTGATGGTAACTGTAATACTGACGTGCTATTTCAATTTCATGTATGCAGGCTTGTAAAGTTCTCTACACTTGATTCCTCTCTATATATGATTCTAAATAGTATACAAACTTGCTATTTCAATTCAATTGATAATACTAACTTAATCTAGATAAATTTCAATTCCACGCAGGCATGCTTTTTCTCTAACTCACCTTTCAATCAAGTTGTGGAGAGCTTTGAACAACAGTGTCCGACACTCATAGGTCAAACCGCTGTCCTTGTCTCGATCCCATGTTCCATGCTCCACTTCTGAAACCACACAAATTCATTCTTCATTCAGCTGTCTTCACTGTAGAAATGTGCAATATCACTAATAGGCCAATGGTTGAGGTCCTCATTCTTGCACAAGTAACAGAAACACACACTCAAACTCAGAGACTGACAAGACACAAAATATACACATGACACTCTCAAACATGTAGATCTATGAATTTTGTTAAGACTAACACATGTTAAGTCAAAATTAGCGAAGTGCATTCTGCAAGCAAAAGAAATTTCCTTATGCATGAAAAAGATATTCACTTGCAATTGTTGACCTCAGCTGTGGTTGAGGTGTCTGCATCAAGCTAGTTTGTGACAATGTTGATCACTTTGATACCAGGTAAAAGACTACTGAATCATATTAATCACTTAAAAAAACAACCCCAAAACCACACTAAACTCCTTTGAAACATAAAGAACGCTCAACTGGGATGGACATTCGAGAACAAGTCTTAATGTCTGTACTGGATTCACAAATAATAATAATAAAAATAATCATAAATGGAATGTATCTTGGCTCTTGCACAGACAAATCAAAGCGCTTGCAGTCAACTCATTCTTACACAGTCATGCAACCAATGGCAAGTAATAGGTCTAACAAGTCCAAATACACACACACACGCTATACACTTTGGCAGGGTGATGGAATTTTTCGCTGTTGAAAGCAGGGATAGCTATGAAATGAAACAGGAGAGGAAATTCTTAGGTTTGAAACAAATGACCAAGTTTTGCAGAACTTTCAACTTCAAACCTTTGTTAAAAACCTTATGCCCTTTTCTTCTATCAAATGAACACCCAGAATCAAAATAATGTTTTCATGAATGTTAAAAAAAAAAAAATCTTCTCTAGAAAACTAGAAGAGAAAAAGTAGAACACCACTGTCATTTCATTGATTAACTACAAGAACATTCATCATAAATCAGCCTTTCAAACTAACTTGAGAGAGGACATGAATATAAGAATTAAGACACTTCACCAGGTGTCAATTCAATGTGTATTGTGAAGGTTTGATTTTTAAAAAAAATCACTGAACATAATAATCTAATGTAGTAATGATCTATAATAAATAAGTGAATTATCATTTAACTTCACCATGCTTCTTTCTAAAAATCTTCCCAGACCTGTCCAAAGCACAGACAGCCTTGACTGTAATAAGTGACAGTGCTACTGTTTCACCCTCGGTGGGCTTGTCAGACATGTAATGATGTATGCACTCCAGATGTGTAAGCTACTACAAAAGTACCCTTCAAGTCCAACACAATAGTAGTAGCCAACTATGCCAAGTTTATTTAGTTAATTATTTAGATAAAACATAAAAAACACAATGCATTTTTACAAATAAAGCCTCTTTCAGGTTTCACACTATCAGTCTGACTCAAATTGGCTCAGTCAAAAGACTGATGATATAACAGCCAGACAAACCAGAACACAAGAGGTGATCAATTAAGTCCTGCTAGAGGCCCTGGGCTTGTTTTTAAAACCAAAATTCCTTGCCACAGTCAGAGCTTTATTGAATGATTTGCCTTAAGTGATAGTTCTGTAACAGATTTACAATAATGCAAACTGTCAACTGTAGACAGCTCATCCCTTCCAGTTCCACAAGGAAAGGAAATAAATAATAGTAATTGCTATCAATGGCTGTAGAAGCAGCACTAACAATTTCCGGGTAAAGAGGATTCCTGCAGAAACCTGCAGATCAATACACGGCTGCTTCCAGCACACACCCAACAGCCATCCACTCCAAGGGGGTTGCCTTTCCCCTGGGCATCCCAACTGATTACATTTTCTAATAAGGCAAATGAGAAAGTCAGCCCCCAACCCCTCTCCCATTTTCTCTCTGATGTCTGACTCCTGTCAATCCAAGACATGCATGCATCCCCCCTTTCCCCATTTCTTTGCTGCAGACATCTGAACTGCCAGACGTGAGCTGATGACACAACTCTTAGTTAGAACTACAGCTTTCCTTACCCCTTCCTTTTTTTCCAGCTGGTATATATTGGTGGTGAAGGCTGGCTGGCACGAAGGCAGTGTGTGTGTGTGTGTGTGTGTGTGTGTGTGTATGTGTGTGTGTGTATACAGATATGTGTGTGTGTGTGTGTGTGTGTGTGTGTGTGTGTGTGTGTGTGTTGATGGTTGTGATTGTTTTATTTTTATTTAATTCTTTTATATTGAGGATAATGGAATAAGCACTTATGTGCTTTTTTACATTTGTGATTTTGTGTGTGTGTGTGTGTGTGTGTGTGTGTGTGTGTGTGTGTGTGTGTGTGTGTGTGTGTGTGTGTGCAGGGTGGGAAAAGTAAGGAGAGCTCAATTTCATTCTGTGCATGCCAACAGTGGGCTAAACTAAAGGAGGAGCTCCACTTGCAATGTGGGGTGTGGGGTGGGAGGGGGCAGAGGGTGCATGTTGCTGGTCTGCTCCACTCCACAGCTGCCTGATTCTCTCTGTTCTGGTCCACAATCTATCTAATCCCTGACAACACTTACTGTCTGGCCCTGAAGACACCATCTGACTGCAGTGTTACAACTAAGTACGGTCAATTTATTAATTTAATACAATAACAGCTATGTCAACCATCAGAGCAGAACATGTGCTCAAACAGACTACCGAGTCAGACTGCTTACAAGAGAAACCCATTTGACACCAAAATAAAGAAACGAACACATCACATACCAAATTAAACCTGCAACAGTGACCAAAAACAATACATCAGACCATTTAAAAGAGAACCAGAGCTTAACAAGTCCAAATGTGTTGGGAAAAGAAAAAGGTAAAATGACACTGACGATGGGACAACTTTAACTAAAAGTTAACAGAAGAATTTGCATACAGATTTCCCAATGACCTAACAGAACAAAGTGCATGACCTTTTCCAGATGTTCGGCTGAACAACGATCATGATAAAAACCACACTGGGCTTTGATGCTATATTAGCTGCAAGGAGTTCTATGTCAACCAACCTGTAGCCCTGCAGATCACTATCATTATCAACTTTTTAAAATCACCTCATCATCTTCCTCAATCTCCATCCTCACCAGTGGAACCATCACTGAAAGTGGAAGAATTGCACATAAAACCTGAAACACCATGCTATTAGCATTCTTCTTAGTGTTTTTTCTTTATTTATATATAATTAGAAAAGATCAATGTGATTAAAAGTGACACTTCTGAGCCAGGAACCTAACATAAGTTTTGGAAAGCATTCTCTACAGCCAGAAACCTTCAATTGTAGATGGTACAAAACTTGATTTCTTGTTTCAGTTTTGACTTTTTGACTTAAAAGTTACTGCCCTTATTGAGCATATTAATTATAATATAATCAAAATTTGGTGTGTTCTTGGCAAGAAAAAGGTCTAATATTATTTTTAAAAAATGCTTGACTGATGCCAAGATTCTATGCTCGACCTTAATGAGATTGAAGAAAATAGATAAGATTTTGAAGAAAATGAAATTTGTGAAGAAGTTATTGAAAATGTACCAAATGACACTGACTCTGTGACTGAGGTCAATAATTGTCACTCAATAATTAGTGGAAGAAGTATCCGCCCAAAAACGGAAATTCCCCCTTTTCAGTCAAAAGATGCAAATGTAATAAGTTCTGGAACCAATAGCTCTAGAAATAAGGCATTAAATTGATACTGAATAAGTTATGAATTAACCTCTTCACTGCTCAGTGCAAGTACACCCTATATGCCGGGGAATAAAATTCTTATGTACCACTGCTATGTTCATATCCCTCTTACTCAGAAACTACTACATGAATATTCCTGATAGTCTACCCAATGACAGTATATATATTGTAGATTACTTCGAGGCAAGCTCAAATTAGTTAGCATGATATTTCACTGCGAAAATATATTTAAAATGTAAAAAATCGACCATAAATATGATTTCTTCACCACCACTGTCATTCGAGTACCCCCCATCTCAATAATGTCAAACATATGTCTAGGCCAAATCTCATTCATTGTTTTTTAAATACACGATCTCCTGAATCATACGAGATCGTTTTCATCAATGTTAGGTAAATCTAGAGTTTTATTTGCCACTTTTACAGCTGTGTAAAGTTATTTATGCCTTCAACAAGAAGTGTCAGCAATTTTGAACAAGAACTTCCCAAGCAGTCATGCATAACAACACAAAATACGAGCAAATAAACGATCGTTTTTGCCACGGTTTTTGCAGCTCGATGTTGCCAAGCAACAGGAGAGTGACCTCCATTAATTTTGGAGTTGTTTCCCTTTAACTGTAGTCAAGGAAGCAGGCTTGTTTACTTCGGTTCGACACCCCGGAAATTTTCCGGGTTGTTGGCGTATAGGGTGCACGTTTAGCCCTGGAGAATTTCCGGGGTAAGGCAGTCTAGTGGTTAAATAATATACTGAAGATTATCACCAAAGAACAAGAGAGCAATTGACCACCAAGCAATACAATGAGCTGTAGACCTATAGTATTAACTCTTAGTCTCATAAACCACACCAAAACACCAACATGGAGATCGGCTGACATTAGTAAGATCATGATCATCACACTGACAGTATCATGAGTATGGCCCTATTGCAAGAACCAATGGAATTGTGAAACCACCTGTAGAGATCAGGCTTTGGCCCACAACCTTCATAAATGAAGAAATCTGAAGATCTTTTCTGCCCGATTCCCCAAGGACTCTCCAAGAAAAAAAGTAATAACTAATATGCAAAGGATATGCTTTAAAAAAAAAAGTGGTCTGTCATTTACTATACACTGTATGTACTAAGGAATTAGACTTGTAAACATTTAAAACACATAAAATTTGCTAAAGACGGACAGAGGCCCAAACTTCAAATTTCTATAATTTTTCAAATATATTTTAGCCCCACTACTTGGATAGTTTTTTGGGGGTTTTTAAGCAGCTTACCCCCCCCCCCCACCACCAAAAAAAAAAAAATACACACAATGGTATACAGTTTTTGCTCTGTTTTAAAATTAAGAAATAAAGTAAAAAGTCTGAGAAGTGCAACGCAAGTAACCTGGTGAAGATCTTTTCTGGCTAGTGCCCCCAATGGCTCTCCAAGAAAAAGGGTAAACACAGAGGAAATTATGCACATAATGAAATGTGGTCTGTAATTTGCAAAGTACTAAACAAAAAAAGAAATTAGACAAACACAAACAAGCTTCCTGAAGATGGACAGAGGCCAAAAATTCAAACCAGTAATATTTATCTTTTGATACTGCCATTAAAAAAACCCAACTGTATTAAAGTTAATGGGATGTTTTTATTCACAAAGCACTGAACCCCCCCCCCCCCCCCCCCCCCCCCAACTCTGATGAAAAAAAAAAAATCCATCTGTCGTGGATCACCCTCAAACGAGTCAAAGGCTCAATACGGCAACAGTGACCAAGAGCAGAGAATGACTCCAATTTTTTTCTAATATATTTCTTAACCACACTACTTATTACTTTGATTTTAACAGGCCCCCCCAAAAAAACAACAAACAAAAACAAACCAAAAAAACAACAAACCAACACCCCCAACAAAACAAAAACAACACCAACAACAAACAAAACAACAAGTCAACAACAAACAAACAAAAAACAAAACAAAAACAACACCAACAACAAACAAAACAACAAGTCAACAACAAACAAACAAAAACAACAACAACCAACCCCCCCCCCCCCCCCCAACAAAAACAAACCAAAAACATTGTAATTTGTATACACTTTTTGCTCTGCTTTTAAAAAACAAAATAATTTAAAGTCAGACTACTGAGACTAGAGGAGTGCAAGAATATCATAGGAAAGTCAGAATCACAACATATAATGTCAAACCCCTCCCCCTGAAAACAACCTCAGTCTTGCACTCCCACTATTGCAGTATTGGTCAGCTAAGATAACTATAAATAACACTTTCCACCTGGGGAACGGAATTATCCATACCACACAATTATCTCCCATGAACCGGGTACAGATTTATCCGAACCTCAGCAGTTAGTTTCACTTTTGCCCTCCCATTCTGCTCTATTCTCACCTGTTATTCTGGCACACAATGCCAGAGTTCAAATAAGAAATGGGCTTAGTTTAAACAACAATATTCACAATGATTTTACTATGCTGACCCAGCGCACACTGCACTCAGCTGTTGAAGAGCTGGTCCACAAAACTGCAGTGCTGCTGAACTCACGGGGTATAAAGTGTTTAAAATAGAGTGTCAGACAGAGACTCGGAGAGGCTATGGGAAAGGGAGTCTAATTCTATTTCAAATATTTAAAAAAATTTCAAGATGGTATAATTAAAAAGCACACTTTGGAAAGTGTGCATATTGTATTGTATTGCATTATATACCACTTTCAGTCACGGCAGTTTGCTCTGCGTGAAATTCAGGCTGGTCTCCTTAGGGAGTGTGCGTTGCCAAAAGAGAACCACCCATTTCCCCCCTTTTCCTGTCTGCAATATTACTTGTTTCCCAATCAGAGTGACTTTTTTTCTACAGAATTTTTCCAGGGACAGCCCCCTTGTTGCCATTTATAGGTGCGCTATATAATTATGTGCAACACACAGGACTTGAGTTTGTCATCTTGTCTGAAAAATTAGCGCCCAGACCAAGTGCTACTCACAGTCTAGTGGAAGGGTGAAAAGTATCTGGCCTGAATGGGGATCCAACCACCACACACTTCGAACCCAGTCTTTTCACTTTATAGGCAGACCTGTGCATTACCTCTACACCACCAATCCATGTGTGTGCACGCGCGCATGTACATGTGTGCGTGTACATTTTTTTTTATGTGCGTGCATGTGTGTGTGATGACACCAAATTGAGAGTTACAGAACTTTATGTTGTTAGAAAAATGCTTTTTTACAACTATCATAGTTGGTCCATGAAAAAAACCCTAATTTTGCCCTAATTAAGTTTTAGCATTTTTACGAATCTTGATGTCTAGCATTGCAACCATGATGGCGTCACTGACTTTTGCTTTTGCTTTTAAGCTTTCCATATATATATGTGCATTCATGACCTATTTTCAGTGAAATGCTGCTGACCATATATTTCAGATTTACACAAACAATTTCAGTACAGTACAGTACAATATAGTAAGGGCCAAGTGTAGAAGATTGTTGCTTTGAGCAGCAAGCCCCTTGGCACATTTTTGTCCTTGGCAAGCTGTCAGTAGAGAAAACAATTCTTTACTTTTAACATATAAAGGGGGAAAAAATTTAAGGTGCTCACCAGTACAATAAAGTAGGTAGCGGCAGCATCGCGAAACTCTACCATGCACCCTAGGAAAATGTGATTCAGTTACTGTCTTCAAACGCTTCTAACTCAACTTCTACTGCATCATTATGAGTGTTATGCATATAGAATGTGAATTATAAAGAGAATTGATTGATCTTTCATTACATTATTCTGACTTTATTGTATGAGTGGATGTATGAATGTAGTGTGAAGCTGAAAATCACGAAAAATGGCAAAAATCGGCAGTTTGCAATCCGTGAAATTTCAGCGAGGGCTTGCTCGTACAACCACCAAAACATTACTAATGATAACAAATAGAAAGCTGAAAGTTTATAGTATATATATACTTTACTTTCATTAGTTACAACCTTAATGTGATAAAAATTACGTCACAGAACAATGCATTAAAAAAAAATTCAAATAAACACTTCGTTATCATTCTTTGAACAATACCAAGCTTGCGGGGTAGCAATCGAAAGCTTAGCCAATCAGCTACAAGAAGACAACCACCTTTAGGCAAAAGGAGGCTTAGGGAGAAAACCCCCTGACTTTATTTAATGCCTCTGATTGGCCAGTTCTACACAGAGCGAACTTCAGCTATGGCTTCCAGCGATGTTGAAACTGATGCGGTGAATTTGACGAAACTGCGGCCACTACTCGATAAGTAATCCATTATAGACTTTAACAATTGATTACTAAGTCATTTCTACATCAAATCTAAGTAGTTTGATGTTGATTTTATGATTATTTTGTTTCTATTTTGATTTGAAGTGTGCAAACATTTCGCCGAGTTAACAACAGGGGTCGAATTGAACAGCGAGTCAAGGACTCGATCACTTTCATCAAAATAAAGTTATTTCTTTATAAGTATGCAGTTCGGAATGCATTGCAATGGCTAGAATGATACTTTTAGTACTCATCTTTCTTTTTTTTTTTTTTTTACACAAGTCTGATCGCATTTAGTATTAATTTTTTTTTTTTTTACTGCCGGAGGTGGCTCGCTGTAATTCAGGAAAAGTCGTCTGCTGTGAACTCGGTTGATCCGATGGGAGCGTGTGTGTGTGTGTTTTATTTATTTTATTTTATTCTTTTATATCGAGGATAATGGAATAAGCACTTCTGTGCTTTTTTACATCCAGTCCTCGTGTGTATGTGCTTTTGTAAATTCTGTCATCTGTTCCCAAAGGCACACATTGGCCTACTCTTTCGAAAAGCGGAACATGATTTAACGTGTGCGCAAGATTTGTGTGCGTTTGCTCACAGGGCCTCGGTTTAAAGTCTCATCTGAAGGACTTTTGGGGAGAGCGGAGTCTGCACTGATTTTAACTCCAGGGGAAAATATCCCTTTGAACGGGAATTGAACCCAGGTTGTCAGATTGGAGCACAATTTTCTAACCACTAGGCTATCCCGTCTCCCTGTGCGTGCCTGCGTGGGTGCATGTGTGCGCGTGTTTGTGATTTAGACACTCATAAAATTCCAGTTTTGAGCCCTTAGGCTAAAATTAAGAGTGTTAGACATTAAGGACTGACTGCGCACAGTTCAGACTGATGCATCATTAATTGCTTTGTAGTTGCATTATGATAAACATAAAAGAATGACATAAAGCCAAACTAAAACAAACAAAACATCAAAACAATCATTCTCTATCTACAGTAGACTCAGTAGTCAGCAGACTGTCCACACACACTTAACAAATAAAACTGCAAACACATGGTGACTGGACGTCAAAAAAAAAAAAAGCACATGAGTGCTTATTCCACTATCCTCAAAATAAAAGAATAAAATAACAATATTGAACACACACACTTTGTCAATCGGTTCACAAACTCATACTGCATTTATTTATTTAAATGTATTATTTGTAACATTTCAGAGGATGATACCAATGCTGATCTGAAAAAAAGCATTCTTTGCCCAAGGGTGAGGTGCAAGGGAAAAAAACCCCTTATGCTACAGATGCAGCTTCTGAAACAAGAGGATGGGAAAACGAGCCGAAACTGAAAAGTTTTTGATATATTCTGTGGGGTTGTCCCAGAACACAGATTAAAGAATATGATAGAGAGCAGTGCAAGAGCAGAAGAAAGACAATCTATCAACACTTTCTCAGTTTCTGAAGCTGACATTTTACAGTTCTTGCAGACTGAAGTCCACATTGTTAATGAAGGTGTGGGGCAATTGTCCAAGAAGATTGTTTTAACTTCAGCATCAATGGACTTGCCTGGTTTTTGTTTTAGCTATTTTTCGTTATTGTTCAGCCAGTTGGGGGTCGGTCACCCAGAATGTGCTCTCATACTCACTAATCCCACCTGGGAATAACTGAGGTTAAGATTTACGCGCACACTGCATGAGAAGTTTGTGTACAGTTTTTAAGTACCTCGCCATACAGTGATATAGGCAACCATACTCTGACTTCAGACCTTTTGTTCTAGTTTTTTTTGCAATTGTTGGCTTTGCTTTTTAAAATTTTTAAATGCTTTAAACTAAGCACACACACACGCACGCACATAATATGCATGCACCCACACGCACGCACATAATATGCATGCAACTATGATGTCCAAGACAGTCTCACTTTGCAGGAAAATCAATTCCAACAAAGTCTTTTTATCACAAACCAATTTTGATTGCATATGGTCCACAATTATTGCAGGTTCCTGTCAGGTCACATCATTTTCATCATAAATTATAGCTACATAACACATGTAAACCATTTTTTCCCCCCTTTAGAATATTTTAAATCAAATAATGGCAACGTATAGAATACAATATTCTCTCCAAATTTGAAGTGATTTGGTTCATTCATTCAGAAGTTACGGCTATTAAAAAAATTATAAAAATGAAATGTGCCTTCCGCACTGGTCATTTGATTTTGGCTTTTTCTCCAACTCTGAGGAAAAATAGCTGCTAAATGGATGATCCTACCACTCCTAAAAAAATTACGATTAATCTGTATACGTATACACATACGTATATATTATAAAATATAAATATAAATATAAATATATATATATATATATATATATATATAGAGAGAGAGAGAGAGAGAGAGAGAGAGAGAGAGAAACACAAACAATTTCAAGAGAAATGATTGAAAAGTCTTGACACTGATGGGTCCCAAACATGGTACATTGTGAAATTTCGCAAATTTAGAAATAGGGTTTTCCCCCCCCAATTTTTGGCACTTCATAATTTTTTTCTCTACTGATCAGATTCTTTTAATTTTTTGTTTCCATATTCTGTGTAGTAAGTAAAAGAGAGACTGTGATGATTTAAGGGTGTATAGGTAGTCTTGCTATAAATATTTGAAAATATGATCTGTCAAAGTTGGCCAATTATACGTTTTGCGAGCACTTCACAGTAGTGTCAAACTTCAAAAGGCCTTACCTTGAAAACTATTTAAGATATCACCATAATTTTTTTGTATTATGTTTCTTTTAATAGATCTGTATTTCTAAAGCAAAAATATAAGCCATAGTTCTGCATAAATGTTTTTGCTGCCCCTACGTAAATAAAGGGATGGTTTAATTTCTTTAATTAAGGAAGATTTTTTATATTATAATTCTCAGAAAGAGAAAGTGAGAAACTAGGCCTTGAGCTCCCTACATTTAAATTTGAAGTCACACACACACACACACACATATACATACACACACACATGTGACACACACACACATGTGACACACACACACACACATGACACACACACACATATACTTGTAAACACACACACACTTTTTTTGTTTTGTTTGCATGATGTGATCTAAATAGATTTAAGACTGGTAGTGGTACATCTACTCACCTCTCAAACAGGGATCAGAAGAAAGCAAATCATTTAGGAAGACTGGCTGGTCGCCGTACCAAAACACCCATAATTCTTTGTTGTAAGACAACAGGTCGCTGGGGTTTAGCCGCTGTTCTGACTGTCTCATAACACGGCGCCAGACACATAGGATATCGTTTTGAAGGCATTTTGTGTAGGCCACAAGCACGGGGTCATCCAACTGGTCAACCCCCACGTTCTCAGCAATCAGTCGACGCCATTTTATTCCACAAATGTCCGTCTAAACAAAAACAAAAGCAATTAAGAGATACACGATACTAAAAAGAACAAAACACTCATCCCTTTTCACACCAGACCACACAAATCGCTTCATATTCCTCGCTTAATGATTCAATGCAGATCAATAACCCTCATTCGAGTCATTTCCGAACTGCGATAAAAGCGAATCGAGCACCAGGTGACACTGGCAGTAGTTCATACGCATAAAATCTCACGTGTGTGCTAAACATCAACGAAAACAAAACATCACCGAAGAACATAAGCATTGCGATGAATGATATGACGAAAATCTTGGGGGAAGAAGTCAAGAAATCAGCATACCACAGCATTACATCCCTGACAATAGCTTTACAGATAAGAGGTCTAGGGGGCCTATTTAAAATCATAACTTACCAAAACGAAGAGATTGGTGTAGCAATCCTCCAAAGTACACCCGTTTCCGGTCGGATTTGGGTGACTCATGGTCACTCCATGTCTTGTTCACACCACTGTATATCCAACTTTGTTTCTATGGCAAACAGCTGACCATAGATTCAGAAATTTTTGATCATTATAGCTGCTCAGCATAATATGGCGACACACTATAATATGGCCGCCACTCAGCTCTGCACAACAAGGCGGTAAGGATTACTCTCAATGATTGGCCAGCTTCAGTCACATGGTCCTTGACCCACATTTGCACAATATGGCAGCTTGCTGCTCATGGGTTGCAGACGACTTCTAAGTCATTCATCATGGTTAACAAGTAAAGCAGTGCCTCGATCAGTGTGAAATATATCACGTGAAATGGCGAATATCATATTTACTGTGATCTACATCATTACTGGACTTTGGATTCTATGCTGGTAAGTCGTGTGACGACTAATAACTAAAAATTCAAGTCAGAGGGTGTGTTTTGAAAGTGAAACAAACGTCATGATCATTATTGGGTAGCACCTTACATTGTTTATTTTATCTCATCAGTTGATGCAGAATATGCTGGGGGCGTACTTGTGCATTATTGGTACTGAGCTACACACAGTAATCATTGAGCTCGGGTGGATGATACAGTTAGGAAACCGTGAAAGACAATCTAGTGTCTAATGTTATTCATCAGAGAAGTACAGTCTGATGGTTGAGAGGGCAGGGCATAATTTTTCTTTTTCATTTAAACTTGATATGTGAGTCAGGTGTGATGCTCACTTGCAAAAACCATGTTAGAAGAGACTTTTTTTTCCGGAGCCAGCATTTATGCAGGCTCAAGTCCTTAACTAAACCGTTGCATGATACTCTAGACTAGGGCTGTGTCAGTGTGTATTAATTACTATTACTAGTATTAGCAAATAAAATGATGTTTGCATTTTGTTTGTTAAATCTGAAGCAATCTTTGGAGGAAGAGTAGGCAATAGGGCCAATTGTATTAATTATGATAGGAATGGATGAAAAAGAAAACCACATGCATGATCAGATATCATCCTTTAAACAACTTTTAAAGTTTAATCAAGTGGAAAATAGCTGTAGTATTGTAAGTGTTGCCACTGGTAAACTATGGAGTTTTAGCTGAGGAACAAAGAAGAAAAAAAAGTATGAACTTTTTAATACATGAAATATCATTTAAATAACAATAAAACTTAAAAAAATGTTGGGACACACTCTGTAACCATGGCTCAACTTGTACAACTCTAGGCTTCTTGACTTCTACAGATTTGTATACTGTGTGGGTGTGGGTGTGAGTGACTGTCAGTCTCTGTGTGTGTGAGTGACTCGTGTGTGTGTGTGTGTGTGTGTGTGTGTGTGTGTGTGAGTGACTCTCTGTGTGTGTGTGTGTGTGTGTGTGTGTGTGTGAGTGACTCTGTGTGTGTGTGTGTGCGTGTGTGTGTGTGTGTGTGTGCATGTGTGTGTGTGTGTGTGTGTGTGTGCATGTGTGTGTGACTCAGTCTGTATATATGTCATATGTGTGTGTGTGTGACTCTGTGTGTGGTTGTGATTGCATGCATGCATATGTGTGTGGGTGTGTGCATGTGTGTGTAAGTTTTGTGCGTGCATGTGTGTGTGTGTACATGTTTGTGTGTGTGTGTGTGTACATATGTGTGTGTGTGTGTGTGTGTGTGTAGCTGTGTGTGTGTAGTGGTATTCCATTATTTATGTATACATGTACATGTATATTAGTTTGAGTAATGGTTTTCTGTTTCTCACTCTCTGAAATCTATTCATGAGAACTTATGATTGGTTGGTTTGTTAGAACTTTGTTTACAAGTTTGTTTTTGTACTAATTTTAGTAAATTTGTAAACAGTACTGTTTTACTAGCGTGAAGAATGTTTTGAATTTTAAAATATTATAAATTCAAATTTTGTTGTTTTGCCAAACTCAAAGTGTTGAAAAATTTGCTGAGAAAAAATTCTGCTGTGAATGTTTTGCTCATACGAGTCATAGAATAGTCTTTTAGTTTTTAAAAATATATTTTATTGTTGTTTGTAATGATGAATATTGGTTTGGATTTAATTTTTCCTTATTTTATCATGATCTTATGGTTTGATGTATTGAACTTAAATACGGTCTCTGATAATGATAATAGTTTGGGAGGCCACTGGATTAAAATTAACAACAACAATGCATGAATGCTTAAATTCTGTTATAACCTTGAAGTTGAAGTAGAACATTTTGTAACATCTTGGCTTTTACTAGATTGATCATTGAGGTTACCTACCAACTTCATTTTATCAGGGCAAGTCTTGGTCATGGTATTGTGGTGGAAGAAAGTAAAGAATTAAAAAAAAAAATGTCCAGCTCAGAAATTGGTCTGTCAATGTCAAGCTGAATCTGAACTTGGATTGAAATGTATAAATATATTTATATATAATATATAATAATAATAATAATAATAATAATGATAATAGTAATGTATGGAATTTATATAGCGCTGAATCTTGTAATGCAACAAATCAAAGCGCTCAGATGACATTTTTGTGTGTGTTGTTGTTGAGGATAATGGAATAAGCACTCATGTGCTTTTTTTTTTACATCAGTCCCCGTGTGTATGCGGTTTTGTAAATTTTGTCATCTGTTCCTACCGGCACACAATGGCCTACTCTTTCGAAAAGCGGAACAGGATTTAACATGTGCGCAAGATGTTCTGCATACGTTTGCACACAGGGCCTCGGTTTATAGTCTCATCCGAAGATCACAGAACATTAATTTTAACCAGTTTGTAGTTTCACAATGGAACTGTGTAAGAAGTTACTGCAGGGTCTGGATTTGATGTCGGGAGCCATGCAGACCTGTGTATTGCTCAGTGTACCACTGCAGTTTTTGCAGATAATTTATCTGCACAAATTTTAGGTTACTTGCCCCAGGGAGAGTGCAGGTGTGGTGGGGGGGAGGGAGGGAACAGTACAGAGGGATGGAAGGAGGGAACAGTACAGTGGGTGTGATGGAGGGAGGGGGAAACAGTACAGTGGGTGTGAGGGAGGGAGGGAACAGTACAGTGGATGTGGTGGAGGGAGGGGGAAACAGTACAGTGGGTGTGAGGGAGGGAGGGAACAGTACAGTGGATGTGGTGGAGGGAGGGAACAGTACAGAGAGAGGGAGGGCAGGAACAGTACAGTGGGTGTGGTGGAGGGAGGGAACAGTACAGAGAGAGGGAGGGCAGGAACAGTACAGTGGGTTTGAGGGAGGGTACAGATGGAGGGAACTGTACAGTGGGTATGAGGGAGGGAAGGAGCAGTACAGTGGGTGTGATGGAGGGGGGAGGGAGGAACAGTACAGTGGATGTGATGGAGGGAGGGAGGGAACAGTACAGTGGGTTTGATGCAGGGAGGGAGGGAACAGAACAGTGGGTGTGATGGAGGGAGGGAACAGTACAGTGGGTGTGATGGAGGGAGGGAACAGTACAGTGGGTGTGATGGAGGGAGGGAACAGTACAGTGGGTGTGATTGGGGGGGGGGGGGGGGAGACAGTACAGTGGGTGTGATGGAGAGAATGGACAGTACAGTGGGTGTGAGGGGGGGGGGGGACAGTGCAGTGGGTGTGATGGAGAGAATGGACAGTACAGTGGGTGTGATGGAGGGAGGGGGGAACAGGACAGTGGGTGTGGTGGAGGGAGGGGGAACAGGACAGTGGGTGTAATGGAGGGAGGGAGGGAACAGTACAGTGGGTGTAATGGAGGGAGGGAGGGAGGGAACAGGACAGTGGGTGTGATGGAGGGAGGGAAGGAACAGGACAGTGGGTGTGAACTGTGATGGAGGGAACAGTAGAGGGAGAGAACAGGACAGTGGGTGTGATGGAGGGAGGGAGGGAACAGGACAGTGGGTGTAATGGAGGGAGGGAGGGAACAGGACAGTGGGTGTAATGGAGGGAGGGAGGGAACAGGACAGTGGGTGTAATGGAGGGAGGGAGGGAACAGGACAGTGGGTGTGATGGAGGGAGGGAGGGAACAGGACAGTGGGTTTGAACTGTGATGGAGGGAACAGTAGAGGGAGGGAACAGGACAGTGGGTGTGATGGAGGGAGGGAGGGAACAGTACAGTGGGTGTGAGGGAGGGAGGGAGGGAACAGTACAGTGGGTGTGAGGGATGGAGGGAGGGAACTGTATAGTGGGTGTGGTGGAGGGAGGTGACAACATGGTGGGTGGAAGAGAGGGACAGGATAGTACAGTAGGTGGGAGGGAGGGGATAGTACAGTGGGAGGGAGGGGACAGTACAGTGGGTGGGAGGGGACAGCACAGTGGGTGTAATGGGGGAAGGAGAAGAAGTACAGTGGGTGTGAAGGGGGTGTGACGGAGGGAGGCAGGGGACATTAGTACAGTGGGAAGGATATAGTTTATTAAAATAAATAATCTTAATGGGACATTACAGTAGATTTGATAGAGGGAGGGAGGAGACAATACAGTGGATGTTATTATAGTAAAATCAGTATTGTCATGGCAAATTTCTCTGCATGAAATTCGGGTTGTTCTCCCCAGGGAGAGCACATCTCCACAAGAGTAGTGCCACCCGTTATTTTTTGTTCTTTTCTTGTCTGCATGTGAACTTGTTTCTCTTAGTATCAGATGTGTTTGTGAGGGAGAGAGGAGCAGTACATTCTTGAGGCTGTGATTGTGAATTCCATGGGAAATCCCAGGCAGTGTGTCACTGTGACTGTGTGTGTGTGTCACTGTCAGTGTCACTGTGTGAGGGACATGCCTGGTGTCAGTGTCACTCAGCATAGTGAGCGTGGTAGGAAATGGGCTGGTGCAGCATGGTGCAGGAAGTTGTGTACAGGGCTCTTTCTATCTATGGTCAGGAAAGCGGGCGGACAGCTGGGGACCCACAGGGAAGTGAATGCACACACGTAATAATGTAACGATAGAGTTCTGTACATGTATCATGTGTCAGTGGGCATTCAGGAAACCCCAGCTGACACAAAAGCACCGAGTAGTGCTGCCAAACCTTTCTACAGAAGAAAAAAGGCAAGGGTTGGGGGCGGTGTGTGTGTGTGTGTGTGTGTGTGTGTGTGTGTGTGTGTGTGTGTGTGTGGCAGCTGACTGTGACTGTGACTGTTGGGAGTGTTGCTTAGTAGAATAAAGTTCTGGGGAGAGCTGTCTATAATATTAACAATAACATGCACTGAGATTTTCCCACTGTGTGTGTTTATTTATTCTTTTATATTGAGGATAATGGAATAAGCACTCATGTGCTTTTTTACATCCAGTCCCCGTGTGTATGCGGTTTTGTAAATTCTGTCATCTGTTCCCACCGGCACACAATGGCCTACTCTTACGAAAAGTGAAACAGGATTTAACGTGTGTGCAAGATGTTCTGCGTGTGTTCGCATACAGGGCCTCGGTTTATAGTCTCATCTGAAGGACTTTTGGGGAGAGTGGAGTCTGCACTGATGTTAAATCCAGGGGAAAATATCCCCTTGAACGGGAATCGAACCCGGGTCGTCAGATTACGAGCGCAATGTTCTAACCGCTAGACTATCCTGTCCCCCGTGTGTGAGTGAGTGTGTTGTGTTATGACTATGTGTGTTGTGTTGTGTTGTGTGTGTGTATACATGTATATGTATGTGTATGAGTGTGTAGTGTATACATGTGTGTATACATTGTGTGTGTGTGTGTTTGTGTGTGCGTTTGTGTGCATATGTGTGTGCACGTGTGAGTACATGTGTGTCCATGCATGTGTACATGTATGTGAACTTTGACTCGGTTATTGACCTTGCTGTAGTATTTTTTCTTTTTTGTAGGCGGTGAATGGGAGGTGGTTTGTTCTTTTGCTTTTTGAAAGGTGGGGGGTGGGGGGGGGGGGGGGGGGGGTCCATCGTCAGTCACTGGTGTGAAAAGAATGCACCTTAGTTCTCTTAAGTTAAAAGAAAGTTATAACACTGTGCATCCAGAATTTGCATAACATGAGTGCAGCATAAGTGAAATCTCCTGCTTAACTCTGTAGGGAATGTCATCACACCAGCATGTCACCATGGAATATTTACAAGTATTGTTCAGAGTGTAAATTATACTCAATACTGTGTGTCAAAGCTGCTGTAGTGAAAGAGCTGACGGAGCAACTGTTAGTGTTAGAGATCCAGAGAATGGTTTGTGTTGTAAGTAGTGCTGCAAAATATTGTATAATGCATGATCTTTAGAACAGTGTACTGTAAACTAAGTCAGGGGTCGGTCAGACTGCTGCAGTACCTCTGAGTCTGAGGGCATTCATGAAATATACACTGCACAGATAAATTATGCATCCATGGATGTCACAGCTTGATAGCCTGGAACTGATCACAGTGATCAGTAAGGGTAGGTAGATGATCATAATATAGCAGAAGAGTGCACTGTAGTGTATGGTCCTCAGAGATCTGTACAGATCTATACTATTATTACTATTAGTATTACTGAAGTTTATTGCTGACTGATAACATAGCTGCTGCAGTAGAGCTCTGTGAAAAGGAAGGGTCGTTTTGTTGGCTGCTTAGTGCTTCGGGGGGGGGGGGGGGGGGGGGGGGGATGAGAAGATTGAATATCAGCTCTAATGCATTCATGACCTTCCACGCTCTTCTGATTGAATATTAACTCTGTTGCCCGTCTTCCACTTTCTCCTGGTTGAATATCAACTCTATTGCATGTCTTCCACTCTCATCTGGTTGAGTATTAACTCTATTGCATGTCTTCCACTCTCATCTGGTTGAGTATTAACTCTATTGCATGTCTTCCACTCTCATCTGGTTGAGTATTAACTCTATTGCATGTCTTCCACTCTCATCTGGTTGAGTATTAACTCTATTGCATGTCTTCCACTCTCTTCTGGTTGAGTATTAACTCTATTGCATGTCTTCCACTCTCTTCTGGTTGAGTATCAACTCTATTGCATGTCTTCCACTCTCTTCTGGTTGAGTATTAACTCTATTGCATGTCTTCCACTCTCTTCTGATTGAATATTAACTCTGTTGCATGTCTTCATTTCTTCTGGTTGAATATTAACTCTGTTGTCCGTCTTCTACTCTCTTCTGGTTGAATATTAACTCTATTGCATGTCTTCCACTCTCTTCTGGTTGAATATTAACTCTATTGCATGTCTTCCACTCTCATCTGGTTGAGTATCAACTCTATTGCATGTCTTCCACTCTCTTCTGGTTGAGTATTAACTCTATTGCATGTCTTCCACTCTCTTCTGGTTGAATATCAACTCTATTGCATGTCTTCCACTCTCTTCTGGTTGAATATCAACTCTATTGCATGTCTTCCACTCTCTTCTGGTTGAACATTAACTCTATTGCATGTCTTCCACTCTATTCTGGTTGGTCAGTAGCCATACATCACTCTAGTCAGCACAAACTACACTGCATGCATATCCCACCCAAGGGGCAACTTTCACCTGGCAGTAGAACCTGCTTGTTCAAGTTCAAGTTGTAGATGCACCCAACAGTAATTTGTTCCAAACCTAAAATGATGTGACAGAAACTTTGCAAAACTGTGTGTAGGTCTAGAAAGTCAGACTTCCTTTAAAATGTATTAAACTATTAACTTCCACCTTTGCTTTCAAGTCAGTAGTCTGATTAGTTTTCCAGTTAACATTGTGAGGGCAAGATGGTTAGAACTTAGATTAACCTCACTATTGCCACACTCTTTTTATACTGACTGACAGCTGTTTGCCAAAGTGGATTTGGTCTGGGTTGGGAAAAGGAGTGTAATAAACAACAACAAAACACCAACATTTGAATTGTGATTGAATCCTGCTGCTCATGAGTATGGCACACACGTGACACAGACACAATGGATAGTGTGTACTGGAAAACTCTGATCCACTGATAGTCAGGAAAATGCCTGTTTGATGATAACATTTTCATCCCACACTCATGGGCACCTTTTTCCACTGGGAAAACTTTATGACAACAAAGTCTTGATGGAGCACTGTGGAAGAGATGAAGGTGTAGTCTAACAGGACATTGAAGATTGAAGGGAGTTTTTTGAGGTTGGAGGTGGTTGTGAGTTATTTATTTATTTATTTATTATTTATTTATTTATACCACTTTAAGTCACGAGATTTCTCTTCGTGAAATTCGGGCTGCTCTCCCCGGGGAGAGCACGTCGCCACAAGAGCAGCGCCACCCCTTTTTTTTTCTTTTTTTTTTTTGGTCTGCAACTGTATTTCTTTCCCTATCAGAGTGGCTTTTTTCTAAGAATTTTGCCAGGGACAACTCTCTTGTTGCCGTGGGTTCTTTTTCGTGCGCTGCATAATTTTCTGTAACACACGGGACCTCGGTTTATCGTCTCATCCGAAAGACTAGCGCCCAGACCACCACTCATGGTCTAATGGATGGAGGAAAAGTTTCGGGCCCAGACGGGATACGAACCCGGACTTTTCGCTTTCTAGACAGGCGCGTTACCTCTAGACCACCGATCCACCGACAACTGATGAGCTAGCTAACTGATGTACTGGTGCTCATACAGGATGGTGTGTGTGTGTGTGTGTGTGTGTGTGGGTGGGTGCGTGCATGCGTGCATGTGTGTGTGTGTGTGGCAGGCTGATTGCCTGGTTGTTGCAGTACTTGCTGAAGCGGTCATTTGGGGTGACACTGAAGATTGGCAAACTTGGTGTCCTGGGCTTCAGCCAGCTCCACCTCTCTGTCCGCAGTGGACTGACCATTGTGAGTGACCTTGTGTTGTGTTTGTTGTCCTCGTTGTTGTGCTTGTTACAATGCTCTCTGTCTGTCATTTGTGGTCTTTGTTGTCTGTGCCTTCATATCAGTTTGGGTGGGTGGAATTGCCTAGTCACTAGTGGTTAGAACATTGAGCTTGTGTTTTGAGGACCCAGGTTTGAGCCACCACTCAGATGGCCTTTTGAGGGGATTTCCCCAGGAATTGACATCTGCGACTCCACTCTCCTGAAAAACCTTTTGGATGAGACTATAAACTGAGGTCCAGTGTGCAAATGCATGCAGAACGTCTTGCACATGTTTATAACCCGTCCCACCTTTTGGAAGAGTATCAGTATGCCATTTTCTTCATGCCAGAAGGAATGGATGACAACATTAAAGAAACATTTCCTCCTTAGTCTTTCACTACTTCTCCTCCTCCTCCTTCTTCTTCTTCTTCTTCTTCTTCTTCTTCTTCTTCTTCTTCCTCCTCCTCCTCCTCCTCCTCCTCCTCCTCCTCCTTTCTTCTCCTCTCCTCCTCCTCCTCCTTCTTCTCCTCCTCCTCCTCCTCCTCCTCCTCCTTCTTCTTCTTCTCCTGCTCCTGCTCCTGGTCCTGCTGCTGCTCCTCCTCTTCCTCCTCCTCTGCCGCCTCCTCCTCCTCCTACTTGTTGTCCTTTTCTGTTCTCTTCTTCTTCCTCCATTCTTATCTATCTCTTCTGTCTTCTTCATTATCAATTTTATCATCCATTTCTTCTGTCTTCCTCTTCTGTGTTCTTCTTCTACTTATTTTTCTCCTTCTCCTTCTCCTGTCCCTTCCACTCTCTTCTCTTCTTTCTCCTTTTCCTCCTTCTTCTACTTACTGTTCTTTTCTTTATTCTTCATTTGAAAAACTTTCTTCTTCTCCTCTTCATCTTCTCCATTTTTCCTTCCACCGTTCCCTTATGCTTTTTACTTGTCTTTTGTCATCTTGTTTTTTCCCCCTCTTTTTTGAAGGATTAAATGGAATTTTTTTCTTTTGTTGCATGATTAATCACATTTCCTTTGAAGGTATTTGATATCTTGTTTCTCTGAAGACTGATGAAAGAAGCTGTCGTGCACATGTAATCCTTTCCCTAGCACTGTAGCAGTGAAAATAACATGAAATAAAACAAAATAAAGAAAATTGTATGGAATTACATAATGTCATAAGTTAAAATAAAATAATAAAAAAATGACTTGTAAAAGTAAAGCAAAGTATCATAGATCTATAATAAAACATAATGAAGTGAAATGTGATTTGAATAATCTAAACAAACAAACAAAAAAACAAACCATAATTAAAACAAAACAATACACTAATATCTTGGTCCACCCCCCACCCCTCCCCCCCATCATTGTGAATATGTTTTTGTGTTTTTTTAATCTCACAGAGAGATGAAAATAGAGTAAGCGCAAAAAAGAGAACCAGCAGAAAATACTGAGTTAAGGGGTCGCAACTCCCATCTGTACCTCCCCCCTCCCCTCCCTCCCATCCCCTCCTTGCCATGCTGTGCTGTGACTGGCTCGGCAAGTTGAGCCAGTGAATGAGTGTGGAGACACACACACACAGCCAGCACAACACAACACACACCACAACCTTGGAGAAGTTTATGAAGTGGCAGGGTAAACAGATCACTGAACTGTGACACTGCTGTGGTGAAGATCTTGGTGTACTGTAGAGTGGGCTAGGCTGGTGCTGCACCCTGAGTTCAGCCACAGCTGGAAATCTTAGTCTAATGAATGATCGGTATGAGTGAATGAATGGACGAGTGTGTGGTATATAAAAACAGTACCTACAGCGTTCTCCACTCCCACAGGTGTAAACTGCACGGTACTAGGGGAGTAGGAACTTTGAACAGCAGGTGGTGGTGAGGTTGGGGAGGGGGGCAGGCAGGGATTATGTAAAAACACCAGTATTTATTTATTATTTTATATTGAGGATAATGGAATAAGCACTCATGTGCTCTTTTTTGTGTATTTTGTCTAATATCACGTAATGTGAAAAGACGTTAAATTAAAGAACTCATGTGCTCTTTTACATCCAGTCCTCATGTGTATGCGGTTTTGTAAATTTTGTCATCTGTTCCCACCGCCACACAATGGTCTACTCTTTCGAGAAGCGGAACAGGATTTAACGTGTGCGCAAGATGTTCTGCATGCGTTCGCACACGGGGCCTCAGTTTATAGTCTCATCTGAAGGACTTTGACATTCATTTCGATTCTTTTGTCAAACTGGGAAGAAAGGGCGAGGCTGGGAATCGAACCCAGAACCTCACAGTTTACTTGTTGGTAGGCAAACGTCTTAACCATCCTGGCACCTATGAATGCACATACATGTAGAAACGCTCCCCCCCCCCCCCCCCTCCATCAAGTACATTTACAAAAAAAAAAAGGCTCAAAGAAAAGATGATAAATTATAAATTAAAACAAAGATAAGATTATTATCACTCATAAACCCAAATAAAGCCCCCCCCCCCCTCCAAACCAGAATCGCCAATGTCATCATCAACAAGAAAGCGCAAATAGAAAATGTATTGTCAAAGTATGTAGATTGTAGTGCTTACTATCACTCACACAGTCGTCTTCCTCCATCCCTTATCCCCCCCCCCCACCTTTTCTGGAATTGGCTGTTACTCCTTTGTTGGGATATTTGCACCACATCCTTTCAAATAAAAAAAGAAAGAAAAATCTTTTGCCAGTGCTGAAAAAAGAAAACCCAATCCGAAAGGTACAACAACAAAACCCAACATCCCCCAGAATCAGAGAATGAAGCAGATTGTGATTGTTGCAATATGTTATCAACTTCATCACAGTTGACTCGTATGGCCTGCTGAAATCAGGCAGTAAAACATTTTTTAAAAACCCCAAGCAAACAAACAATAACAAAAAGAACATGAAAATCATGGAACATTGAATTTTTTGTGAACGGTTGATGTTCCACACATGTGTCCTACCAGTGGGCTCTGCAAGGTTCAACTTGCCCTTTGTATTAATAACACTTTACTGTGGGGGGGGGGGGGGGGGGGGGGGGGCCCTTTGCAGTGCCCCAACTCCTCAAGAAGTCAAGGTTGAAGTCAGTGGAAACAAATGTCCTTGAGAGAGAGAGAGAGATGGATGGGGTGGGGGTGGGGGAGGTGATGAGTCACAGAGGTAGGACAGTATGTATATGAATGAAACAGGACACACACCTGACACCTCACACAATCAATTGCCTTGTCCCATCTAAAGAAAACCTTGCAGCACTGGTTTCTTCAAAATGCTGGACGCTACAAATCAATCACCGTTTGGTATTGAAGACCTACAGGTACATACATACAGGTGCCAGGTTGTCTAGACGGAAAGGATTTTACTAAGGGAGATGAAGGGGAGTTTAGGTTGTTTGGCAGCTTCAGGTATCTGCATGCTCTGAAGAGGTAGAACCCACAGGCCACATGCAGTTTAAGACATTTCTTCATTTTAATAAAGTCTAGCAGAATCTGGTGTGTGTGATGAGACTTTTGAGAGAGAGAGAGAGAGAGAGAGAAGAGAGAGAGAGAGAGGAGAGAGAGAGAGAGAGAGAGAGAGAACAATGAACAAATTGTATTTATAGAGGGTTATAGAATAAGCATAACAAAAGCTTTTTTTTACATCCAGCCCTCTGGAGAGAGAGAGAGAGAGAGAGAGAGGAGAGAGAGAGAGAGAGAGAGGAGAGAGAGGAGAGAGAGAGAGAGAGAGAGAGAGAGATTTTTTCCAAGTTAAGCATTATTCAAAAATGTCTGTGCATGTGTGTGTGTGTGTTGTTTGTGTGTGTGTGTTTTTTTTATTTACTTATTATCTTTTAAGAAATTCTTTTATGTCGAGGATAATGGAATAAGCTCTCATGTGCTTTTTTACACTTAACTTACTGACTTAGTCCCCGTGAGTATGCAGTTTTCTCAATTTTGTCATTCATTCCCATCGGCATACAATGGCCTTCTCTTCCGAAAAGCGGAACAGGTTTTAACATGTGTGCAAGATGTTCTGCATGCATATGTACACAGGACCTCAGTTTATAGTTCTATCCAAAGGACTTTTGAGGGAAGTGGAGTCGTTACTGATGTTAACTCATGTGTGCGTGCGTGCGTGTGTGTGTGTGTGTTTTGCACAGCTTAACACTTATTAAAAAGTGTGTGTGTGTGTATGAGTGCACATATATAATATTTTAAAGTTTTATGTCATAAGCCGATTTGTAGCTCATTTGTATTCAACCATTTAATCAGTTACGCATACTTTATAAACATCAGTATGTTATCTATAAACGTTTACTGGAGGTTTTGTTCTCAAGGGAAAAGATAAAGAGAGAAGAAAATTGAAAAAAGAAAAGGCCCTGCTTACAGTTTCTAAAGATCTTTTCCATAATGAAAAGCTCAGACTGTATGTTAGTGAGCTTCAACATGTGGTGGTAGAACTCCAAGAGTGTTTACACAAGTGAATAAAAGAAACACATGAAAGAATAGAAATTCAAACAGTACATTTTTTTTTAAGTGCTTGAAGCTACAGTTTTTAGAATCATACAAGTTTAGAATCTGGAAAAAGTTGTATTTTTATGTATTTATTTTGGAAAAGATAAAACAGAAGTCACACTGAAAATGAAAAGCAACAGAAAAAAAGGGGTGGTGGTGGTGGTGTTACTCCAGACTGGAACTGCAAAGAAAGAATGACAAAACAGAACATTAAAAACCAAATAGAAAACTACATAAATTAAAAAACTAAACAAAACCAAGCGACTACCTTGAACTTGAACCACAAAACATGAAGCAAACAAAACAAAAACAATACTAGAGCAGACACAACAACAATACATCAAACAAACTAAAAGCTTTAGACCCTTTAGCCTTTACCAGGAATGACCCCAGGATTGACCCCATGACCCAGGTTGTTGACCTGTCAACGAATCTGCCGCTGTTGGGGGTCCGTACCCACAACACATCCATTTAGTACTGTAGTGTGACTTCACTCACCACCTCTTCTCCACACCACAGCATTTGTAAACTTGTTTATATGGGTGCGGGGAGGATAATTCGCCCAGAGTTTTTCTTTCGGAGTTAGTGATGGGTGAAGTGAAATAGATGTTCATGACTAAGTCAGGAGAGTTGTAAAGCCAGAATGGGGATTGTGAAAAGCGGCCCCTCAGTGAAGGGAGAGATAGAGAACATTTCAGCAAATAAAATAAGCAGAGATAGAGTGTTGGCCTTCAGTGAAGGGAGAGAGGGAAAGTTCTAATAGTGATACTGTTTCAGATAAAGGAAAGGTGGCAGGATGGTTAAGACGTTTGCCTGCCAAAAAGTAAACCATGAGGTTCTGGGTTCGATTCCCAGCCTCGCCCTTTCTTCCCAGTTTGACAAAAAAATCAAACTGAATGTCAAAGTCGTTCGGATGAGACTATAAACCGAGGCCTCGTGTGCGAATGCATGCAGAACATCTTGCGCACACGTTAAATCCTGTTCTGCTTTTCAAAAGAGTAAGCCATTGTGTGCCGGTGGGAACAGATGACAAAATTTACAAAACCGCATACGCACGGGGACTGGATGTAAAAAAGCACATGAGTGCTTATTCCATTATCCTCGATTAAAAGAAAAAAAGTAATCTGAGCGCTTTGATTTGTTGCTTTACAAGATTCAGCGCTATATAAATTCCATACATTATTATTATTATTATTATTATAAAGAGTGACAGTCACACAGTATAAGTATTGTTCAAAACTTGAGTTCTAACACACATGCACACTGGAGCTGGAGCTGATCTAGAAGATCAGGATGGGGTGCAGCAATGCTGTTAGTCAGGATACCTTATGTTATGTATATCAAAGACACATTGTGGATAGTTTTTGTAGCAGATGTACTGATATGGACTTTTAAGAGAGAGAGCAGTTTTAGATTTTAGTTAGTTTACCTGGTGTGACTTAAATAAAGCACACATATGTACATGTACTTGCCCACATGCTTGTTAATTGCATGTGTATACACGTAAACACCCCCCCCCCCTTACACACACCACCACCACCACACCACCACCACCACCACCACCACCATTACCACCACCACCACCAGACATCGGTTCAAGGGGATTTTTCCCTGGAATTAACAACAGTGCTGACTCTACTCCTCCAAAAGTATTTTGGATAGACTGTAAGTTGAGGTCCCGTGTGTGAATGCATGCAAAACACCTTGATTCATTTGCACACTTTAAAACCTGTTCCGCCTTTTGAAAGTGTGTGCAGTCATGCGTGTGTGCGTGCATGCATGTGTGTATGTTTTAGGAAGTTGTCTTTTTCCATGACATCCTGTCTAACATTTCAGCAAACACTGGACTCCCTGTTCAGTTGTTGTTGTCTGTGGGTTTCAGGAAATCGGGCGTGTGTGGCTGTCCAGTTCTTTCTTCAACCCAGAAGTCAGGTACCCTGCTCCCATGTGGGGAGGTTGTTCTTTTTTTGATATCATACTTATTCATGAACATATGCCTATTTTATTTTTAAGATTGTGATGATGATAACATGGTGGCAGTGGTGGTGGTGATTTTTGCTTGATTTATTTTGTTTGTTTGTTTATTTATTTTACAATAGTAGTGACAATAAAAGTTTGTTTATTTATTTTACAATAGTAGTGACAATAAAACAGGCTGTCCGTCCCTATGCGTGTGTTGATATGTGGGTGAGCATGGGTATGGATTCTGACCTACAGAAATGGTCCTGTGCTGTGGAATGGTGTGATGATTATGATAATGGGTGATGGATGTGTATAGATTGTGATGATGATAGGGGTTTGGATGATGGTGTGTGCTGGTGACATAGATAATGACAAAATACTGATGACATGATATAAGAATCTAGATAATAGTGGAGGTGTGTGATGATAGATGATGTGTGCAGGATGAAGATAGGAGGTGAGGATGAACTAGGAGGTAGGGACACCCACAATTCTTCTGCAAGAGAAAGCCCTGCCGCTGCTGCTGCTGCTGGTGACGATGATGATGACATTGATCATGCCAATGATCATGATGATTGTCATGACAATGACCAATGCTGACATTCTACAATACATTCTCCAACAGAAAGCCCCTGGTGCTGTGATGATGATGATGATGATGATGACAATGACAACAACAACGACGATGACAGAAGAAGAAGAAGAAGATGAGGATATGACAATGATGACGACGACGATGATGACGACAACAACAACGTCGATGACGGAGAAGAAGATGATGATGATTATGATGACGGTGATGATGAAGAAGAGAAGATGATGTTGATGTGATGATGATTGTCATAATGCTGACACTCTACCTTGCATTCCTCCAACAGAAAGCCCCTGGTGCTGTGATGATGATGATGATGATGATGACAATGACAACAACAACGACGATGACAGAAGAAGAAGAAGAAGATGAGGATATGACAATGATGACGACGACGATGATGACGACAACAACAACGTCGATGACGGAGAAGAAGATGATGATGATTATGATGACGGTGATGATGAAGAAGAAGAAGATGATGTTGATGATGATGATGATTGTCATAATGCGGACACTCTACCTTGCATTCCTCCAACAGAAAGCCCCTGGTGCTGTGATGATGATGATGATGATGATGACAATGACAACAACAACGACGATGACAGAAGAAGAAGAAGAAGATGAGGATATGACAATGATGACGACGACGATGATGACAAACAACAACAACGTCGATGACGGAGAAGAAGATGATGATGATTATGATGACGGTGATGATGAAGAAGAAGAAGATGATGTTGATGTTGATGATGATTGTCATAATGCTGACACTCTACCTTGCATTCCTCCAACAGAAAGCCCCTGGTGCTGTGATGATGATGATGATGATGATGACAATGACAACAACAACGACGATGACAAAAGAAGAAGAAGAAGATGAGGATATGACAATGATGACGACGACGATGATGACGACAACAACAACGTCGATGACGGAGAAGAAGATGATGATGATTATGATGACGGTGATGATGAAGAAGAAGAAGATGATGTTGATGTTGATGATGATTGTCATAATGCTGACACTCTACCTTGCATTCCTCCAACAGAAAGCCCCTGGTGCTGTGATGATGATGATGATGATGATGACAATGACAACAACAACGACGATGACAGAAGAAGAAGAAGAAGATGAGGATATGACAATGATGACGACGACAATGATGACGACAACAACAACGTCGATGACGGAGAAGAAGAAGATGATGATTATGATGACGGTGATGATGAAGAAGAAGAAGATGATGTTGATGTTGATGATGATTGTCATAATGCTGACACTCTACCTTGCATTCCTCCAACAGAAAGCCCCTGGTGCTGTGATGATGATGATGATGATGATGACAATGACAACAACAACGACGATGACAGAAGAAGAAGAAGAAGATGAGGATATGACAATGATGACGACGACGATGATGACGACAACAACAACGTCGATGACGGAGAAGAAGATGATGATGATTATGATGACGGTGATGATGAAGAAGAAGAAGATGATGTTGATGTTGATGATGATTGTCATAATGCTGACACTCTACCTTGCATTCCTCCAACAGAAAGCCTGGTGCTGTGATGATGATGATGATGATGATGACAATGACAACAACAACGACGATGACAGAAGAAGAAGAAGAAGATGAGGATATGACAATGATGACGACGACGATGATGACGACAACAACAACGTCGATGACGGAGAAGAAGATGATGATGATTATGATGACGGTGATGATGAAGAAGAAGAAGATGATGTTGATGTTGATGATGATTGTCATAATGCTGACACTCTACCTTGCATTCCTCCAACAGAAAGCCCCTGGTGCTGTGATGATGATGATGATGATGATGACAATGACAACAACAACGACGATGACAGAAGAAGAAGAAGAAGATGAGGATATGACAATGATGACGACGACGATGATGACGACAACAACAACGTCGATGACGGAGAAGAAGATGATGATGATTATGATGACGGTGATGATGAAGAAGAAGAAGATGATGTTGATGTTGATGATGATTGTCATAATGCTGACACTCTACCTTGCATTCCTCCAACAGAAAGCCCCTGGTGCTGTGATGATGATGATGATGATGATGACAATGACAACAACAACGACGATGACAGAAGAAGAAGAAGAAGATGAGGATATGACAATGATGACGACGACGATGATGACGACAACAACAACGTCGATGACGGAGAAGAAGATGATGATGATTATGATGACGGTGATGATGAAGAAGAAGAAGATGATGTTGATGTTGATGATGATTGTCATAATGCTGACACTCTACCTTGCATTCCTCCAACAGAAAGCCCCTGGTGCTGTGATGATGATGATGATGATGATGACAATGACAACAACAACGACGATGACAGAAGAAGAAGAAGAAGATGAGGATATGACAATGATGACGACGACGATGATGACGACAACAACAACGTCGATGACGGAGAAGAAGATGATGATGATTATGATGACGGTGATGATGAAGAAGAAGAAGATGATGTTGATGTTGATGATGATTGTCATAATGCTGACACTCTACCTTGCATTCCTCCAACAGAAAGCCCTGGTGCTGTGATGATGATGATGATGATGATGACAATGACAACAACAACGACGATGACAGAAGAAGAAGAAGAAGATGAGGATATGACAATGATGACGACGACGATGATGACGACAAACAACGTCGATGACGGAGAAGAAGATGATGATGATTATGATGACGGTGATGATGAAGAAGAAGAAGATGATGTTGATGTGATGATGATTGTCATAATGCGGACACTCTCCCTTGCATTCCTCCAACAGAAAGCCCTGGTGCTGTGATGATGATGATGATGATGATGACAATGACAACAACAACGACGATGACAGAAGAAGAAGAAGAAGATGAGGATATGACAATGATGACGACGACGATGATGACGACAACAACAACGTCGATGACGGAGAAGAAGATGATGATGATTATGATGACGGTGATGATGAAGAAGAAGAAGATGATGTTGATGTTGATGATGATTGTCATAATGCGGACACTCTACCTTGCATTCCTCCAACAGAAAGCCCCTGGTGCTGTGATGATGATGATGATGATGATGACAATGACAACAACAACGACGATGACAGAAGAAGAAGAAGAAGATGAGGATATGACAATGATGACGACGACGATGATGACGACAACAACAACGTCGATGACGGAGAAGAAGATGATGATGATTATGATGACGGTGATGAAGAAGAAGAAGAAGATGATGGTGATGATGATGATGATTGTCATAATGCTGACACTCTACCTTGCATTCCTCCAACAGAAAGCCCCTGGTGCTGTGATGATGTTGATGATGATGATGATGATTGTCATAATGCGGACACTCTACCTTGCATTCCTCCAACAGAAAGCCCCTGGTGCTGTGTGTCCAAGACATCCGTCTTCAGGCCAACGTCGGCCATGAGGAGGAGCATGCAGCAGGGGAAGCAACTGCACCCCACAGAGCAGCACCCCAGGAAGGGGAGGCCACCCAAGGACGCCGCGCTGAGCGAGGGAACCGAGGCGCACAGATGATGAACATTCTGGCCAAAGTGCTGTTTTTTGGGCAGGTGGGTACCTCCTAGACTTACTTCTTCTTCTTCTTCTTCTTCTTCTTCTTCTTCTTCTTTCTTTTTTGTCATGTTTCTCCCAAGGGAGGTTTGACATTGATGAGCCCTCTCCATCTCTCTCCGTTTTGAGCTTCCTCCTTATTTATGCCCCTTTCTCTAAGATCATCTGCAATACAGGCAGCCCAGGTTTTGCTAGGTCTTCCCTTTGGTCTCTTTCCATCCACTACGAAGTTCATTGCTCTTTTTATGATGTGGTGGTCTGCTTTCCGTTGAACGTGCCCAAACCAGCGCAGTCTATTGGTACTAGCTACAGACTTCAGATCATCAACTTTGCACTTTCTGCTGTGATTATATTGATGATGACAATGATGACAATAGTGATGTTATTGATGATGGTAACAATGTGCTGGATGAGGGTTCAGAACCTGACAATGATGTTGCTGATGATGATAATGACAGTGATAATGATAATATTGATGAGATGATAAGAATCTGACAGTGATGTTGCTGATGATGGTAATGACAATGATAATGACAATATTGATGAGATGATAACAGTGTGTGGGTTTAGAGTTCAAAATCTGACGGTAACTTTGCTGAAGATGATGACAACAATAATGACAATAATGATGATGAGGATGATAACAGTGTATGGGGTGAGGGCTCAAAATATGAAGGTAATGTTGCTGAAGATGATAATGACAATAATGATGATGATGACAATGAAGATAATCATGATGACAATGATGACGACAGTGACAATGACAATCATAACAGATCTGCAGGTTGAGAACCTGGCGGTGATGTTGCTGCTGCTGCTGCTGATAATAATGACAATAATATTGACAATGGTGATGATGATGATGACAATAATGATGATAATAACAATGATGATGATAACAGATGTGCAGGGTGAGGGTCCAGAACATGACTGTGATGTTGCTGGAGACGATGACAACAATAATAATAATGATAATAATGGTGGTGATGATGTTGACAACATTGATAACGATAATGATGATGAAGATGACAGTGATGATGATAAAAGATGTGCAGGGTAAGGGTTCAGAACCTGATGGTGATGTTGCCGAAGATGATGACAATAATAATGATGATGATGATGGTGCTGATGATGGTGGTGATAATGATGATGATGACAATAACAATGATAATGATGATGATAACAGATGTGCGGAGTGAGGGTGCAGAACCTCATGGTGATGTTGCCGAAGATGATGACAATAATTATAATAATGATGATGATGGTGGTGATAATGATGATGGTGATGATAATGATGACAATAACAATGATGATGATGATGATAACAGATGTGCGGAGTGAGGGTGCAGAACCTGACAGTGATGTTGCTGAAGATGATGACAATAATAATAATAATGATGATGATGGTGCTAATGATGATGATGATAATAACGATGACAATGATAATGATGATGATGATGATGATGATGATACCAGATGTGCAGAGTGAGGGTGCAGAACCTGACAGTGATGTTGCTGAAGACGATGACAATAATGATGATGATGGTGCTGCTGCTGCTGCTGCTGATAATGGCAATAATAATGATGATGGTGCTGCTGCTGCTGATGGTGATGATGATGACAATAACAATGATGATGATGATGATGATAACAGATGTGTGGAGTGAGGGTGCAGAACCTGACGGTGATGTTGCCGAAGATGATGACAATAATAATAATAATAATGATGATGATGGTGCTATGATGATGATGATAATAACAATAACAATGATGACGATGATGATGGTGATACCAGATGTGCGGAGTGAGGGTGCAGAACCTGACGGTGATGTTGCCGAAGATGATGACAATATAATAATATGATGATGATGGTGCTAAGATGATGTGTGAAAAATATGACTGATGATGGACCAATTGACAAGTGAAGGTGAGAACTGACATGATGTTGCTGAGATTATGACATAGTGTGTGTGTGCAAACAATGGTGATGTTGAAATGATGAAATACCATATAATCGAGATGAGGTGTCGATAATGAGTGATGTGTGATGAATGATGACAACATGTGATGATGTGATAAAGTGTGGTCGTGTGTGAGGTGTGACTGGTGTGTGTGGTGTGACTTATATGTGATGTGATGGTGTGTGATGTGTGATGATGTGATGAATGTTGTGTGTGTGAAATAGCTTGGACTCACCATGACACGAGAGGGTGAGACCTGTCTGTGTGTTGTGAGGTGTATGTGTGTGTGTGTGTGTGTGTGTGTAGTGAATAATAGCTTGGACTGCACCATCGACAATGTGATGTGTGCATACTGTTTGTGATGTGTGTAGATGTGTGTGTATGTAGTGGTGGTCTGTGCTGTGTTTGTGTGTGCGTGTGTGTGTGAAGTTGTGTATGTGTGTGGTGTTGTGAATATCGGACATCACCATCGACATGATGAGGTGTTGTCTGTTATGTGTGGTGTGTTTGCGAGTGTGTATTGTGTGTGTGTGTGTTGATGTGATGTTTGTGTGTTGTGATGGTGAAATTAAGCTTGGACATCACCATCGACAATGGAGGTGTCTGTTGATGATGTATGTGATGTGATGATGTGTCTGATGATGTGTGGTGTGCAGTGTGTCGTGTGGTGTGCAGACCTGCGGTGTGTGTAGATGGATGTGTGATGTGGTGTGTTGATGTGTGTGAAATAGCTCTGGACATCACCATCGACAATGAGAGGTGTGTCTGTTTGTGTGAGTGTGTGTGTGTGTGTGTGTCTGTTGTGTGTGTGTGTGTGTGGTGTGTGTTTGTGTGTGAAATAGCTCTGGACATCACCATCGACAAGAGAGGTGTGGTCTGTGTGTGTTGTGTGTGTGTGTGTTGTGTGTTGTGGAAAGTGCATCACCATCGAAGGAGGTGTGTCTGTTTGTGTGTGTGTGTGTGTCTGTTGTGTGTGGTGTGTGTGTGCTGTGTGTGTGTGTAGTGTGTGTGTGTGTTGTGTTTGTTTGTGTGTGAAATAGCTCTGGACATCACCATCGACAACGAGAGGTGTGTCTGTTTGTGTTTGTGTTTGTGTGTGTGTGTGTGTGGTGTGTGTGTTTGTGTGTGTGTGTGTGTGTTGGTCTGTTGTGTGTGTGTGTGTGTGTGTTGTGGTGTTTAGTGTGTGTGCGGTGTGTGTGTGAGTTGTGTGTGTGTATAAATAGCTCTGGACATCACCATCGACAATGAGAGGTGTGTCTGTTTGTGTGCACAGTGTTTGTGGTGTGTGTTGTGTGTGTGTGTGTGTGTGTGTGTGTGTGTTTGTTTGTGTGTGAAATAGCTCTGGACATCACCATCGACAATGAGAGGTGTGTCTGTTTGTGTGTGTGTGTGTGTGGTGTGTCTGTTTGTTTGTGTGGTGTGTGTGTGTCTGTGTGTGTGTGTGTGCGCGTGTGTGTGTTAGTGGAGTGTGTGGTGTGTGTTGTTTGTGTGTGAAATAGCTCTGGACATCACCATCGACAATGAGAGGTGTGTCTGTTTGTGTGCACGTGTGTGTGGTGGTGTGTGTTTGTTGTGTGTTGTGTGTGTTTGTGTGGTGTGGGTGTGTGTGTTGTGATGTGTTGTGTGGTTGTGTGTGAAATAGCTCTGGACATCACCATCGACAATGAGAGGTGTGTCTGTTTGTGTGCACGTGTTTGTGGTTTTTGTTGTGTGTTGTTGTTGTGTGTGTGTGTGTGTGTCGTGTGTGTGTGTGTGTTTGTGTTTGTTTGTGTGTGAAATAGCTCTGGACATCACCATCGACAACGAGAGGTGTGTCTGTTTGTGTGTGTGTGTGTGTGTTTGTGTCTGTTTGTTTGTGTGGTGTGTGTGTGTCTGTGTGTGTGCGCGTGTGTGTGTTAGTGGAGTGTGTGTGTGTGTGTTTGTGTGTGAAATAGCTCTGGACATCACCATCGACAATGAGAGGTGTGTCTGTTTGTGTGCACGTGTTTGTGGTGTTGTGTGTGTGTGTGTGTGTGTGTGTGTGTGTGTGTTTGTTTTGGGTGTGAAATAGCTCTGGACATCACCATCGACAATGAGAGGTGTGTCTGTTTTGTGTGTGTGTGTGTGTTGGTGTCTGTTTGTTTGTGTGGTGTGTGTGTGTCTGTGTGTGTGTGTGTGCGTGCGCGTGTGTGTGTTAGTGGAGTGTGTGTGTGTGTGTTTGTTTGTGTGTGAAATAGCTCTGGACATCACCATCGACAATGAGAGGTGTGTCTGTTTGTGTGCACGTGTTTGTGGTGTGTGTGTGTGTGTGTGTGTTTGTTTGTGTGTGTGTGTTTGTGTGGTGTGTGTGTGTGTGTGTGTGTGTTTTGTGTGGAGTGTGTGAAATAGCTCTGGACATCACCATCGACAATGAGAGGTGTGTCTGTTTGTGTGCACGTGCATGCATATGTGTGTGTGTATTATTATGTGTACGTGTGTGTGTGTGTTGTTGTTGTTGCTTTGATTTTTACATGTTCATTCAAAGTGGACATCACCATTGACAATGAGGTGTGAGTGTGTGTGTGTGTTTGTGCGCGCGTGTGGGTGCGTGTGTGCATGTGATGTGTGTGTATATATGTATGTGTGCATGCATGTGAGACTGTGTATATATGTGCGTGTGTGTGTGCATGTGTAAGTGTGTGTTTGTGTGTGCTTGCATGTGTGCTTGTGTGCTTAAGAATATATCTTCAGAGGTGGAGTTGTAGGAGAAGGTGGACAGGGGAGGAGGTAGGGGGAGTGGGAGGAAGGAGGTTGGGGTGGGGAGAAGGTGGAGGAGGAGGTGGGATGGGGGTAGAGAAGGAGGGGGATGGGGGAGGATGTGGTGGAAGAGGAGGAGGAGGTGGGTATGGATCATGTCAGGACAGACGCTAACACAGAGCTGTGCTGGTGATGGTGTGTTGTTTCAGCTACGTCATCAAGACCAACCTCAACAACTTGCTGTGCAAGGTTCTGCGCACTGTTCCCGAGGTGACTGTTGTCCCGTCTCTGTGGATGCTTCAGTGTGCTGGTGTCACGTGTGTGTGTGTGGACTGCGATGCTGGGTTTTCTATGTGCATCAGTGTGTCATAATGTGCCCCTACCTGTCTGCAGTGTGTGTGTGTGTGTGTGTGTTTGCTCAGTGCATGGTTGGGACATTAAAGTGGTGGAATTTTTTGTGTAATTCATGAGGGTTTTTTTTTGTTTTTTTGGTGCCCAGTGCATAATTGTATTGGACATTGTCCTAGAACAACACCCAAATTATAAAGTTTGTAAAGCATGATACTCATTGTGACAGCACCTGTATATGTATAATGGACATTGTCACAGCACCTGTAGATATAAACGATATTGTGACATTACCTGTATGTATAATGGACACTGTTACAGCATCTGTACATATAATGGACATTGTGACACACCTGCACATATAATGGACATTTTCACAGCACCTGTAGATATAATGGACATTATCACAGCACCTGTATGTATAGTGGACACCATCACAGCACCTGTAGATATAATGGACATTGTGACACACCTGCACATATAATGGAAATTTTCACAGCACCTGTAGATATAACGGACATTGTCACAGCACCTGTACGTACATAATGTATTCATGGAGTGTGTTCTGCATCAACAGGAGGCAGGTGCCCAGAACTGCTTGGCGGAAGTGTCGGTGTCGGTGAAGGTGAATGCCACCTCTGATACCATCCACCCCTCTCAGTTCAAGGTAAGCACTGTCATCTTTTTCTTCTTAAACACTGCTTTTACAGTGCTCATTATGTCTGTATGCAGGTGTGTATGTGTGTGTGTGTGTGCGCATGCTTGTTTTTATGTTAAAAATTAAATTTTTAAAAATTCTTTTATATCGAGGATAATGAAATAAGCACTGATGTGCTTTTTTACATCCAGTCCCCGTGTGCATACGGTTTTGTAAATTGTCATCTGTTCCCACCAGCACACAATGGCCTACTCTTCCGAAAAGCGGAACAGGATTTTAACGTATGCGCAAGATGTTCTGCGTGTGTTCGCACACGGGTCCTCAGTTTATAGTCTCATCCGAAGGACTTGTGTGATTATATGTGCATGTGTGTGTGTGTGAATAGTTTAATGAAATCCTTCAGACCCCTGGAAGGCCTTCAGCACACAGCAGCATTTGTCAGGGCGTCCAGAGTTGCTGTCTGAGTGTTCAACAAAGAAGAAAGAATCCTTCATGCCCCAGTAGGGGTTTAGTGCTAATAAAATCTGGAATCTTGTGTGTGTGTGTGTTTCAGACTATTGTTGGGGAGGTGCTCAACCCGCACATGATGATCACTGAAGGTAATTTACTGATGCTCTGTGTGTGTGTGTGTGTGTGTGTGTGTGTGTGTGTGTGTGTTGTGCATGCACATATGTGCATGCGCGCGTGCATGTGAGAGTGAGTGAATGAGTGAGTGTGAGGGGGTAGATATGAGATGAAGAGAATTTACTTGCTGTCAGCTCATATGTACATTGTTATCTGTCTGTGACATGATGATGGGAATGTGCTTTTGTAATTTTATCAGTTTTATTATCATGGGAATCTGCTTTTGTAATGTTATCAGTTTCATTATCATGGGAATGTGCTTTTGTAATGTTATCTGTTTCATTATCATGGGAATCTGCTTTTGTAATTGTATCTCAATGACATTATCATGTGGAATCAGCTGGTGTAATGCTATCTGTTTCATTATCAGAGTAATCTGCTGTTGTAATATTATCTCTGTGACATCATCCTGGGGAATCAGCCGTCATGATGTTATCTGTTTGTGGCATTATCGTGGAAATAACCTGGCAAATGTATAGCTGTCAGTTTCATAAACTTGGGGACATGAAGAGGCTCTGTCAGTGAACATGAACAATGTCCCCTCCTTCAGGAATGTCTGTGCCGCTGGTTGTTTCCTCCTCTTTCTGTCACTCTCCTCCGTGCTGTGGGCTGTGATTCTCTCTTTCTGCAGGAAGGCAAGCGTTCCTGCACACACCTGGGTTTTTTCCAGGTGTCAATCCTGATGATGCTGCCTTGGGTGGACAGCGGGGATTTGAACCTCCTCCCCCTCCCCCCTCTCTCAGTGAAAGTTTGGTTTTGACCTGTCACCCCTATCTGTTCCTCCCTCCCCCACCTCCCTCCCCCACCTCCCTCCCCCACCTCCCTCTCCCACCTTCCCTCCCCCACCCTGGCCATCTTGGCTTTGACCCTCCTTTCACCCCCCCCCCCCCCCCCCACCCACCCCAAGTTCTTTTTTTCTTTTCTTTTTTGACACTGTTATATATACATAAATATGCTACTGCTTGCTCAGGTTTTGTCTTGGTTTCTGCTCTGTGTTACTCTGTTTAGTCTCCGTGTCATCCTGTCTAGGAGTTTTGATTTTATTTTATTTTATTCTTTTATATCGAGGATAATGGAATAAGCACTTGTGTGCTTTTTTACATCCAGTCCCCGTGTGTATGCGGTTTTGTAAATTCTGTCATCTGTTCCCACCGGCACACAATGGCCTACTCTTACGAAGAGTGGAACAGGATTTAACATGTGTGCAAGAAGTTCTGCGTGCGTTCGCACATGGGACCTCGGTTTATAGTCTCATCCGAAGGACTTTTGGGGGAGAGTGGATTTGGCACTGATGTTAACTCCATGGAAAAATATCCCCTTGAACGGGAATCAAACCCGGGTCGTCAGATTGCGAACGCAATGTTCTAACCACTAGGCTGCCCCATCCCCCAAGTTGTTTAGAGATGTAACTGGAACTCATCAATGTCAAACCTCCCCTGGGAGAACCATGACAAAAAAGGAAGAAGAAGAAGAAGAAGAGATGTAACTGGAACATGGGTATTTTTTCTGTCCAGGATTTTTGCAGAGTATACCCAGACGCAGGCCTGCAGCACAGGGTAGGCTGGACAGCACCCCAGAAGCAGGTGTGTCTGTCACACTGTGACTTTGTGTGTCTGGTTTAACGCAGGCTTATCAAACTGAGCATATTACACATACATATGAACAACAGTCAGCAGCAGCATAGCAACAGCAAGCTTAAAGCTGATATTGTGCTCCAAGGACATCGTTAGTATGACGACGACTGGTGGACGGAATACATGCCGTCTTCATGATAATGCTCAGTGCTGTTACCGTTTCTAACCATATTTACATGAAGAACAGAATTTTAAAATACCTCCATCAAATAAGCAAACAGGCACGCAGCAAAGTATGATGAATAAATAAGTCAAAAAGACAACAAGCAACAACAACAAAAATGCACATCAACAAACACTCAAGCCAACACGTAAACTGTGTTGGATGCCATATTGCGCTTTGATTTGTTTGTTTTTACAAGATTCAGCGTTATATAAATTCCATATATTATTATTGTTATTATTATTATTATATTGAATGATAATGATTATTGTGATGACAGTGTTGCATGTTGCGTGTAGTACTGTGATCACTCTCAGATGCCACGTTGAAAGATAATGATTAGTGAGATGGCAGTGGTGTTCATGTGGTGTGGAGAGATGACAGTGGTGTTCATGTGGTGTGGAGAGATGACAGTGTTGTTCGTGCGGTGTGGAGAGATGACAGTTTTGTTTGTGTGGTGTGAAGAAATGACAGTGGTGTTCGTGTGGTGTGGAGAGATGACAGTGGTGTTCGTGCGGTGTGGAGAGATGACAGTTTTGTTTGTGTGGTGTGAAGAAATGACAGTGGTGTTCGTGTGGTGTGGAGAGATGACAGTGTTGTTCATGTGGTGTGGAGAGATGACAGTGGTGTTCATGTGGTGTGGATACTTCCCAGCATCGCATTGCACAATGACGGACACCATAGCTAAGTGGTTAAGACCACTCCACTTCAATCCCATGGGTCCTTGAAGTTGTGGGTTCGAACCTCAGCAGTGTCTGATGAATTAATTAAGGGTGGGGATTTTTACAATTATCCAGGTCAACTTCAAACGCAGACCTGCCAATGCCTTGATTCCCTTCATGTGTATACATACATATGCAGAAGATCAAATATGCACGTTAACGATCCTGTTGTTCTTGTCAGTGTTTGGTGTGCTACGGAAATACAGCAGTGGGGATTGCTATACTCTCCTAGGTCAGCTTCAAGTGCAGGCTTGCCAGTGCCTTAATACCCTTCTTGTATATATACACATGCAGAAGATGTAATATGCACGTTAAAGATTCTGTAATTCATGTCAGCGTTTGGTCAGTTACTGAAACATGAACATACCCAGCACACATCCCCGAAGTGGGTATGGGCCTACCTTCATGGAGGGCAAAAACGGTCGCATACGCAAAATGTCACCTTTGATGAACCATGGAACTCTAGCTGAGGAATGGAAAGGGGGGAAAAAAGGAGCAATAGTGATTGCATGGTGACATCAATGATTGCATGGTGACAGTGTGGCATCAGTGATTGTGTGGTGACAGTGTGACATCATTGATTGTGTGGTGACATCAGTGATTGTGTGGTGACATTGTGACATCAATGATGGCATGGTGACAATGTGACATCAATGATGGCATGGTGACAGTGTGACATCAATGATGGCATGGTGACAGTGTGACATCAATGATTGCATGGTGACAGTGTGACATCAATGATGGCATGGTGACAGTGTGACATCAATGATTGCATGCTGACATCAATGATGGCATGGTGACGGTGTGACATGAGTGATTTGCATGGTGACATCAATGATTGCATGATGACATCAATGATGGCATGGTGACAGTGTGACATGAGTGATTGCATGGTGACAGTGTGACATCAATGATTGTGCATGGTGACAGTGTGACATGATTGATTGCATGGTGACCGTGTGTGGTGTGGTGTGGTGTGGTGTGGACAGTTCACGAGGCCACAGCGGATGGGGGTGATCACGTTGACGATGAAGCGCTGTTTGAAGATGAAGCAGACGACACACTGCCCGCCAAACTGAGGGCCTTTCGACAACTGGTGAGTAACCCCCTGTCTCCTATACCCCACTACCCCTACCCTCCATTGATAGCTCCTTGTTGAGTTAATGTGCCAGTGAAGGTTCTCTGCTAAAGAGGATGAAGGTGTAACCTGCAAAAATGTACTATCCGTTAAAGGAGAAGAGATTATCTGAAGTTGGGAGTAAGGCTACCTATTTGGTGAGGTACACGAAAAACAGCCATTCACACACGGTGTGTATTTACAGTCTCACAGTGATTCCCAAGTGGGAGGAGTGAGACAGAGTGCATGTTCTGGGTGATCCTGGGATGTTAAGCCTGGGGAATGCCCACCAACAGCAAGTGGTAAGAATGCTGAACAGTCTTCATGCCCTGTGGTGGTATTCCAGCTGGGACATAGCCCTATATGAATTCCATGTATTATTGTTATTATCATTGTTATTGTTATCATCATCATCATCGTCATTATCATCATTGTTATCGTATTTTATTTTTTATCATCATCATCATCATCATCATCATCAGACATCATCAGACATGCTGGTCTGTTGTTCCCCATCCAACAGACAGACAGTCATGATCTGATGCCTGTCTTAGCGTGAGACTGTGAAGTTTGTTCTTGTGTACAACATATGTACAGAGCATGGAAATGAATGTGCACTGACGTGAATGCTGTTGCCTGGGAAAAGTTTGCAGAACAGAAAGGTAGTTGTGACAGCGAAACAAACACAGATACGCTTTGACAGGGGACCAGGACAGTGCTGCTGTGTGGCTAAGCACTCACCCATGGGGAGCTCAGCCTGAATTTCACACACAGAAAGCTGATGTGTGACATTGCGGAAGGAAGGTGGCAGGATGGTTAAGACGTTTGCCTGCCAACAAGTAAACCGTGAGGTTCTGGGTTCGATTCCCAGCCTCGCTCTTTCTTCCCAGTTTGACAAAAAAATCGGACTGAACGTCAAAGTCCTTCGGATGAGACTATAAACCGAGGCCCTGTGTGCGAACACATGCAGGACATCTTGCGCACACATTAAATCCTTTTCCGCTTTTTGAAAGAGTAGGCCATTGTGTGCCGGTGGGAACAGATGACAAAATTTACAAAACCGCATACACACGGGGACTGGATGTAAAAAAACAAACACATGAGTGCTTATTCCCTTATCCTCGATTAAAAAAAAAAAGTCATCTGAGCGCTTTGATTTGTTGCTTTACATGATTCAGCGCTATATAAATTCCATACATTATTATTATTATCATTATTATTGTTATTGTTATTGTTGTTATTATTATTATTATTATTATTATGTGTACATGGTAGTGAATAGGGTGTGTGCTGTAACCATGATAAATTGATGAGTGTGTGTGTGTGTGTGTGTGTGTGTGCAGAAGGTGCTGAGCTTTGAAGTGAACGAACTGAACGTGAAGATCCTGAGGGAAACCAAACAACGGTAAGACTTCAGAGATGGTAGGGGGTGGGGGCTGTGCTGTTCTCCACGGGGCACAGGTCCCCAGAAACTATCATTGTAATGTTTCGTTGTTACCTGGTTAACCTTTTGACGTAGACATTTGGAAAAATAGTGTGATCGTTATTGACCGTGGGAAAGAGTTGTACTCTGAAGCTGAATTGCTGTCATAGAGCAGGATGTTCTTTAAAACAACTATCAATCATCCGAGGGCTGGGTGTAAAGAAGTCTCGTACTTATTCTGTTATACTCTTAAAATAAACGTCTTGTACTTATTCTGTTATCTTCTTTAAGTAAACATCTTGTACTTATTCTGTTATCCTCTTAAAATAAAAGTCTTGTACTTATTCTGTTACCTCTTAAAATAAACATCTTGTACTTATTCTGTTACCCTCTTAAAATAAACGTCTTGTACTTATTCTATTACCCTCTTAAAATAAACATCTTGTACTTATTCTATTACCCTCTTAAAGTAAACATCTTATACTTATTCTATTACCCTCTTAAAATAAACATCTTGTACTTATTCTGTTACCCTCTTAAAATAAAAGTCTTGTACTTATTCTATTACCCTCTTAAAATAAAAGTCTTGTACTTATGCTATTGCCCTCTTAAAATAAACGTCTTGTACATATTCTATTACCCTCTTAAAATAAAATTTCGCTATCATTTGTACAAGGCTTTGGTTTTCAGACTCAAGTGAGTTTGTGTATCTGATTTTAGTGCGTGTAAAAGAATCATGGCAACACAAAGAGTTTTCTCTGAAGAAAAGCTCCTCTCACAGGGAAACGGCAACACACACAGAGGCTGGAAGAAGAAAACAAGGCTGGTGCTACTCTTGTGTTTATACACTCTCCACATAGTGAGCAATCCTAATTTTACACAGGTAATTTTGCCGTGACTGAAATAAGTGTAGAAATACAATGCAGCATAATACAGCTCAAACAAAATACAATAGAATACAGTGTGAAATCACCTCTTCAAAAAAAGCCTTGACAAAATGGATGTGATCTTTAAGTTAATCTCTCCAGGAAGAAAACATGACAGACTGATCATGTTCAGCTTGTTGTGAAATTTGAATGGTGTGTTGTCATGAAACAGCAGTGAAAAGAAGGACGTGTGTGTGTGTGTGTGTGTGTGTATGTGTATGTGTGAGTGTGGTTATGTGTATGTGTGCATGCATGTGTGTATGTGTGTGTGTGTGTGTGTGTGCACGCATGTGTGTGTGTGCACTTTATACTTATTTATTTATTTACATCAAGGATAATGGAATAAGCACTCATGTGCTTTTTTCATCCAGTCCCCGTGTGTATGCAGTTTTGTAAATTTTATCATCCATTCCCACTGGCACACAATGGCCTACTCTTCCGAAAAACAAAATGGGTTTTAACATGTGCACAAGATGTTCTGTGTGTGTTCATACGCGGGACTTCGGTTTGTCGTCTCATCCGAAGGACTTTTGGGGAGAGTGGAGTCGGCGCTGATGTTAACTCCAGGGGGAAAATCCTGTGAACGGGATTCGAACCTGTGTCGTCAGATTGCGAGCACAATGTTTTAACCTCTGTGTGTGTGTGTGTGTTGCAGAAGCCTGTCAGTATCTCTAAGACGGTTCCACTCCTGCTTCAACACCAAGCTGACAGACCAGCGCACCCTGGTCTTCAACTTCACCCTGTCCCTGCAAGGTGCAGCTGCCCTCCACACACACTCCTGTCCTGTCCTGTCCTGTCCTGTCCTGTCCTGTGCTGTCCTGTCCTGTCCTGTCCTGTCCTGTCCTGTGCTGTCCTGGCCTGGCCTGGCCTGGCCTGGCCTGGCCTGGCCTGTCCTGTCCTTGTCTGTCCTGTCCTGTCCTGTCCCGACCTGCCCTGCCCTGTCCTATCCTGTCCTGTCCTTGTCTGTCCTGTCCTGTCCTTGTTTGTCCTGTCCTGTCCTGCCCTGGCCTGGCCTGGCCTGTCCTGTCCTATCCTGTCCTGTCCTTGTCTGTCCTGTCCTGTCCTTGTTTGTCCTGTCCTGTCCTGCCCTGGCCTGGCCTGGCCTGTCCTGTCCTGCCCTGCCCTGCCCTGTCCTGTCCTGTCCTTGTCTGTCCTGTCCTGTCCTGTCCTTGTCTGTCCTGTCCTGTCCTGTCCCGACCTGCCCTGCCCTGTCCTATCCTGTCCTGTCCTTGTCTGTCCTGTCCTGTCCTTGTTTGTCCTGTCCTGTCCTGCCCTGTCCTGTCCTATCCTGTCCTGTCCTTGTCTGTCCTGTCCTGTCCTTGTTTGTCCTGTCCTGTCCTGCCCTGGCCTGGCCTGGCCTGGCCTGGCCTGCCCTGCCCTGCCCTGGCCTGTCCTGGCCTGGCCTGGCCTGGCCTGTCCTGTCTTTCTCATTTACCTTTGTTTGTGTTTGTGCGAAGACAAATGGGGACAGAATAGCTCAGTTGTCAGAGCACTTGCTTTCCCCAAGCTAAGGTTAAACAGCATTGAGCTTGGTTGCCAAGTGGGTGGGTAACTGTTTGCGTGCCTTGCTTTCAGTACAATCACCCAGTTTACCCAGGAGATGGGCACTGCCCTTAAACGCTGGCCCCTGGAGAAGCTGAAGTCTCTGACATCTTGCTCTCAGCTGTAAATGGGTACCTACCCTCTTTAGGGACAGGGAAGGTAAAGCAGCGAGGGAGAGGAGATGGGCGCCGCCCTCAATATGCTGGCCCTTAGAGAAGCTGAAGTTTCTGACACCGCACTCCCCAACGACTGAATAGGTTATGGGACACCTTTACCTTTACCTTTTTAAAGACAAATGTTGGCTGAAATTTGATAAGCGCAGACTGAGATATGTTGGTCATGCAAACAGAAGCACACAAACAAATCTGATGATGACAGTTCTCCAATGTAAGGTTGAGGGCAGAAGGAAAAGAGGCAGACCACCAACATCCTACATTGCCTGACAACATCACTGAGATCAGTGGTCTGGGAGGAGGACTACCAGAGATCATAGAACTCAGCAGAAACAGAGAGAAATGACAAACTCTGGTAGCATTGCATGGAGCTCCTACTGATGACAGTAGCGATGGAGATAGGTTAATTGAGTTGTTTATATGTGTGTGTGTGTGTGTGTTGTTGTTGTTTTCTTTCTCTCAGTTAATTTCTCTCAAGGATTCACAGGATGCTGGGTAACATCACAGCAAAAGATTCAGTAGACATGTTTGTTCTGTTTTTGATGAAGAGCACGTGTGAATGATATAAGAAAAAAAATTTAAACTATCATATCAGGATCCAATCCAATCCAATCCTATTGTTTATTGCCCCGCCTACCACAGAGGCCATATACATAAGTTGTGATGAAATGGATGAAGAAAACTGGTCCTGACAAAACATGTCACAAGCCTAAGGTGTCTCCAACAGAGTGAAGAGAAGAGAGCCTTGCTTCCAAGACAGTGTGAAGAAGTAATCAGCCACATCATTTGTGCCTTGTTTTATCATGCATTATATAGTCTCTGTGTCTGTGTCTGAAGGTCTGTGGATGGTTTAGTGTTGTCTTTTCTTTGTGAGAATGCAGTGTGTGTGTATGAAATATTTATTGGCATTTTTTTCTATTTTTCCTGTACTGGTTTTTTGGTGTTGTTGCAATTTCTCTGTAGGGGTGCAGTGTCTGTGTGAATAATTATTGATGTTTCATCTCTTGTTGGTTTAAACATAATTTATTCATGAAAAGTGTCACAAAAATACGAGCATACCTTGACAGGACTACAAGTAAATTTATGATAGTCCTGTCATATTCACATACACACGTTGTTGTGACGGATAACTTCACATTGCAACAGATGACTGATAAATGATAATTATAATATCACTGACAGTTGCATTTATTTTTAAATGATTTGAGAAAATCTAATGAAAACAATCGTTTCGATTGGACTTGTGACATACCAACAAGCCATCTGTTTGAAACTGTTCAAAAGATGCATACAAAAATAAAGGATTGCAAAAATAGATTAGAAAAGTCATCAAGCCCTACTACTACTACTGCTGCTGCTGCTGTTGCTGCTGCTGCTGCTGCTGCTGCTACTGCTACTGCCACTACTGCTACTGCTGCTACTGCTACTAGGAATGATAACAGTGCTCAATTTCATCTCTTTTGTTAAGTGTAGTGTCGTCTTTTCTCTCTGAGAATGCATTGTATACATGTGTGAATGTTTATTGGTATTTTCTCTGTTGCTGTCCTGTTTAGTTTTGTCTTATCTCTGTGGGAAAGCAGTGTCTGTATGAATGTCTGTAGATTTTTTCTTCCTGTTTATTTGTACAGTTTAGTGTCTTTTTTCTCTGTGGGAAAGCAGTGTCTGTGTGAATGTAGATTTTTTCCTCTCTTTTTCCTTTACAGTTTTTGTCTTTTTTCCTGTGGGAATGCAGTGTCATTGATTGTCATTGTTATGAGTGTAGTCAATACATATGTATGTGTGTGTGAAATAAGTCTCTGTCTTCTTAGTCAATCGTCTTTAAAATATCAAATTCATACATTGGTGTATGTGTGTGGGTGTGTTTGTGCACACACGCACGTTCGTGTTGCGTATGTGTGTGTGTAAATAATAAGTTTATATGTTTCTCTAGTCAATGGTTTTTATAACATTGTGTTCCCAATTGGTGTGTGTGAGTATGTGTGTGAGTATGTGTGTGCGCGTGCGTGCGTGAATGTTTGTGACATTTTTATTTGAAGTTATTTTGGAATGTTTTAACAAATATGAAATGTAGCTAAGTTTTTTCTGTCTTTCAAGATTATGATATGTATCAATGTGTTTGTCAGTATTGTAATTGCCCTTCATGGGATGGTTAAAGTGTTTTTGACTTGACTTGACTTGACTTGTCCTTATGAATGTCTGTAGTGTAGCTGGATTTTTTTTTTGCTCCCTTTTTCCTGTACAGTTTAGTGTCATTTTTCTCTGTGGGAATGCAGTGTCTGTGTGAATGTCTGTAGATGATTTCTCTGTGGCGTGTGGGGGGGAGGAAGTGGCCTCATAGGACTGTGGCCTCTGTTGCAGAGTTCCTGACCAAGTCACCCCAGGCCCAGTTTGCAGAGCTCAACGCCATTCACATCACAACAGAGGTATGTGTGTGTGTTGTGTGTGTGTGTGTGTGTGTGTGTGTGTGTGTGTGTGTGGTGTGTGTGTGTGTTTTGTGTTGTGTGTGTGTGTGTGTTTGTGTGTGTGTGTTTTGTGTGTTGTGTGTGTGTGTGTGTGTGTGTGTGATGAGCCACAGGTGCAGACAGCTACGACTTCACTTGATGTCTTCCTTAGTTCCACAAGGAGATGTGGGGGCAGTTCAGGCAATGTGTTGTGGGAGAATTGAATCTGATAAGCCCATCGCTCTTCATAAACATCGCTTCCAAAACAACCAGTTATAACCGACACAAAACATGTGTACTATCTACATGAATAACTTACACACACACACATGACGCATGCACACACACACACACACACTCACACACTCACACACACACATACACACACACCTTGAAACTTGAGTAAGAAGTTTTTTTAAAAAATGAGTAAAAAAAAAAAAAAGATGGGTTTTCAACTGAATTTGAATGAAGAGAGAGAAGAAGAAGACGTGTAGACAAGAAGTGTGGATCGGTGGTCTAGAGGTAATGCGCCTGTCTAGAAAGTGAAAAGTCCAGTTTGGAAGTGTGCGGTGGTTTGAATCCCATTTGGGCCCGAAACTTTTCCCCCATCCATTAGACCATGAGTGGTGGTCTGGGTGCTAGTCTTTTGGATGGGACGATAAACTGAGGTCCTGTGTGTTACACAAAATTATTCAGGGCACGTAAAAGAACCCACAGCAACAAGAGAGTTGTCCCTGGCAAAATTCTTAGAAAAAAGCCACTCTGATAGGGAAACAAATACAGTTGCAGACCCCCCCCCCCCCCCCCCACCTCCCCCCACCCCCAAAAAAAAAGAAAAAGAAAAAAGGTGGCGCTGCTCTTGTGGTGACGCGCTCTCCCCGGGGAGAGCGGCCCAAATTTCACACCTTTCAGTTGTTACTGTTCATTGTTGTAATTTTTTTTTTAACACTTTCATTCTGAGTCACATGACCAAGTGAATAAGTGAATCACCAGTCACGGATTGTGTGTGGCAGCTTGAAGATGGGCCAGCACTGTATCATGTCCTTGATGTTGTTGTTGTTATTATTGCTGCTGCTGTGTACCTACCTGCCTACCCTTTTGGTGTGGAGGAGTTCTTAGTTGTGTTGTGCCGTCAGTTGGTGTGTGTGTGTGGTGTTTGATATTGGACTCACTTTTTGGTGAAAAAAATATCAGCTTTCATTTTGTAAGGAAATTTCTGTGATATGGCAGCCTGTGTTTGAAGAATTTAGTAATCTGTCCATTTTAAGAAATGGTCAAAAAAGGACTACTGATCTTCTTAAAGGAATCACTGATGTTGATCTGTAAAGCGCTATCTTTTCTGTTTGTTTGTTTGAAGTCTTGGGTGGATAAGCTATCATAAATCATTGCTTACGCTGTTAGTTCTGTGCTGTTTTTAGGAAATTGTCAGAGAAAGACTGATGACCTTTTTTTAAAGGAGTTACTAGTGTTAAACTGTATGATGCTGTATTTGTTGTTGTTTGTTTAAAATATTGGGTGGAAAAGTGGTCACACCTCGCTTATGCTGTTAGTTCTATGCTGCTGGCACGGTTTATTGGCGTTCACAAAATGTGTCCTCGGTTTTCGATCAGTTCAATCCAGCAATGTTGGCGTGTTTACTGGTTTTGTTTGTTTCTTTTAGTTAGATAAGATAGTTTGTACAGCATATGATAATATACAAATATGCTCTCTCTGTCTCTGTCTCTCTCTGTCTCTGTCTGTCTGTCTGTCTGTTTCTGTCTGTCTGTCTCTGTTTCTGTCTATCTGTCTCTGTTTCTGTCTGTCTGTTTTTCTGTCTCCCCCCCCCCCTCCTTCTCTCTCTCTCTCTCTTTCTCTCTGTCTGTCTGTCTCTGTCGTCTGTCTCTGTCGGTCTCTGTTTCTGTCTGCCTGCCTGTCTGTCTGCCTGCCTCTCTCTCTGTCTGTCTGTTCCCCACCCCCCCTCTCTTTCCCCCTCTCTCTGTGTTTCCGTACCAGGTGGGGGTGTGGTGCTAATCCTAGATGCTAAATATGCTTTAGAATTGAAACATGCCCAACATTGAGCATTGATTTTTAGGGTGGCCCGTGGCACCAGAGTAGGATGACTTTGCTGTTACCACCGTCTCTAAATTGGATAGCTCCACTGGGACTGTAATATAACTAAACCAAACCAAACATAGACACTAATTATACATTCAAACTGAAGGTGTGTTGCTGTACAAGGTAACTATGTAATTACTGTACTGTAGATTCAATTTATATCTTCAGACTGAAGGTGTTTTGCTGCGCAAGGTAATTATATAATTATTGAATTGTAGATGCTAAATTTTTCGTCAGGCTGAAGGTGTTTTGCTGTCCACGCTACTTATGTAATTATTGCTTTGTAGATGCTGATTATGTCTTCAGGTGTGTTGTAGAAGCTAACTATACCTTTAGGCTGTTTTAGCAGCTAATCAATCCTTCGGATGCGTTGTAGAATCTGATTATACCCTTTGGTGTGTTATACAAGCTAATTACACCCTTAGGTGTGTTGTACAAGCTAATTATACCTTCAGGTGTGTTGTACAAGCTAATTATACCTTCAGGTATGTTGTAAAGCTAATTACACCTTCAGGTGTGTTTTAGAAGCTAATTAAACCGTCAGGTGTGTTGTACAAGCTAATTATACCTTCAGGTGTGTTGTAGAAGCTCATTATACCCTTAGGTGTGTTGTACAAGCTAATTATACCTTCAGGTGTGTTGTACAAGCTAATCATACCTTCAGGTGTGTTGTACAAGTTAATTATACCTTCATGTATGTTGTACAAGCTAATTATACCTTCAGGTATGTTGTACTCTCTAATTATACCTTCAGGTGCGTTGTACAAGCTAATCATACCTTCAGGTGTGTTATAGCAAGCTAATTTTACCGTCAGGTGTGTTGTAAACCTAATTTTACCGTCAGGTGTGTTGTAAACCTAATTTTACCATCAGGTGTGTTGTAGAAGCTAATTATATATTCAGGTGCGTTGAAGAAACTAATTATATCTTCAGGTGCATTGTAGAATCTGATTATACCCTCAGGTGTGTTGTAGAAGCTAATTATATCTTTAGGCTGTTGTAGAATCTAATTCTATACACAGGTGTGTTGTAGAAGCTAATTCTATGCACAGGTGTGTTGTAGAAGATAATTATATCTTCAGGTGTGTTGTAAAAGCTAATTCTGTCTTCAGGTGTGTTGTAGAGCTAATTATATCCTCAGGTGTGTTGTAGAAGCTAATTCTCTGTACAGGTGTGTTGTAGAAGCAAATTTAGTAATTATATCTTCAGGTGTGTTGTAGAAGCTAATTCTGTCTTCAGGTGTGTTGTAGAAGCTAATTATATCTTCAGGTGTGTTGTAGAAACTGATTCTACCTTCAGGTGTGTTGTAGAAGCTAATTATACCCTTTGGTGTGTTGTACAAGCTAATTATTCCTTCAGGTGTGTTGTACAAGCTAATTATACATTCAGGTGTGTTGTACAAGCTAATTATACCTTTATGTGTGTTGTACAAGCTAATTATACCTTCAGGTGTGTTGTACAAGCTAATTGTACCTTCAGGTGTGTTGTAGAAGCTAATTATACCTTCAGGTGTGTTGTACAAGCTAATTATACCTTCAGGTGTGTTGTAGAAGCTAATCATACCATCAGGTGTGTTGTAGAAGCTAATTATACCTTGACGCTGTTGTAGAATCTAATTCTATGTATAGGTGTGTTGTAGAAGCTAATGATACTTTCAGGTGTGTTGTACAATCTAACTCTATGTACATGTGTGTTGTAGAAGCTAATCATATCTTCAGTTGTGTCGTAAAAGCTAATTCTATGTTCAGGTGTGTTGTAGAAGCTAATTTGTTTTCATTCAGGTGTGTTGTAGAAGCTAATTATGTCTTCAGGTGTGTTGTAGAAGCTAATTTTATCTTCAGGTGTGTTGTAGAAGCTAATTCTTTCTTCAGTTGTGTTTTAGAAGCTAATTATGTCTTCAGGTGTGTTGTAGAAGCTAATTCTTTCTTCAGTTGTGTTTTAGAAGCTAATTATGTCTTCAGGTGTGTTGTAGAAGCTAACAATTTGTTCAGGTGTGTTGTAGAAGCTAATCATATCTTCAGGTGTGTGTCGTAAAAGCTAATGCTATGTTCAGGTGTGTTGTAGAAGCTAATCATATCTTCAGGTGTGTCGTAAAAGCTAATGCTATGTTCAGGTGTGTTGTAGAAGCTAATCATATCTTCAGGTGTGTGTCGTAAAAGCTAATTCTATGTTCAGGTGTGTTGTAGAAGCTAATCACATCTTCAGACAGGTGTTGTGTTTTTGGAAACTAACAATGCCTTCAGACAGGTGTTATGGTGTGGAAAAACACTATACCTTCAGCTGTGTTGTGGAAACGAATTATACCTTCAGGTGTATTGCAGAAGCCAATTATATCTTCAGACAGGTTTGTGTTGTGGAAACTAATTAAACCTGGAGACAGGTGTTGTGTTGTAGAACTTAATTTTATACCTTCAGACAGGTGTTGAGTTGTGGAAACTAATTATATCTTTACACAATTGTGTTGTGGAAGCTAATTATACCTTCAGACAGGTGTTTTGTTGTGGAAACTAATTACACCTTCAGACAGGTGTTTTGTTGTGGAAACTAATTTTACCTTCAGGCAGGTGTGTTGTAGAAGTTAATCATACCTTCAGATGGGTGTTGTGTTGTGGAAGCTAATATTATCTTTAGACAATGTTTAGTACTGTGGAAGCTAATTTTATCCTCAGTTGAGTTGTGGAAGCTTCTTGTCCACTTGTTCGCTTTTTTACACCGTCAGATGTGTCTGGGAAAAGTTATGGCATGTCCCTTCCAGCTCCCCTCGTGGGCCGTACAGCTTGGTTTGCAGGGTTATCTCCGTCTGCCATACAATCTTCCTCAGGTCGCTGTATAGCGTGCATCTTTCTGGTTTGTTTTTGCTGTAGCTCTTGTGCCTTTTTGTAGCAGAATTTGTTGTCAGTCATCGGGATCATCAATACCTCAACATTCCCTGGCTCTGGCGAAGCACTGGTGTAGATTTTTTCCTGGCACTGAGAAGGTTATCGTGGGATGTGTGTGTGTGTGGAATCAGAAATAGTTTGGAAAGATGTCAGCTACTGTTTGACTCTGCCACTTCAACATTTTAAAAAAACACCGTTTATTGTTATGGTTGATATCTCTGCTCATTGTGGGCAGGGCACCATTGCTATCTCCTCCTGCTGTCTGTTTGTCTGTTTGTCTGTCTCCTCTCTCCCCCCCCCCCCCTCTCTCTCTCTCTCTCTCTCTCTCTCTCTCTCTCTCTCTCTCTCTCTCTCTCCTCTCTCTCTCTCTCTCTCTCTCTCTCTCTCTCTCTCTCTCTCTCTCTTGTCTGCAGGTTTGTTTTGTTTCTGAAGGGGAGTGTCGTTTTTGGTGCAGAATTTTGGCCAGAAACATCTCTCTTGTTGCTATAGGTTCTTTTTGTGCATGAAATGCTGGCTGCATACAGGACTTTGAGTGTGCCTTCTGGTCAGAAAGACAAGCAATCAGGCACGGGATGATGGTCCAGTAAAAAGGTAAAGGTGTCCCATAACCTATAGGTCGTAGGGGAGCGAAGTGTCAGAGACCTCACTTCTCTAGGGCCAGCATATTGAGGGTGGCGCCCATCTCCTCTCCCTTGCTGCTTTACCTGCCCTAACCCTATAGAGGACAGGTACCCATTTACAGCTGGGTGAGCTGGGGGACTGTACTGAAGCCAAGGCGCGTAAACGGTCACCCATCCAACTGGTAACCATGCTTGATGCTGCTTAACTTGGCTGGGGGAAAGCGAGTGCTCCGACCACTGAGCTATCCCGTCCCCCCAAGGTCCACTGCATTGTGAAAAATTCCTGCTGCTGACAGGGTTCAAACCTTGGACCTGTAGGGTTGTAGAAGGGTTCCCAACTGCTGGACCATCACAACACTGACAGACCGCCGGATTCACACATAAAAAAACGTCTTTTACAGAACTGTTAGTTCATCATAACACTGATACTCATAGATTGCGGACCCACTCATCAATAACAAAAATGCATTTTACATAATCTCGTCATGTCACTTTCGTGGATGGCCAAGTCTGTCCCAATCTTTTTAACAAGTTTTATCAGAAAAGACTTACAATAGAGATAAGTATTCTAAAATTAAAGTCGATCACCGAAGTCGGAATGCGGCTACCTTCATGGTGGGCAAAAAGGGTTGCATACTAAAAATCCCACCATTGGTGAACCTCAGAGCTCTAGCCAAGGAATGGGGTTGGGTGGGGGGGGGAATGAAAGTCAATGTGATTGAAACAGGACAACAAATTTACAGATAAAACCTGTCTACCTGTCTTCTATTTTTGCCCCTGACTGTGAGGGCTGTGTGATTAAGTCAGAAGTCTCCGTCATGAAGTTGGCAGGAGACAGAAATTTGACTCACTTTTTTTTTTAACTGAATGAGAAAACTGACTTTTTGAACTTGATGAGAAAACTGACTTTTTGAACTTAGAAAAATGGAAAAGAAAGAAAAAAGTATATTTCATCACTCTGACATTTATGTTTCATCACTCTGACATTTTATTCATTGAAGGCGTGGATGGATGTGATGGAAACCTCTGACTGTTCCTCACTGACAAAAGCCAGGTGATTGGTTCGCAGTGTCATGTGACATTTATCAAGATGGTGCATGCTGTGTTAGTGGATTGGATTGATCAAAATCAAATGAAAATAAAACTGTGCAATGATACATTAGTGAAACTTACCCCCCCCCCCCCCCCCAAGCACCCCATACCCCCACCAAAACAAAAACAAACCCCAAACAAACAAAACAAAACCAAAAACACCCCCCCCAAAAAAAACCCACAAAAAAACAAAAAAAAATCTTGGAAATGTTTAAACAGATCACACAGATTTTTTTTTTTAGAGAGAGAATTCATGTGTTTAGATAAACTGGGAGATGGAGGAAAGTCATGAAATCTGTCGGAGAGAAGTGACATTGGGCGTTGACAAGCTTAGGTCTGCATTGTTCCGCACATCATTATGGCTAATTCAGCATAGCATCGTTAGCACTCTTTTTCTTTAAGAAAAGATTTGCTGTTACTGAGAAGATGTGGTTTATATAACAAGGCAATGAATGCCATAGCTGAGTGGTTAAGATCATGCAATTTCTATCCCATGGATCCATGAAGTTGTGGCTTCAAATTTTAGCGGCATCTGGTTAACTAAGGGTGGGGATTTTGACAATCTCCCAGGTCAACTTTGAGTGCAGACCTGCTAGTGCCTTAATTCCCATCGTGTATATACACACGCAGATGATCAAATATGCGTGTTAAAGATCCCATAATTCAGGTCAGTGTTCAGTGAGTTACGGAAACATGATTATACCCAGCCTACAAACCCAAAATCAGAATTGCAGCTACTGTCATGGTGGGCATAAACAGTTGCTTTCACAAAATCTCAACATTGGTGAACCTTGCAGTTCTAGCGGAGGACCAAAAAACCCATATATATATAGAGAGAGAGAACAAGGCAAGCTTGAAGTCTGCCAGTGACGGTAGTCTCGGAGTCACTGTGGTTATTGTGAAGAGACCGCCCCTGTCTTGCGTGCAGAGAGTGTGTTCCTTCTGGAGCGCGCAGGCAGACTGGCTGAGTTGTCTGCGCCTTGGGGTTCGCTCCTTGGGTCTGAATGTGAGTGAACTGAAGGGATGCCTGGCCTAGCCTAGCCTAGCTTAGCATGCTGTGCTGTGTTCGGAGCATGCATGCAGTCAGTGTTCTGGGCCTCCAGTCTCACCGCCCTGCCCTGCCCCGCCCTGCCCTGCCCTGCCCTGCCCTGCCCTGCCCTGCCCACTTTGCTTCTTCTGACCCCTTGCTTTTCATTCATTTGCAGTTATGGGGATCGTTTGAGGAGAGATGTTTCGTTTATTGACGACTTCAGTCTTTTTTGTTTATTTTATTATTTTTTCATTTATTTTATTATATTTGAGAATAATGGAATGAACTCTCCAGTGCTTTTTTTTGTTTGTTTTGACATTCAGTGCATGTGTGCATGCATTTTTTTAATTTTGTCATCGATTCCCACCAGCACACAATGGCCTACTGCTTCCAAAAGGCACAACAGGTTTTAACAAGTGCGCAAAATGTTTTGTGTGCATTCACACACGGGATCTTGATTTATAGTCTCATGTGAAGGACTTTCAGGGGAGTGGAGTCGGCGCTGATGTTATCTCCAGGGAAAAATCCCCTTGAGCAGGTATCTTGGTGGTGGCTTGAACCCAGACTCAAACTTGGGCCATCAGATTGTAAGCGCAATGTCCTAACCACCAGGCTACCCTCTGTGTGTGTGTGTGTTGCTACGGTGTGTGTGTGTGCAGTATGTGTGCATAGGTGTGTGTGTGTACAGTGTGTGTGCATGTGTGTGTGCATGTGTGCCAGCGCTGTGTGTGTGCAGTGTTGTGCACGTGCGTGTGTGTATGTGTGTGCATGCTGGTGCGTGTGTATGTGCGTGCATGTGTGCGTGTGTATGTGCGTGCATGTGTGTATACAGTGTGTGTGTGTGTAAGTGTGTGTGTGTGTGCACGCGCGCTCTAGAGCTATATGCTCATATGGAGTAAATGAATCTCGTGCATCGCATGCGGTAAAAGAAAAAGTTCTCAGCTCAGCAAACCTCAGAGAAGAGCAGACAGCTGGCTGTGTGATGGACGGTGCCCCTGTGGTCAGGGCTGGTGACCAGACTGCTGTGGGCCCTCGTGCCTGTACACCACACTGCTTCACTGCATGGACGTTGGTTTCTGTTGGCATGCTGGGCTGCATCATAATGAAACAACAACATCAACATACATGTGCATGGCGGTGTGTCAGAGTGTGTGTGTGTGTGTTGTGTTTGCATGCTTTTGCTGGAGAAGGGTTTTGGAGTCGGTGTTCATGAGTTCCCTCTCCTCACCTGTTCAGTTTCTTTTTCCATCAAAGCAAGGAAAGAGGAAGCCAGTTTTGTGTTTGAGGATGAACAAGTGTGTAAACCGCCAACATATTCAACTTCTGAACAGTACATATGGAGATTGAATTTATTTAAACAACTTTTCTTTTTTGAAGAAGAGACTGTAAAGCTGGAGAGGGGGTGGTGTTGATGTCATTTCAGATAGGAAGAATCAAAGAAAAGAATAATAATAATAATAATAATAATAATGATAATAATAATAATAATGATAAAGGTATAAGACAGAAGGAATACAGACTGAAAGGAAAAAAAGGAGAAGCATTCTGAGTACGAGGCATACATTACGTATCATCAGTGACTACAATTCACAGTTACCAGCCTTATGTACACACACACACACACACACACACACATGCGCGTGCATGTACACTTGTACGCATGCACATCCTTCGGATGAGACTATAAACTGAAGCCCCGTGTGTGAACACACGCAGAACATCTTGCACACACTTTAAATCTTGTTCCGCTTTTTGTAAGAGTAGGCCATTGTGTGCCAGTGGGAACAGATGACAAAATTTACAAAACTGCATACACACATTTCCAATACTCATATCATATTTGAGTGCCCTATTGTAAAACCTTTTTTACCTACATTTTCTGAACAGTCTCTGGAAAATATATTTGAAAATTCAAAGTTAGCCCTTGCCATTGTTAGATGTTTATTGCATAGTCCACTCGATTATTTATTGTAGTTACATTATTGTTATTTCATTTTTCTACGTTGTTGAGTTTTAAGTTTGCTCCTGTTTAAGAGTATTATTATTACTTTTCTAGGTGTGTTGTTGGGTTTTGTTGTTGTTATTATTATTATTTTTTCTTTTTCTAAAACAAACAAACAAACACCCAACACGGATGCTATTTCTTAATCCTTTCTCCTTCCACTCCTTCTTCTTCCTTCTCTAAACTCCTTTACACTTTCTACTTCCCTCGTCTAATATCACTTAGAGTGAACAGACGTTAAATTGAAGACAACAACAAGACAACAACAACACACACACAACACACACACAACACACACACACACACACACACACACACACACACACACACACACACACACACACACCATTGCCTTGTCTGTACTGCAGGTTTTGATTGAAGATTGACATGGTTCCTTTGTACGGCCCGCACTTCTCCTTTTGATTGTTGTCTGCTTCATTTGGTTCAGCCTTGGAAGGTGTGCAGAATGGAGATGGAAAATGATATTTGGATTATTGGCTGCTAATGTGGAATGGCCTTTGCCATAGTTGTTTGTTTATCTGGGCACTAGCAGTGCTGCACCTTGTTGTTGTCTTAGTCAGTTATTGGTTGCGTTCTTCCCAGTTTCGTTGGCAGCGGTGTTGCTTGTATGTTTTTTCTTTGTTACATGTTGACTATTTGCCAGTTGCTGTTGTTACATATTTATTGTTGAAAATATTGCTGGAGCCTAGTTTGAGTTTTCTGCATTACTGTTGGCTTTTAAAAAATGTTTGTTTTCATGATTAAACTTGTTTTGGTGAGTTTGCTCCTGTAGTTTAGACTTACTTAGTCACTTGTGCATGGAGTCTTACTTGACTTTACATACTCACAGGTATGTGCATGCACAAACACATGCATGTATGCACAGAATTATGCACACATGCATGCACGCATCACGCATGCACACATGCATGCACGCACGCACACACATCCTTTGGATGAGACTATAAACTGAGGCCCTGTGTGCGAACGCACGCAGAACATCTTGTACACACGTTAAATCCCGTTCTGCTTTTCGTAAGAGTAGGCCATTGTGTGCTGGTGGGAACAGATGACAAAATTTACAAACCTCATACACAGGGGAACTGGATGTGAAAAAGCACATAAGTGCTTATTCCATTTTCCTCAATATAAAAGAATAAAATAAATACACACACACACGCATGCATACATGCACACGCATGCATGCACACACACATTCTCACACACACACACATTCTCACACACACTTTCCTCTGCTGTTGTTAGAATCATAACTCTGTATGGTGGAATGGTTGTTGGGGTAGGGGGAACAGTGCGCAAATCCAACATCACTCGGCCAAGAGTGCTTAATGTAGTGCGCCCCTTCCTAATGCCAAGGCCAGGTGTGGTCAGTTCCTGCTATAACTAGCACCAGAGTATGTTCTTTCCAGCCAGAAGACCCATAGAGCCGGAGCTTATCCCGGTTTCTGTAGCGTTAAGCGAACTGATGGTTTTTCACCACCCCTGTGACAGGACGCTAGTCTGTCGCCAGATACTTCCCCAGCAGAGCTGGTACCCACTTGTACACCTGGGTGGAGTGAGGAAAATAGGAGTAAAGTGTCTTTCCCAAGGGCACAACACCGAGCCGAGCGGGGATCGAACCTGCGACCTCTGGATCACGAGTTGACCGCCTAAACCACTCGACCACGGTGCCTCCTATAACTAGCACCTGCTGGGATGGAATGGATCACAGCTGAGAGCAGCTGAAAGTGGGGGAAACTAACAGAGGGGTTGCTCATGATGTGCCTGGTAGATGACAGGAGCTACGGTCCTATGGCTGTAGTCAGGGAAGACCAGGAGTTTGGCTGACACGAATTACGGGATCTTTAGTGTGCGTATTTGATCTTCTGCATGTGTATGTATATGTATACATGAAGGGAATGAAAGCACTGGCAGGTCTGCACTTGAAGTTGACCTGGGAGATCGTAAAAAAATCCCCACCCTTAATTCACCAGACCCGGACACCCAGATTCAAACCCAAGACTTCACGAGACTGAAGTAAAGTGGTTTAAACCACCCACTCAGCTGTAGCGTCCATCCTGAAGAGATTTGAACCCAAACCCTTGGATCCCATCAGAGGACGAGTGAAACGCTAAAAAACCACCAGGTTATCCCTGTAGTAAAAATGATAATAACAATAAATGGAATTTGTATAGCGCTATATCTTGCAAGGACAAATCAATGCGCATGTAGTGTGTCCATGCATGTCGTACAGCGCAGGCGACAACTGTTGGTGTGTTTTCAGTCCACGCGGGACCATGTGGAGGTGGGGGTGAAGGTGTTCAACGGGTTCTTCCACTACCACCACGAGGAGGTGCAGTACTGGTCGGCCATGCTCCTCAGCATCTCTCAGCGCCAGGCCCCCTCCCCCACACACCACCGCCCACCCCCACGCCGAGGGGCGCGCAGGTAACAGAGAGTGCTGGGTCTCGGGCCTACTGCAGTTATTGGGCATTTGTGTGCGGTGCAGTTCTTTCACACACCCAGATACTCTTCCCTGTAGAATCCTTTGAGGGTAATGCATTCAGGCATCATGTTAATTTGCTGTGCCTTTCCTGTATTGTAAATGCTCTTTCACTTTTCATGTCCATACTTTGTGCTCTTCATTTTGGAGCGAATTTGTGTTGTGAGTATTTTTCACACGCCCACATCCGCAAGTTGTGGTTTTGTTAAATTTCATGTACCCCTTGGGGTGGGGGTTCTTGAAATAGAATCTTGAATCAAAAAGTTTTCTTTGAAAGTTTTCTCTGACAGTACAATACAACCTAGGGATTGAGTTTTACTGTATGTATGCAGACCAATGATTAAGAGTATCGACAAACAAACACACACACGCTTGCACGCATGCACGCATGCACACACATATACACGCTCAAACACTCACATACACATACGCACGCACACTCACGTACACACACACACACACTCATGTACACACTTATGCACACACACACACACACACACACACACACACACACACACACACACACACACACACACACACACACACACCTACCACACTCACAAAACATGCACCATATACATCAACATTACACATATTGCAGGTCTGCCTTGGTGTCGTGGTTACGCGGGCGGAAGACGCGCATTGTGCTGGACACGGCTCAGTTGTCGTCAGCAGTGTCCTCCGTGGCCTGTGCTGGCCTGCACCTGCAACTATCACACGCCCGGCTGACTGCCACCGTCAAGGCCGCTGTGGGGGGTGAGTTGAAGGAGGCCACCCCATCGGGATGCCGGGGAGCCTGTCTGTATATTCAGATTCAGAATATTTTATTGCCATTTAAGTCATGTAGACTTATTTGACGCAACAAAAACATCAGTTATGATTATGATCGATTTTGGCTAAAAGTGATGTACACTAAAAAAACCATGTTGCATTCTACTTCTCTTTTTCTCTTTTTTCAAAGCACTCGTACACATATTTGATGATATCTGCTTGATATATATCAACTGTGATTATGTCACTAAATTCTGTGCTAGGAATTCCCACTTTCCTGTCCCTCTCTACTCTTCTGTCTTGTTCCTTTTCTTCCTGTCACCACCTTCTTGTCTGTTTTTTCCTGCATTCTTCATCCATTCTCCTGCCTTTTTTTTTTTTTTTTTTTTTCAGATTTCCATCTGGAAATTCTGTGCTAGGAATTCTCACTTTTCTATCCCTCTCTTTGTTTCTGTTGTGGTTCCTGCTCTTCCTGTCACCCCCTTGTTGCCTGTGTTCTGCCGTCTTGGTCCGTTCTCTCAGAAAGCTGACGGTGGTTTCAGCGGAAGACCTGAGCAGTGCTTCCTCAGCCCTGGACGTCAGCACAGAGCTGGAAGTGCAGAATGTCTGGTGCTGCCACCTGGATGCCCGCGTGCCTGAAGGGGAGATTAACAACCATGTGCATCACTGGGATCATGTCTTTTACCTGACCCTGCTCCTTGTCAAGGTGTGTGTCATCGCTGTGTTTATGTTCCTTTTTATTAATAGAAATTTTTTTTATTCATACATGCACTCAAGCATGCATGCATGCACACACACATACACACACCTTGATAGAACATCTTGCGCACATGTTAAATCCTGTTCCGCTTTTTGTAAGAGTAGGCCATTGTGTGCCGGTGGGAACAGATGACAGAATTGACAAAACCGCATACACACGGGGACTGGATGTAAAAAGGTAATAAATGCTTATTCCATTATCCTTGATATAAAAGAATAAAATAAAATAAATTTAAAAAATAGAAAGAGGGAATAGGCTTTAAATTCACACACACACACACCTGATATAAAGTGGGAATAAGCTTTAAATTCACACACACACGCACGCATGCACACGCGCGCGCGTGCGTGCGCGCGAAAAGTACAGGTTCGAAGTGTGTGGTGGTTTGATTGCTGTTTGGGTCCTAAACTTTCCCCCATACACTAGACCATGAGTGGTGGTCTGGGTGCTTGTCTCTCGGATGAGACAATAAACCAAGGTCCTATATGTTACACATAATTATTTGGCACATGTAAAAGAACCCATGGCAACAAGGGAGTCGTCCCTGGCAAATTTCTTTAGAAAAAAAGCCACTTTGATAGGGAAACAAATACAGTTGCAGACAGGAAAAGAAAAAAATAATGGGTGGTGCTGCTCTTATGGCAATGTGCTCTGTCCGGGGAGAGCAGCCCAAATTTCATGCAGAGAAATTTGCCATGACTCGCTCGGGACGGCCAATTCTCTCCCTTGCTTTTCCCCACAGACGGCCCATTTGTAATGGTTAATAAAAAAAATCATAAAAAATACAAAACACATAGTAAGAAAATGAAATTTTCTGAACTTATGTATAACATGCTGGGTTAGTACATATATAACAATTGAAGCTCCCACTTTAGTAAAACGTCGTCATGGAAACCTAATCTGATCCCCTCTATGTTGCCCGAGTTTGCTTCTGACACATATGCAAAAATGCTGGGCATGTCGGCTACTCTCTACAACCGCGAACAAAGAGCTCAAATACACGGAATCACCTGACAACGCACTGCATTCGACGTTGGACAGGCTCACAAAGCTATGTTTAGCTGCACGAGTCATAGTATCATGCGGCCGCCATGTGAAAAATCTGCAAACAGCAAATCTGCTATAGCGGCGAGTCGTCCAAAACCATGGCTTTACACCGATCCGCTATAGCGGACAACCGTCCTCTGAGAGTTAAAGTGGTATATAGTACAATACAATACAATACAATACAATAAATACAATACAAAACAATACAATACAGTACAATACAATGTAATACAATACAGTACAATACAACACACACACACCTTCATATCACCAAGTGTGAATAGACTTGGAATAGAATAGGATTGCGAGTGCTTGGAAGAAATGGAAAGAATTGGCAAGTCTGTGTGGAAATCAGAAAATGCCACTGGAGAGATGCTGTCTGATATACAAGGCCTGCATCAGACCTGTTCTCCTGTATGGCTCGGAGACGTGGGTTTTCACAAAAAACGTCAAACGTTTGTTGAAGAGCTGTGAAAACCGAATGCTACGCTACATGACAAAGATCAAATGGGAAGACAGGATCACGAATGAAGAACTATGGAGAATGTGCAAAGTTGATGATCTGAAGTCTGTAGCTAGTACCAATAGATTGCCCTGGTTTGGGCACGTTCAACGGAAAGCAGACCACCACCACATCATAAAAAGAGCAATGAACTTCGTAGTGGATGGAAAGAGACCAAAGGGAAGACCTTGCAAGACCTGGGCTGCCTGTATTGCAGATGACCTTAGAGAAAGGGGCATAAATAAGGAGGAAGCTCAAAACAGAGAGCGATGGAGAAGGCTCATCAATGTCAAACCTCCCCTGGGAGAAACATGACAAAAAAGGAAGAAGAAGAAGAAGTGTGAATAGACTTCAAATTAAACACACACACAAAACACACACAGACTCCCCCCCCCCCCCCCCCCCACCCTGCACACACACACTCAGGCACTGGCAGGTCTGTATGATTTATGTATTCTCTGCCCAGGCCAACAAGCTGGGGCGAGAGTTGCGCATGGAGGCGATGGAGGACAGCTTGCAGCTGGAGTGGTCCACCAAAACCTTCGACGTCCTTTCTCAGCTCCTGGGAGCCTTCAGTCGACCCCGCTCCGCCACCAACCCCCCCTCCCTCCCCACAGCCCCTGCCCCCCTCCGCCCCGCAGAGAGTGGCAACAACAGGAGGAAGGTGGAGGAGAGGGTGGTGTGGGATGTGGGGAGGAAGAAGAAGGAGGAGGAGGAGGGGGGGGGTTCGGGAGTGTCGACGCCTGTGCTGCACTTGTTGGTGAAACTGGATGTTTCGAATATCAACGTGTTCGTCTGTGACAGTGCTGGAGGTAGGGGGGGTGTGGGTGTGTGTGTGTGTGTGTGTGTGTGTGTGGATGGGTGTGTGATTCAGATTCAGATTCAGAATATTTTATTGCCATTTAAGTCATGTAGACTTATTTGACACAACAAAAACATCACTTATAATTATTATCTATTTTGGCTAAAAGTGATGTACAATAAAAACATGTTGCATTCTACTTGTCTTTTTCTCTTTTTTCAAAACACTCATACACATATCTGATGATATGTGTGTGTGTGTGTGTTGTGTTCAGTGTGTGTGTGTATAGTTAGTTCTTCAGTTTAACGTCCTTCCACCAAAAAGTGATATTAGACGGTGTGTGTGTATGCATGTGTGTGTGGGTGTGTGTGTGGGTGGTTGTTGTGTGGGTGTGTGTGGGTGTGTTGTGTTTGTGCGTGTGTTCAGTGTGTGTGTGTGTGCGTGTGTAGATTTTGATGTGCTGTATAAATAAATCTTTCATTGCCTGATGTTGCAGTGTGTGTGTTGCTGCACACGTTTTGATGTGCTGTATAAATAAATCTTCCATTGCCTGATGTTGCAATGTGTGTGTTGCTGCACATGTTTTGATGTGCTGTATAAATAAATCTTCCATTGCCTGATGTTGCAGTGTGTGTGTTGCTGCACACGAACTGTGTAACGGCCAGTCACTCCCTCTCCCAGTCGGCAGTGTCGCTGGACGTCCTGAAGGTCCTGTACCTCAAGTACACACACACGGTGAGGATGCACAGTGCAGCCAGCCAGGGCAGCTGAAGAGCTGCAGTCCATAGGGGCGTGCTGTAGGGAATTATGATGGTAGCAGTCTATAGGGGTGTACTTTTTATTTTTTTTAAAAAGCCTTTTTCAGTGGGTTTTATCACAGTTCTTGATTAAACCATTGACGCTGAGGAAACAGAAAAGTGAGAGGCTGTGTGATCGATCAGTGGCTTTCCCACTCTTGGAATTCCACTTTATAGCTTAGTCTTTAGTGGTCGACAGTGACCCTCTGACTAGGAGGCTTGACTTGCACAGTCTTTATGTGCTGCAGTTCTGGGGGCTAATTGGCCTTTGGAGAACATCTCCAATGCTGACTGCCCTAATGCCCACTTGGCTGAGAGAGTGGGGATGTACTGTGGGCAAGGCATCTCCACTATAGTCGCTGCCCAATTTCCAAAACAGCAGCTGCCTCCTCTGCTGTTTTGGAGGTCATTGTCAAACACAATGATCAAACATATATGTAGGGAATTCTGATGGTAGCAGATTCGCTGGGCCTGATTTGAAATGCATGTTCACTCATATGACAGACAACGATAGTTGCTATCTGAGCAATTAATACAGAAGAAAATAGTACTGACATTTTTGTCCTGTCACAAACTTCCCATGTGAGGACCTTTACTGAAACGGAGTAGCTGTCATATATATTTTCACATTTGTTCAGAAATAAATTGATGCAGCGGAAGAAATAGCAAGCTTACCCTTGAAGATAATATTACCTTCCTCCCTTATTGGGAGCTCTGATTTAAACTGACTTTCTGTGAAAATTTCTAAGTTAAAGCAGTTATTCAGAAAGAAGTCAACTATGCAAATTTCTCGCTGTATTTGTTTGAATTTTTAAAATATTATTATTTGTTTTTTTGTTCCTTGGCTTGAGCTCCGACATTCCGTAGTGGTGAGATTTTGCATATGTGAACGTTTTTACCCTGCATTAAGGTAGATGCATGCTGGCTTCAAGGACTGCACTTTCTGTATTTAATTTGTAACTTTCATCTGCCAGATCCTCGCTGGATCAAAGGCTGTGGGATAGTGTCAGCATATTAAGTGAGAATAGCCGTTTGTGTTGGTCTTGCAGTTATCTTTTTGTGTTGTTCTTGCAGGTTTTTTGTGTGTGTGTGTGTGTGTGTGTGTGTGTGTGTGTGTGTTGGTCTTGCAGTTATCTTTTTGTGTTGTTCTTGCAGGTTTTTGTGTGTGTGTGTGTTGTTCTTGCAGTTATCTTTTTGGGTTGGTCTTGCAGGTTTTTGTGTGTGTGTGTGTGTTGTTCTTGCAGTTATCTTTTTGGGTTGGTCTTGCAGTTATCTTTTTGGGTTGGTCTTGCGGTTATCTTTTTGGGTTGGTCTTGCAGTTATCTTTTTTGGGTTGGTCTTGCAGTGTTTGTCGCTGAAGAAGATGTCAGATGTGTCCAGCTCTGTGCTGCATATTCATGAGGTCAAGGCCAACTACACGGAAGGGAAGAAGGTGAGTTGCCGGGCTGTGATTGGCTGGATGCTGCTTGTGTGTGTGCGGTCATTGAAGAGTTGGTTTTTGTTGTTTATTTTTTTGTTTTGTTTGTAGAGTTCCGAACTTCACCAAAGGTGAGATTTTGTGTATGCCACTGTTTACACCCACCATGAAGGTAGCTGCATACCAACTTCAGGGATGTATGCTGGGTAGGCTCGTGTTTCCGTAACCCATAGAACACTGACATGAATGACAAGATCTATAACATGCATATATATCTGATTTTGTGCATGTGTATATATACTTAAAGGGAATTAAAGCACTGGCAGGGCTGCACTTGAAGTTGACCTGGGAGATGGTAAAAGTCCTCCCCCTAATTCACCAGATGCCACCAAAATAAAAATTTGAACTCACGACTTCATGGACCCATGGGATTGAAGTTGATTGGCCTTAATCACTCGACTTTTGCATTTGTCATGCTGGATGGGAGTTCATATACACTTCTTCTTCTTCCTTTGTTGTCATGTTTCTCCCAGGGGAGGTTTGACATTGATGAGCCTTCTCCATCTCTCTGTTCATACACACCCACAGGTCAATATGTGTGCACCACCTGTGTCAGAGGGCATATCTGTAAGCATCATTATGATATCAGTAATGTTTTATTAATTAATTTATTTTATTCTTTTATTTCGAGGATAATGGAATAAGCACTCATGTGCTTTTTTTCATCCAGTCTCTGTGTGTATGCAGTTTTGTAAATTTTGTCATCCGTTCCCACCGGCACACAGTGGCCTGCTCTTCCGCAAAGCGGAACGGGTTTTAACGTGTGCGCAAGGTGTTCTGCGTGCGTTCGCACATGGGACCTCGGTTTATAGTCTCATCCGAAGGACGTTTGGGGAGAGTGGAGTCTGCACTGATGTTAACTCCAGGGGAAAATATCCCCTTGAACAGGAATCGAACCTGGGTCGTCAGATTTGCGAGCGCAATGTTCTGATGACTAGGCTATCCCGTCCCCTGGGGGTGAGGGGATGGTTAGGGAGACACAGAGACAGCAGAGCACTGCTGGTGACTGGCTGTGTGTGCTGCGTGTGTTGCCAGGAGCTGCGTGTGCACATCCTGCGCGAGCTGAGAGTTCACTGGACCACCAGCGCTCACATGTGCGTGCTGCAGGGCGTGCACAACATGGCCGCCCTCCTGGACCGCTCCAGAGCCGCCAACAGTAAGCTCCCTTCCATCCATCCTACATGCTGATGGTCTGCTGTCTCTTTGTACCTGTGTGTGCGTTGTGTGCGTGTGTGTGTTTGTGAGTGTGTGTGTTTGTGTGTGTGTGTGAGTGTATGAGTGTGTGTGTGTTTGTGAGTGTGTGTGTGTGTAAGTGTGAGTGTGTGTGTGTGTGTGTGTGAGTGTGTGTGTGTGTGAGTGTGTGTGTGTGTGTGTGCGTGTGTGTGTGAAGTGTGTGTGTGTGTGTGTGTGTGTGTGTGTGTGTGTGAGTGTGTGTGTGAGTGTGTGTGAGTGAGTGTGTGTGTGTGTGTGTGTGTGTTTCATTGATAGATTGTGGCATAAGCTCTCTTCCATTGTACACTCTAGTCTGCTGTCTCTTTGTACTTGCGCATGCGTGTGTGTGTGTGAGAGAGAGAGACTGTGTGTGTGTGTGACTCTGTGTGTGTGTGTGAGAGAGAGAGACTCTGTGTGTGTGTGACTCTGTGTGTGTGTGACTCATGTGTATGTGTGTGAGAGACTGTGTGTTTGTGACTCTGTGTGTGTGTGACTCTGTGTGTGTGTGTGTGACTGTGTGTGTGTGTGTGTTTGAGACTCTGTGTGTGTGTGTTTGAGACTCTGTGTGTGTGTGTGTGTGTGACTCTGTGTGTGTGTGTGTGTGTGTGTTTGTTTCATTGATAGATTGTGGCGTAAGCTCCCTTCCATCAATCACACTGGTCTGTCTCTTTGTACTTGTGCGTGTGTGTGTGTGTGGGCGCACGCATGCATGTGTATGTGTGTGTGTGTCTTTGTTTCGTTGATAGATGGTGGTGGTGGTAATTGTTGTTGTTGTTGCCTTGTTAGGCGTTCCCCAGCATAACACCTGAGTAGTAGGGGGTGACGCAGACTATGATGCGCTCTGTCTCACTCATCCCACCTGGGAATCACTGTGAGACTGTAAGTGCACACTGGATGATGATAAGTTTGTGTGTGTGACTCTTTACAAGCACCTCGCATGTCCTCAAAGTCAGAATGCAGCTGCCTAGATGAGAGGTGGGGGAGGGGGGGGGAGGGGGGAGAGGAAGGTCACATACGCATAAATCTCACCATTGGTGAACCTCGGAGCTCTAGCCGAGGAGTTTGAAGAAAAAAAAGTACCTCACCATATAGGACAGCCATACTCCCAACTTCAGAATAGTTTTCTCACCTTTTAAGGAGAATGCCAGTTGTTAGGCTAAGAGCTTGTCGTGGCTGAAGACAGTCTTGACATAACGTCTTTAACGCAACACCATTGTAATGTAGGCCTTTCACTGGACGTCTGGGTGCTAGTCTTTCAGGTGAGATGATAAACTGAAGTCCTGTGTGCAGCACACATTTAGTTGCACATAAAGGAATCCACTATAACAAGAAGAGGCACCGTGGTCGAGTGGTTTAGGCGGTCAACTCGTGATCCAGAGGTCGCGGGTTCGATCCCCGCTCGGCTCGGTGTTGTGTCCTTGGGAAAGACACTTTACTCCTATTTTCCTCACTCCACCCAGGTGTAAAAGTGGGTACCAGCTCTGCTGGGGAAGTATCTGGCGACAGACTAGCGTCCTGTCACAGGGGTGGTGAAAAACCATCAGTTCGCTTAACGCTACAGAAACCGGGATAAGCTCCGGCTCTATGGGCCTTCTGGCTCGAAAGAACATACTATAACAAGAGCATTGTCCATGGCAAAATTTGTGTGTGGGGAAAAAAAGCCACTTTCCTAGGGACACATACACATACTGTGATGAAGGGACAAATTAAAGGTGCGCTGCTGTTGTGGCAATGTACTCTCCTTGAGGGGAGAAGCAGCATGACATTTCTGCAGACAAATCTGCTGTGACTGAAAGTTATACAGTAAAACAAAAACAAAACGATGCAATGTAATACAATACAATGCATTAGAGTTCAAAACAATGCATTGCCATACAAAGTAATGCAATACAGTGCATCGCCATACAATGTATTATGATACAATGCATGGCAATACAAAATAAAACAATACAGGGCATTGCAATACAATACAATGTCATTATGTATTAGTCCTTAGGATGAGACTGTAAACCGAGGCCCAGTGTGCGAACGCACACAGAACATTTTGCGCACACGTTAAACCCTGTTCCGCTTTTTGTAAGAGTAGGCCATTGTGTGCCGGTGGGAACATATGACAATTTACAAAACCGCATACACACGGGGACTAGATGTAAAAAAAAGCACATAAGTGCTTATTGCATTATCTAAGAATAAAATCTAAAAAGTAAATTAAAAAAAAGATATAATGCATTGCAATACAAAGTAATATGATACAACACAACACAATACAATGCAATGCAGCACAGTTCTCCTCCTCCTTGCTGACTGAACATGGGTTCGATCCCCGCTCGGCTCGGTGTTGTGTCCTTGGGAAAGACACTTTACTCCTATTTTCCTCACTCCACCCAGGTGTACAAGTGGGTACCAGCTCTGCTGGGGAAGTATCTGGCGACAGACTAGCGTCCTGTCACAGGGGTGGTGAAAAACCATCAGTTCGCTTAACGCTACAGAAACCGGGATAAGCTCCGGCTCTATGGGCCTTCTGGCTCGAAAGAACATACTTGCTGACTGAAGGGTCAGCTGTCTAATGCTGAGATGGGGTGTGACCACAGGTGAGGAGGAGGAGGGGGAGGAGCATCAGGGACACAAGGCCCCAGTGCTGACCTCCACTTCAGCCACACACAAACGACGCCTGATGGTCAACGTCCTCATCCACGCTGACATCCACCTCTCTGCAGCCCTGTCGGGCAATCACAGGTATTCTGGGCCTGTGTGTGCAGGGTGGGTGGTTGGGTGGCTTTGTGTGTGTGTGGATTTATGTGTGTCTATGTATGATGAGAACTGTAGAAAGTGAGATGAAGGCCATGCAACACTCTTGGGGATCAGTGACTAGGTTGGCCCAGGATAGGCAGGAGTGGAAGCGCTTTGTTGCTGCCCTACACACCACTGGGTGTAATGGCTAATGATGATGATGTATGATGTGTGATGTATGATGTGCAGTGTGTGATGTATGATGTACAGTGTATGATGTACAGTGTGTGATGTGTGACGTACCATGTGTGATGTACAGTGTGATGTATGGTGTACAGTGTGTGATGTATTATGTACAGTGTGTCATGTACGGTGTGCAAGGCGTGATGTATGAAGCTCAGTGTATGATGACAAGTCCTTCAGATGAGACTATATACCGAGGCCCCGTCTGCGAACGCATGCAGAACATCTTGCACACACATTAAATCCTGTTCCGCTTTTTGTAAGAGTAGGCCATTGTGTGCCGGTGGGAACATATGACAAAATTTACAAAACCGCATATACACGGGGACTGGTTGTAAAAAAGCACATGAGTGCTTATTCCATTATCCTCGATTATAAAAAAAAAAAAGTCATCTGAGTGCTTTGATTTGTTGCTTTTCAAGATTCAGTGCTATATAAATTCCATACATTATGATGATTATTATTGTTATCATTATTATTATGATGATGATGTACAGTGTGTGATGTACGGTGTACCATGGGTGATGTATGATGTACAGTGTGATGTACAATGTACAATGTGTGATATACAATGTATGATGAACAGTGTGTGATGTACAATGTACAGTGTGTGATGTACAATGTACAGTGTGTGATATACAATGTATGAAGTACAGTGTGTGATATACAATGTATGCTGTCAGGTTGTCGCTACACACCCACAGCCTGCTAGTGACGGCCACACTGCCGGACATTGTGATGGAGGTGCGACACTTTGTCATCAGGTGTGACTCCCACGACATCCTCTCTGTTCAGGTGGGCCTTAAGACACCAGCTGTTGATGTTGATGTAGATGTTGATGGCTGTCAGCAAGCCTTTGTCTGTGCCTTGACTGCCGTTGTGATAGGGTGGCAGTTAGGTTACCTTCCATGCAATCAGAGACCTGTCGCAGCCTCCTGTGTCTAAATCTGAAGACACCTGCAAATTGTGTCAGGCTGTGTTTCGTGGGGTGGCTGGTTTAACCCTCCATGTTGCATACACTTTTGCTCCAGTGACAAGATGTTGTATTTGTGCAGCCTCCTTTTTTTTTTTAGAGGCCACATCCTCACTGTTCTGATTGTACTGTCGTAGCTGAGAAATTGTACAGAGTTGGGGCAGATAAAAAAAAATCTGCACTGTGTTACACTGTCAACAAGGTTTTATTTACTACTTGATTTTGCTATAAACAAGGTTTTATTTTCTCATTCAAAACAACCTCCTCTTCCCCCTTACACACACAGACACACAGACACACAGACACACACACACACACACACACACACACACACACACACACACACACACACACACAGAGGCCAGTTGAAGCGTTGTGTTCGGTTACACTCCCTAACTAGCAGTCTGAAGCAGGGTGGTGAATCTCACAGCTGAAGATGATGACCACAAGACTGCTGGAACTCTTGTTATTCTGATACCATTATCATTATCATTATTGATGAGGAATGTTGTCTTGGTGATGTTGTCTACTTATGGAGAATGTTGTCTTGGTGATGTTGTCTGCATACGGAGAATGTTGTCTTGGTGATGTTGTCTACATACGGAGAATGTTGTCTTGGTGATGTTGTCTACATACGGAGAATGTTGTCTTGATGATGTTGTCTACATACGGAGAATGTTGTCTTGGTGATGTTGTCTACATACGGAGAATGTTGTCTTGATGATGTTGTCTACATACGGAGAATGTTGTCTTGATGATGTTGTCTACATACGGAGAATGTTGTCTTGGTGATGTTGCCTACATACGGAGAATGTTGTCTTGATGATGTTGTCTACATACGGAGAATGTTGTCTTGATGATGTTGTCTACATACAGAGAATGTTGTCTTGGTGATGTTGTCTACATACGGAGAATGTTGTCTTGGTGATGTTGTCTACATACAGAGAATGTTGTCTTGATGATGTTGTCTACATACAGAGAATGTTGTCTTGATGATGTTGTCTACATACAGAGAATGTTGTCTTGGTGATGTTGTCTACATACGGAGAATGTTGTCTTGGTGATGTTGTCTACATACGGAGAATGTTGTCTTGGTGATGTTGTCTACATACGGAGAATGTTGTCTTTTCCAGGGATTTCAGCTGGAGACTCTGCCTCCCTCACAACTCCAGCTGGAGAGAGAGGCCTTCAAGGGGTTGTTTCTGCCCGTCAACAGAGGATGGTGAGTGATTTTTATTTCATCTTTTGATTTTCTTGAGGAGGCACCGTGGTCGAGTGGTTTAGGTGGTCAACTCGTGATCCAGAGGTCGCGGGTTCGATCCCCACTCGGCTCGGTGTTGTGTCCTTGGGAAAGACACTTTACTCCTATTTTCCTCACTCCACCCAGGTGTACAAGTGGGTACCAGCTCTGCTGGGGAAGTATCTGGCGACAGACTAGCGTCCTGTCACAGGGGTGGTGAAAAACCATCAGTTCGCTTAACGCTACAGAAACCGGGATAAGCTCCGGCTCTATGGGCCTTCTGGCTTGAAAGAACATACTTTTGATTTTCTGTGTGCGACCCTAGATTCTCTTGCTATGATCAGAGGGAGGCCTTGCAAAGTTTATTTTTGCTGATCAGTGAGGAATGGGGATTGATTATGCTTTATTGTGGCAGTCGTTTGGTTCCTGATTACACCCATCACTGTATTTGTCTTGAGATTGCCGAGGCTTTGTTGGCAAGGGATGGAGAATGATTTATCTGTTTTTGTCCCTATCTTTTGACGTATGTCAATAGCCATACATCGGCTTTCAGCAGAGAAGTGTTCACATTGTTGCCTGAGCAAAGACAAGACACAAGAACGGTGATAGGCAGGAAGAGGTCAGGTGGCAGAAGAGGACCACTGACTTGACAGGCCACAGACGCTTTCTTAGTGTTTGGGTTGGTATGGAGGGCAGGAGTACAGGGGACAATGTGAAAGAAGTGGTCTGCAAGCTGCAGTGTGGGGGTTCAGCAAAGAGGGGAGGGAAATTCAGATGCTCAGACAGGTCAGGTCAGGTCGGGTGTCTCGATCGCTGCTGTTGTTGGTAGGAGCTCCAAGCAATGCTAACATGGTTCGCGATCTCTCTCTGTCGAGTTCTACAATCTCCTGTAGTCCTCCCAGACCACTGATCTCAGTGATGTTTGATGGTCTGCCGCTTTTCTTCTGCCCTCAATCTTGCCTTGGAGAACTTTCGTCATCATCAGCGTTGTCTGTGTATTTCTGTTTGCATGACCAACATATAATAGTAATAATAAATGCAATTTATATAGCGCTATATCTTGCAAAAACAAATCAAAGCGCTTGCATTCGATCCACTTCTACACATGCAACCAACAATAATTAACAGTTTTCACAACACACACGCACAGGTAGGATGATGGGAATTTTGGTCATTGGAGGCAGGGATAGATAATTATAAGATGAAACAATAGGGGAAAGTCTTAGGTTTGAAATAGGTATGTCTTGAGGCTGGATTTAGAAGTGTCGTAAGTAGGCTTTTCGCAAAGGGAGAGAGGGGGGGGGGTCATTCCAGATTGATGGACCAGAAACAGAGAAAGAGCGACGGCTAACGGTGGATTGGTTAAATCTAGGTATTTGTAGGCACATATTTCACTCTGCTCATATTAATATCAACCAACATTTTTTTTGCACTGAGAGTTCATCAAGAATTGCTTTCATTTGTTCTTCTGTCTGACAATTTGTCTCTTACAAGTCGCCTGTAGAACCATATTTCAGCTGTCTTTCTTTTGTCTCTTTTTCAATGTTCTTAGTGTCCAGGCTTCTGACCTGTACAGCTGAAATAGAGAAAGCACAAAGTTCATGGAAGTGAAGTCATTTGTAGGTGATTCATCTGTGTGTGTATGTGTGTTATTTCAGGGAAGTGTCTTTTGAAAGTTTCGACATCATCTTCCCTTACAAGTACAACTTTGCTGCTTGCTATGAGGAGGTGAGTGTGTTGTGTGTGTTGTATGTGTGTGTTTGTATGTGTGTTTATGTGTGTGTGTGTGTGTGTGTGTGTTTATGCATGTGCGTGTGTGCACGTTAAATTAATGGTCGGTATTTTTACACCTATTTGGTCATTTTGCAGTCCTACCAGTGTCTTTATTTCCTTTGCATTGTAACAGAATGGAGATTGATAGACTCCCATCTCTGCAGTAAACTCCCAGCTACAGAGCTCGATCAGAGCAGGCAGTGGGAAATATGACGTGTGTACAGAGGCAGCAGAAATTCTGCATTTCATCACATAGGAAAAGCATATGCAATGGAGAAATCTAAACCACAACCCAAGGAAACAGAGCCTCGCACAGTTCACTGGTGTTTCCTAATTTAGAAACTCATCATTGGGCTCATACACTTTCTCCATGGGAGGTAATTCATTAATTACTGCCCCGTCACAGTACATATCATTTTCACTCATATAACAAACAAACAATATCTGCTGTCTGAGCGTTTGAAGAAGAAGAAGAAGACGAAGGAGAAGACAGCATATATGCAGAAGATCAAGTATGCTTGTTAATTAAAGATCCCATAGTTGTTGATGTGTGCTACAGAAAAACAGACATACCCAGCATGCATCCTGTACTTGAAGAGGGATGGCAGGTGTTGTACAGTGAAGTGGCTGATGATGGACTAGTTGATGGGTTCACAGCTATCAGTTTCCCCCACTTTCACCTGCTCTCAGCTGCTATCCATTCCATCCCAGCTGGTGCCTATGTTAGCAGAAAGTGACCGCACTTGGACTTGGTAAAAGAAAGGGGCTGATTGTAGTACTGGCCTCTGGACTGCTGACTGTGTTAGGCCGGATCTGCGTGCTGTGGGTTGATTGATTTGTTTGTTGCTTGACAATGGATACTGATCTTAGGTAGGTGAGTGAGTGAATGATTGGTTGGCTGGTTGATTGATTAATTGACTGACTGCTGACAGGTGCTGAACATGGTAAAGTGGCTGATTGACTGATGAGTCAGTTGATTGATTGGCTGATTGATTGATTGACTGCTGACATGTGCTGAACAGAGTCAAGTGGCTGATTGACTGATGAGTCAGTTGACTGATTGGTTGACTGATTGATTGATTGACTGCTGACAGGTGCTGAACATAGTAAAGTGGCTGATTGACTAATGAGTCAGTTGATTGATGGATTGACTGATTGGTTGACTGATTGATTGACTGCTGACAGGTGCTGAACACGGTCAAGTGGCTGGTTGACTGATGAGTCAGTTGACTGATTGATTGATCGACTGATGGATTGACTGATTGGTTGACTGATTGGTTGACTGATTGACTGACTGCTGGCAGGTGCTGAACACGGTCAAGTGGCTGATTGACTGATGAGTCAGTTGATTGACTGACTGATTGATTGACTGACTGATTGATTGACTGATTGACTGACTGCTGGCAGGTGCTGAACACGGTCAAGTGGCTGAAGCTGGTGCACAAGGTGAAGAAGAAACCCTTCACAGTGGACAGTCCACTCCCCGCCGACCTCCGCATCAAAACCAAGGTCAGTGCCACAGTCCTAGTGTTGGCCAGTATGTTGTTAAGGTCGCTCTAATGTCAAGGTCAATGTAATATTGAGGACAGTGTAATGTCAAGGTCATGTGATGTTGAGGTCAGTGTGACATCATGGTTCACATTCATATGTGAGTGCGCACGCACACACACACACACACACACCACACACACACCACCACCACACACACACACACACACACACACACAACACAAGCAGCTCACATGAGTACACACACAGATACTTTATTGAAACATGTGCACATATAGGCACACACACATGTGCACACACAGGCACATACACACACACACTCTCAGAAACACAAAACACACACACACACACACACACACATACACACACACACACACACACACACACAACACACACACACACACACACACACACACACACACACACAACACAGAGCATGTCCTCACTCTATAAAAGCCACCAGACATACAGGCAAACATACAGACACAGACAGACAGACGCAGTCACACAGACACAGTCACACAGAGAGACTGACAGACACAGACAGACAGATAAACAGACACAGACAGACAGACAGGCAGACACAGACAAACACAGACAAAGCATGCAGCAAAAGTATGAAGCTATGAACACAAAACAACCCGTTCATCTCTTTGTCTGTCTCTTTGTCTCTCTCTTTCAGATGCTGTCCATTGAGGTGTGTGACGACCCCTTTGAGGTCAAGGTGGGACTGAACTACGAGGTGAGTGTGTAGCAGGGGGAGGGAGAACAACTCGGTGACATGCACAGGCAAGGAAAAAGTGTCATGGGGCAGTTGGTGGGGGGTGCAGTGACATAACTCCTCCTTCCTCTTTGCTGTGTGGGATAGAATGTGTAGTGCCTGGTCTTCTCCTGTGCTTGTAACTCTGCAGGAGATCTGCTCACTGGCCTCAGCCCACACTTTCAGATTTAGGGCAGCTCATCAGAAAGTTCAAAAGAAAGGGAAAAAAAGGTCAGATTTCTGCTTGAAAAAAGGCAAGAAAATGGGCCCAGTAGGCAAAAATAAGCAAGAGGGAGGGAGAGAGAGAGAGAGGAGAGAGGAGAAGAAGAAGAAGATGACGATGAGAAGGACAGATGAACATTGAGCAGACAGATCAAAGTGACAGACAGAATGTAGATGACAGTCAGGCTATCCGACCACTCTGATGGCAGGACAGATGAACGTTTGGATGTTTGCACACCAATGTGATTTCTTTTAGGTGTAATGTGTTTTGTGTACTAGTGGTTTCATCGTATGTATTGATAACAACTTGTGTATTGGCCTGTGTGTGTGTGTGTGTGGTGTGTGTGTTATGTGTGGTCTGGGGGGAGGAGGGGGGTGTATAGATGTTTGTGTGTGTGTTATCTTTAAGATTGAATTTTATTTATTGAACTACTTTCTGTGAATAAATGTGTTTCTGTTTATTGTTTTTTCATATTGTAGGCTTGTACTCACATGAATTCTCTGTTTCTTAGGTTAAGAATTGGATTTGAAATTTACATTGACAAAATGACATGCATTTGTTTATACTTAAAATGTGTGTATTGGTTGGTGTGTGTGTGTGTGTGATGTAGTGTGTGTATGGTGTTTGATGGTGTGTAATGTGCGTTTGGTGTGACATGTGTGTGTATGTGCATTGTGTGTGGGTTGTGTGTGTGTGTTGTGTGTATGTGTGTGTTGTGTGTTTCTCGTTTGTTGAAAGACGAGGTACAGGAGAGTAAGAAGAGGAGGGACGTGATGGACGCCAAACTGGTGCAGCTGTGTAAAACCAAAAACATCTCTGGTAGGTCGCTTTTTCTTTTCAGTGTTCATTGTTCAACTGAATCATCTTTTGATAGGCCATACCAATTCTAGCCTGGACGTCATGTAGACAAGAGCCATTGTTCTCTTTTAAAGAGCCTGAATATTTGAAATGTTGAACATGTTGTAGATCTGTTATGTTGATCTTAATATTCTGAGGGGTGACTGCACCATTACTGTGCGTCACTTTGGTCTTTTTGGCGTTTAACATTGTCGTTGGGTGTGGCGGCAAATGCCAAACTCGTGATGCCGACAGGTGAGACAGACGATAACTGAAGGCCAGCGGTGTTGCCCTCTGCATTGACTTTGTAGAGAATTATCCTCATGCTTGTGATGTCATTGGCATGAGTGCAATATCATCAGTGTACCTGAGGTTAGGATGTTTCTCCTTCTATTGGTTAATGCCCATGCCATCTGTGTCCACCTTTCTCATGATCATTTCCGTCTATATGCTGAAAAGATGTGGGGATAATATGCAATCCTGTCAGACTCTATTTTTATATCAAAGAA
>CM054156.1:39199240-39241740 GCA_028751875.1 Rapana venosa
AGACGTGGAGTCCATCACGCTGGCGTACGGCGTGTGCTGGGAGCCGGCGGTGGCGCTGTACAACCTGGCGATGGACCTGATCAGCAAGCCCTCCGTGGACCCCTCCCAGCCCCTGCCCTTCTGGGACAAGATGCGCCTGCTGCTGCACGGCCGCCTGACCATGGCCATGGGCCGCATGAGCTGGCTGTACCACGCCTCCCTCGACCCCTACAACAACACCGAGCTGATGGACTGGACCTGGTCCAGCCTGCTCATGGACTGGACCAACGGTCAGTGCTGTAGGGGCGGGAGGGAGGGGTGGGTGGGGTTGATGTGGTTGTTGTTGTCTTCAATTTAACGTCTGTTCACTCTCAGTGATATTAGACGATAGGGTGGGGGTTGAGGTGACAGGGTGTGTGTGTGTGTGTGTGTGTGTGTGTGTGTGTGAGTGTGTGAGTGGGTGGGTGTCTTGAAAGCTCAAGAAGTTGTTAAAGGGTGTAGAAGTGGTTTGACTTGTTGAGAGTGTGGTAGATGTATAAAAGATCTTTGAAAGCATCCGTTTGTGAAAGCATGTATGATTGGTTGACTTGGAGAGCTGGTGGTCGTAAAAGGATGTACGATTGATTAGCTTTGAGACTCATGATTGTAAAGGAAATGTGATTGGTTAGAATTCTAACAATTGTGAATGTATGGTTAGTTTAGGCTTAAGAACAAGTAACAGTAAAAGAATGTATGATTGGTTAGCTGTGAGAGCAAGTAACAGTAAAAGGATACATGATTGGCTGCACATTTCTGAGCATAAGCGTGTTAGGCATGGTGTTGGTGGTGTTGACAGGTCAGTTTGCATATATATAGATTTCCATATCACGATAGGTCAGCACATTTCCAGGTAACGGTGTGATGATGATGGTGGTGTTGGTGTTGGTGGTGTTGACAGGCCAGTTTGTGCTGAAGGGAGACCTGGACATCTCTGTACGCACGGCCTCCAAGTACAACGAGAGCAAGCTGTTCCACTTCCCTAACCTCAAGTTCTGGTCAGTGCCTGCTCTGCCCACCGTCCACTTACATACACACACACACACACACACACGTACACCATATGTTTGGGAAGACTGTTTCATGTTTGGGATTCACTGCTCTCTCTCTCTCTCTCTCTCTCTCTCTCTCTCTCTCTCTCTCTCTCTCTCTCTCTCTCTCTCTCTCTCTCTCTCTCTCTCTCTCTCTGGCTTGCCTCTCTCTCTCTCTCTCTGGCTCTTTCTCTGTCTCTTTGTGTCTCTGTCTGTCTCTCTGAATCTCTGTCTGTCTCTCTCACTCTGTCTGTCAGTCTGTCTGTCTCTGTCTGTTTGTCTGTCTATAATAATAATAATAATAATAAATGGAATTTGTATAGCGCTATATCTTGCAAAGACAAATCAGAGCGCTTCTGTCTCTTTCTCTCTCCTCTCTTTCTTTCTCTCTATCTTTCTCTCTCTTTTTCTTTCTCTCTCTCTTTCTCACTCTCTCTTTCTATCTATATCTGTTTCTCTCTGTTTCTCTTTTCTTTCTCTTTCCCCCTCTTTCTCTCTCTCTCTGTCTCTCCATCTATCTCTCTCTCTTTCTCTCCTCTTTCTCTCTCTCTCTCAGACTCTCTGTGTTACTGTCTCTCTGTGTGCTAAAATTCCATACTCCTTGTCGAAGTCTCAGCAAGTCCAGGGAAGAAGAGGAGGAGGAGGAGGGAGGAGATAGAAAAGGTGCGTGTGGGAGAGTGCCAATCTGTGATTTTGTGTGCGGTGTTCATGCATTTGTTATGATAGAGGTGTGAGTACTATTGTCTGTGTGTAACAGTGCCAATCTGTGATTTTGTGTGCGGTGTTCATGCATTTGTTATGATAGAGGTGTGAGTACTATTGTCTGTGTGTAACAGTGCCAATCTGTGATTTTGTGTGCGGTGTTCATGCATTTGTTATGATAGAGGTGTGAGTACTATTGTCTGTGTGTAACAGTGCCAATCTGTGATTTTGTGTGCGGTGTTCATGCATTTGTTATGATAGAGGTGTGAGTACTATTGTCTGTGTGTAACAGTGCCAATCTGTGATTTTGTGTGCGGTGTTCATGCATTTGTTATGATAGAGGTGTGAGTACTATTGTCTGTGTGTAACAGTGCCAATCTGTGATTTTGTGTGCGGTGTTCATGCATTTGTTATGATAGAGGTGTGAGTACTATTGTCTGTGTGTAACAGTGTGACTCTGTGATTTTGTGTGCGGTGTTCATGCATTTGTTATGATAAAGGTGTGTGTACTATTGCCTGTGTGTTACAGTGTGGCTCTGTGATTTTGTGTGCAATGTTTAAATAGATTTTTATGGTGATATGTGTATCATTATGTGTGTATTTCAGTGTGGACCTGTGATTTTAAGTGTTGTGTTTATAGATTTGTTATGGTGATATGTGTATCATTATGCGTGTATTTCAGTGTGGACCTGTGATTTTGTGTGCAGTGTTTATAGATTTGTTATGGTGATATGTGTATCATTATGTGTGTATTTCAGTGTGGACCTGTGATTTTGTGTGCAGTGTTTATAGATTTGTTATGGTGATATGTGTATCATCATGTGTGTATTTCAGTGTGGACCTTTGATTTTATGGGCAGTGTTTATAGATTTGTGGATATGTGTGTATTATTCTATGTGGATTACTGTGTGGATCTGTGATGTTGTGTGTGGTGTTAATACATTGGTTATGATGGAGATATGTATATTATTATGTGTATATTACTGTGTGGGTCTGTGTGCGGTGGTGTTGATCTCTTTAGTGAGTGTATGTGTATTAAACTATGAATCTGTTTGTGTGTTTGTGTGAATGTGTGTGTGTGAAACTCTGTGTGTGTGTGTGTGTGTTTGACAGTGTGGGTCTGCAGTGGATCTGCCTTGGAGACCCTAACGACCATCACCCGGTCATGCCCTGTGCCCCTGACAAAGTGCCTGACTTCTCTCATGAGGTGAACACAGCTCACTGTTTAGATTTTTATCTTATTGTTGTTTTCGTTGCCTCATCTTCTCTTACCTACCTGTCTTGCTGTTCCCACGCTGCTTATTTCCGTCTCATCACCATAGCCATACCTAGGTTCTTCCTATTGCATCCTTAGTGTCAGAAGTTCACAGGGACTGCCATGAAGCCACCAGCCAGAGGTGTCCTGCACTGCTGCTGGGTCACTTTGGTTGTGTTGAGTGGTGCCTGTTCTGAGCCAGCATTCTTAGCCTCCCTACTGACAGCAGTAAAAGCTTAGTCTTAGAATCTGAGTGGAGACTTAGGAGTGATGACTTTTACTTGCTGTGTTCAGTTTACCATATCGTCATGTATGTGTACGTAGGCATCGAGCTTGTGTGCCAGCACCTTGATCTAGGCACACAGTCATGTTCATGTTACGCCTGTCTTCTTTACAGTGTGGGCTGATTTTCATGTGTGTCAGCTTTTTCTTTTCTTTCAGTCTGCCATAAAGGCAGATTTTTTGTCTTCAAGGAGGTTCAGAGAAAATGTGTGCAGAAATATCAGCGAATGAATAATGAATACAGTATATGGGTGAAATAAAACATGAGATGCAGAGAGAGGAGAGAGAGAGAGAGAGAGAGAGAGAGAGAGAGAGAGAGTGAGAGAGAGAGAGAGAGAGGAGAGAGAGCGAGATGTGATCAGTGTGATGATGGTGATGAAGATGATGGTAATAGTGATGATGATGCAGAGGAGGATGACAGATGTTGTGTGATTTAGGAACAAGTCAAGTTAAATATTTATTTCCAGATGGTACATTGAATAAGCAATGATTTGCTTTTTTTCATCAAGCCATCTATCTAGGAACAAATTTCTTAATGATTATACCGAAATACTACAAGACTAATTCAGTGACTTCACTCCTCAAACATGGGCCTGAGTGAGATGGTGATGATGATGATGATGATGATGATGGTGGTGGTGGTGATAATGATAATGATGATGGTGGTGGTAGTAGGAGTAATGATGGTAGTGGTGATGGCGATAATGATGATGGTGGTAGTGATGAGGTTAGAGGTGTTGGTGATAATGATAATTGTGGTGAGGTTAGTGGTGATGGTTCTAATGATGATGGTAGTGATCGTGATGATCGTGATTGGTAGTGGCGATGGTGGTAATAATGATGATGATGGTAGTGGTGATGATGATTGTGATAGATGTTCTGTGATCTTGGAATACAACTCATTCCATGCCTTTTCTTCTCGGAACCTGGACCTGAGTGTCGTGATGATAGTGATGGTGGTGGTGGTGAAGATGGAGAGGAAGATACGATGGTGATGATGATGATGATGATGATAGTCCTGTGCAGTAGGAACACAACCCATTCTGTGCCTTTATCATGCCCAAAACCTGGACCTGATTGAGATGATGCTGATGATAATCGTGGTGGTGATGATGATGATGATGGTGATGATGATGATGATTATCTGTGCTGCAGGAACACGACTCATTCCGTGCCTTTCGCTCCCAAAACCTGAACCTGGACCTGAGCATTATGATGCTTTTGATGATAATGATAATCATGATGTGGTAATGATAATGATGATCATGATAATGATGATGATCATGGTAATAACGATGTTCTGTGGTGCAGGAACACGACTCATTCCGTGCCTTTCGCTCCCAAAACCTGGACCTGAGTATTATGATGCTGATGACGATAATGATAATCATGATGTGATAATGATAATGATAATGATGATCATGATAATGATGATCATGGTAATAACGATGTTCTGTGCTGCAGGAACACGACTCATTCCGTGCCTTTCGCTCCCAAAACCTGAACCTGGACCTGAGTATTATGATGCTGATGACGATAATGATAATCATGATGTGGTAATGATAATGATGATCATGATCATGATAATGTTCTGTGCTGCAGGAACACGACTCATTCCGTGCCTTTCGCTCCCAAAACCTGAACCTGGACCTGAGCCTGAAGACGAAGCCCGTGCCCTCCAACCCCGCCAACATCCCCTCCAGCCCCGAGTTCTACGCCAGCTCCCTCCGCTTCCTCGACAAAATCAAGGTCAGGGTCACTCACCCCAGTCCTCTGCCTCCTCGGCTTGAGGGGAACGGATGACAAAGTTGACCAAACTGCATGCACACGGGGACTGGGTGTAAAAAACAGTACATAAGTGCTTATTCCATTTTCCTTGAAATTAAAGAATAACAAAGTTTGTTTGTTTTTTAAATTCCTTTCCCTCCTCTCTGGTCTGTGACTTTTTGCGGAGGAAGAAGAATGGCAGGCACACAGGTAAAGGTAAAGGTGTTCCATAACCTATAAGGTCGTAGGGCAGTGAGGCATCAGAGACCTCACTTCTCTAGGAGCCAGCATATTGAGGGCGGTGCCCACCTCCTCTCCCTCGCTGCTTTACCTTCCCTGACCCTAAAGAGGCAGGTACCCATTTACAGCTGGGTGAACTGGGGGACTGTACTGAAGCCGAGGCGTGCAATCGATCATCCATCCAAGTGGTCTCAGCGCCTGGGGTTTATCACAGCTCTTGATTAAACCATTGACGCTGGGGGCAACAGCAAAGTGAGAGGCTGTATGACCAGTGGCTTTTCCACTCATGGAATCTTTACAGCTTAGTCTTTAGTGATCGACTATGACTCTCTGACTTGGAGGCTTGACTTGCACAGTCCTTATGTGCTGCAGCCCTGCTAGTTGGCCTTTGGAGAACATCTCCAACGCTGACTGTCCTTATGCCCACTTGGCCGAGAGAGTGGGGATGTACTGTGGGCAAGGCATCTTCACTATAATCAAATTGCTGCCCAATTTCAGAAACAGCAGCTGCCTCCTCTGCTGTTTTGGAGGTCATCGTCAAAAACGACGTACTAACATACATACAACGACGCTCGATGCTGCTTAACCTTAGCTGGCAGAAAGCGAGTGCTCTGTGTCACTGGTAGGCATTGTTGAGACCCTGGCATTGGTACAGTACAGTCATAAAGGGAGAGAACTGGTGTTTTTCTCAGTGCAGTGCTCTGCTGTGATCAGTTTTGTTCAGGGGCTTGTGCAGTTTAGTGTTGTGTGGTGTTTGTGTCGTGTTGTGTTGTGTCATATTGTACTGGTTACAAATGATACAATGCAGACTTCCTAAAGTCATACCAATGGAGAGATAAGGATTTGACTTTGGGGATTGTATATCGATTCATTGCCTTTGATATTTGGTTAGCTGGTTTTGGGTGTACTTGTTATATGCACGCATGGTTTGAAAAAAAGAATTTCTTTTGTTTGCTTGTTGCAGCAATGCATGTTCAGTGTGACACGACCGGTGAGGCGTGGGAAGTTGTTTGGTGTTATTACACCTCGCAAACCACAGTTAACTCGCCATTACAGGTAAAGACCCTCAGCTGTACATATAAACAGTAACCAGTGTGTGTTTGTTGCAAGCAGTATGAAAAGTGATGTGTGCTGTGAAAATGATATTGAAAGACAATCTTATGACAATCGCAACAGCTTCAATACAACTTGGCAATGCATCAGTCCCTTTATCCACTGCTGTGAAGTATCTAGGGGTCATTATTGACAACACACTCTCTATGCAAAAATTCATCACTCAGACCTGCCAGTCCTGCTACTATCAATTACGGCGTATTAGTGCAATTCGAAAGTACCTGTCCACAGATGCAACATCCAAACTTGTTGCGTCTTTCATTCTTTCACGTCTGGACTATTGCAACTCTCTGTTGGCTGGTCTGCCAGCATCATCTATCCAATCCCTTCAACGTATACAAAACTCTGCAGCTCGTCTAATCCTCAGAAAGAAAAAATCTGAGCATATTACCCCTCTCTTGCAATCTCTCCACTGGCTGCCTGTGCCACAGAGAGTAAACTATAAGATCAGTACCCTCTGTTACAAATGTCTCCACAAAACAGCACCCGCCTACCTCTGTGAATGTCTTCACTTGTACACTCCTTCTCGTTCTCTCCGCTCTGCTGCAGATACCTTGTCCTTACGAATACCTAGATTCAACCAATCCACCATCGGCCGTCGCTCTTTCTCTATTTCTGGTCCATTAATGTGGAATGATCTCCCTCTCTCTCTCCGCCAAAAGCCTTCTTATGACACTTTTAAATCCAGTCTCAAGACATATTTATTTCAAACCTAAGATTTTCCTCTCCTGCCTCATCTCATAGTTTTTTTTTTTCCCCTGCCTTCAACAACCAAGATTCTATTGCCCTGCCAGGGTGTGTGACCTGTGTGTGTGTGTGTGTGTGTGTGTGCGTGTGTGCACATTTGGACTTGATGGAACTATTGCTTGTCACTGGTTGTATGACTGTGTAAGAATGAGTTGAGTGCAAGCGCTTTGATTTGTCTTTGCAAGATATAGCGCTATATAAATTCCATTTATTATTATTATTATTATTATGTGCAGTAAAAATGATATTGAAAGTCAATCTTATGTGCAGTAAAAATGATATTGAAAGACAACCTTATGTGCAGTAAAAATGATATTGAAAGACAATCTTATGTGCATTGAAAATGATATTGAAAGACAATCTTATGTGCAGTAAAAATGATATTGAAAGTCAATCTTATGTGCAGTAAAAATGATATTGAAAGACAATCTTATGTGCATTGAAAATGATATTGAAAGCCAATCTTATGTGCAGTAAAAATGATATTGAAAGTCAATCTTATGTGCAGTAAAAATGATATTGAAAGACAATCTTATGTACAGTAAAAATGATATTGAAAGACAATCTTATGTGCAGTAAAAATGATATTGAAAGACAGTCTTATGTGCAGTAAAAGTTATATTGAAAAACAATCTTATGTGCATTGAAAATGATATTGAAAGCCAATCTTATGTGCATTGAAAATGATATTGAAAGCCAATCTTATGTGCAGTGAAAATGATATTGAAAGCCAATCTTCCAGTGAAAGCAGAATCATGGTCTAAGAAGGAAACAAGTAAACAACAACAAAAACCCAAAAGCAGTATAAGTGTGCAGTCTGTTTTGTGAGAGAGGAGTATGTGTAGTTGCATGTGGCATTTGTATGTTCATTGTGTACAATATGTGTTGGATGTGCGGAGTGTATGACATGTGTTGTAATACGTTGCATTTGTGTTGTATATGCAGTGTGTATGGTATGTTTTGTATGTCTTGTTTATATGTTTAGTTTGTTTTAAGTGTGTAGTCTGTATTGCATGTCCAATGTGTGTTGTATGGCCAGTTTGTATGTGTGTTTTATGTCGTGTTTATATGTCCTGTATGTGTTAAACATCTAGTCTGTATTGCATGTCATATGTTTGTTGTATATCTAGTGTGTACGTGTGTTGTATGTCTTGTTGACATGTCCTGTATGTGTTAAATATCCAGTCTGTATTGCATGTCCAATGTGTGTTGTATGTGCAGTGTCTGCAATCCTCTCATATCAACATTGTGTGTCTTCAGTGCCCCCAGTATTCACAGTGTAGATTTATATCTGTATTGACAGAAAGATCCGCCTGAAGGTGGACTTTTCTCCCTGGATATCCAGTGTCCTGCTTTCTTTAATATTGCACAATGTATCTCTCAGTGCTCACAATATTGGCAGTGTATGTTGATTGATATCCATATTGACAGGAAGATTCGGCTGAAGGTGGGCTTTTCTCGCTGGATATCCAGTGTCCTGCTTTCATTAATATTGTATAATGTATCCCTCAGTGTCCACAATATGTATGTCAATATCCATGTTGACAGGAAGATTCGGCTGAAGGTGGGCTTTTCTCGCTGGATATCCAGTGTCCTGCTTTCATTAATATTGTATAATGTATCCCTCAGTGTCCACAATATGTATGTCAATATCCATGTTGACAGGAAGATTCGGCTGAAAGTGGGCTTTTCTCGCTGGATATCCAGTGTCCTGCTTTCATTAATATTGTATAATGTATCCCTCAGTGTCCACAATATGTATGTCAATATCCATGTTGACAGGAAGATTTGGCTGAAGGTGGACTTTTCTCACTGGATATCCAGTGTCCTGCCTCTTTAATACTGCACAATGTATCTCTCAGTGCTCACAATATTGGCAGTGTATGTTGATTGAAATCCCTGTTGGCAGGAAGATTCGGCTGACAGTGGACTTCCACCGCTTCGTCATCTGTCACTGGATATCCAGTGTCCTGCTTTTGTTAATATTGCACAATGTATCTCTCAGTGCCCACACTGTGTATGTCAATATCCATGTTGACAGGAAGATTCGGCTGAAGGTGGACTTTTTTCATTGGATATCCAGTGTCCTGCTTTCTTTAATACTGCACAATGTATCCCTCAGTGCCCACACTGTGTATGTCAATATCCATGTTGACAGGAAGATTCGGCTGAAGGTGGACTTTTTTCATTGGATATCCAGTGTCCTGCTTTCTTTAATACTGCACAATGTATCCCTCAGTGCCCACACTGTGTATGTCAATATCCCTGTTGACAGGAAGATTCGGCTGACGGTGGACTTCCACCGCTTCGTCATCTGTCACTGGATGTCCAACGCCAAGCAGCACGGGGCGGAGCTGGTGGCGGACTCCTTCCAGCTGCGCATGTGCCACCGCCTGACGCTGGTGCCCGTGGAGGACGGCCTGCTGCACCGTCCCCGCGCCGACTGGACCATCAAGTACCTCACCTGCCACCTGGGCCCCACCCAGATCTACCTGTGCCAGGAGGCCCGCCTGAACGAGGTCAGGGCCGCACAGCTAGACTTCAGGTCACTTCTGTCGTCACTCACAGTGGAAATGTGTGCGCGTGCGTGCGTGCGTGCACACACGTAGTGTGTGCACATGTACACGCGCATGCACGGAAGCATGCATGCATGCATGCACACATACACACAATCACACACGCACACACACCTTGTGTCACTTTATGTAGAAGGAGGTAAGATTAAGGACTACTACACACACACACACACTCTCACACTCGCACGCACACACGCACACACGCACATATACCCTGTATTCACTTTATGTGGAAGGACTTAAAATTGAAGACGATGACGACGACGACTACTTCAACTACTACTACTACTACTACTACTACTACTACTACTACCACCACCACCGCCACCGCCACCACCACCACCACCACTCCGAGGTACCCTAATAATAATAATAATAATAATAATGTATGGAATTTATATAGCGCTGAATCTTGTAAAGCAACAAATCAAAGCGCTGAGATTTTATTTCATACCACTTTAAGTCATGGCAGATTTCTCTCCGTGAAATTCGGGCTGCTCTCCCCGGGGAGAGCGGGAGAACGCGTCGCCACTTAGCGCTGCGCCACCCTTTCACCCTTTTTTTTTTTTTTTCTGCAGCTGTATTTGTTTCCCTATCAGAGTGGCTTTTTTCTAAGAATTTTGCCAGGGACAACTCTCTTGTTGCCGTGGGTTTTTTTACGTGCGCTAAATAATTACGTGTAACACACGGGACCTCGGTTTATCGTCTCATCCGAAAGACTAATGATGAGGTTTAGTGTATGCATGGAGGATTTTAATATCAACTGTAACATTTTTCTTCCTTCATTTCATGACTAGAGCTCTGAAGTTCACTGATGGGAGATTTTTGTATATGTGACCGTTTTTCCCCACACTGTTGAGGTAGCCGCATTCTGACTTTGGGATGTAACATATACAGTTGCCATTAGCCAACAAATGGGAAGACCTAGCAAAACCTGGGCTACCTGTATTGCAGATGATCTCCGAGAAAGGGGCATAAATAAGGAGGAAGCTCAAAACAGAGAGAGATGGAGAAGGCTCATCAATGTCAAACCTCCCCTGGGAGAAACATGACAAAAAAGGAAGAAGAAGAATTAGCCAACAAAACTTTCAACTCGGCATGTGATTGAAGTATAATCGTAGTCAGTGATTTTAACAATGTCATCCAACTTACTCTTTGATGACAAATTTGCTCAATTTTGACATCTATTAACTTTCTTAGGAGTGAACCAATAAAAACATGAACATCAATCTTGGACATAGTTGTTTGTAAGTGATCATTTTTCTGAAGTCCAGAAAACACACGTACAACTACATACAAACATATAAACACACATACACATCTATCTGTGTGTGTGTGTGTGCGTGTGCGTACATGCATGCATGTGCATGCGTGCGTACAGACTGAGAGAGCAGGTTTTTTCATAGCAAAGTGGACACTTACTCAGCGATGATGTTGAAGATGATGAATGATGACGACCAGTCATAATGCTGATGATAACATGCATAATAATGACAGTAAGAATAAGGGTGGAGATGACTATATTAAATGTTGATAACCAATGATTATGCCGATGATGTCATCCATAATGATGTTAAAGATGATAATGATAAATATTGATAACCAATGATTATGCTGATGATTGCAACCATAATGGTGACAGTGATGCTAAGGTCAAAGATTATGATAATATAGGATGATAAGGATGAAGATGATGATAATAAATGATAAAAAACCAATGATATTGCTGATGATAACCATGATGATGAAGATAACGCTGATGATAACAACAATAATGATGACAATGATAATAATAAATAACGATAACCAGTGATAATGCTGACAATAACCTTGATGACGATGATGGTAATGCTGATAACAACCATAGCGATGACAGTGATGATAATGATAATGCTGATGGTATCAACCATAGTGATGACAGTGATGATAATGATAATGATATGGTAATAACAATGACAGTGATGATAATGATAATGCTGATGGTAACAACAATAACAATGACAGTGATGATAATGATAATGCTGATGATAACAATGACAGTGATAACAATGACAGTGATGATAATGAGAATGCTGATGATAACGATGACAGTAATGATAATGATGACTATGACGATGATGATGACAACAATAACGCTGACAGTAATGATAATGATGACTGATGATAATGCTGATGATAATGACAATAACGATGACAGTGATGATAATGACGACTATGATGATAATGCTGATGATAATGACAATAACGCTGACAGTGATGATAATGACAATGATAATTATGATGATAATGCTGATGATAACAACAATAACGATGACAGTGATGATAATGATAATGATGACTATGACGATAATGCTGATGATAATGATAACTATGACAGTGATGATAATGATAATCATGACTATGACGATAATGCTGAGGATGATAATGCTGATGACAGTGATGATAATGATAATGATAACTATGACAGTGATGATAATGATAATCATGACTATGACGATAATGCTGATGATGATAATGCTGATGATGACAGTGATGATAATGATGACTATGACGATAATGCTGATGATAATGACGATAATGCTGATGATGATAATGACAATAATGACAATGGTGTGTTACAGTCCAGCTCTTCAGGGGGAGCCCCGGTGGACAAGAGTTTCTTCCTCAGCGTCTCCAAGTCAGTGTTGCTGTTGCTGTTGTTGTTGTTGTTATTTTTTGTTGTTGTTCTTTTTTTCGCACACCCCTCCCCCTTTCTTTCCTTCTGTCTTTCTTTTTCTCTTTTTTGCCCCCATCCCCTCCATCTTCTGTTTCTTTTCCTGTTTCTGTGTGTGTCTGTCTGTGTCTGTCTGTGTGTGTGTGTGTCTATGTCTCTGCCTCTCTCTCTCTCTCTCTCTGTGTGTCTCTCTCTCTCTCTCTCTCTCTCTCTCTCTCTCTCTCTCTCTCTCTCTCTCTCTCTCTCTCTCTCTCTCTCTCTAGATTTGGCATAAAATCTTCAACCTTGCGTATTGAAGATCATTCATTGATTCATGCATTCATTCATTCATGCATTCATTAATTCATGCATGTATTCATGCATGTATTCATTCATTTCATTCATTCATTCATTCATTCATTCATTTATTCATTCATTCTCTCTCTGTCTTGCTGTCTCTCTCTTTCTCGCTCTATTTCTCTCTCTCATTCTCTCTCTTTCTCTCTCTGTCTCTCTCTCTCTCATATGGCCTGGTACATTAAATGTTCCGAGTTCCCAAGTTCTCTATCTCTCTCTCTGTCTCCTTCCCCCCTCTCTCTCTGGGTTGTTTTTTGTTGTTGTTGGGTGGGTGTTTTTTTCTCTGTGTGTGTGTGTGCGCGTGCATGCATGCATGCGTGCAAACGTTCAGGATATGAGTGATGAAGTGGGCAGGAAGGTGACTCTGTGTGTGTGTATGTGTGTGTGTGTGTGTTTCAGGATATGAGTGATGAAGTGGACACGAAGGTGACTGTGTGTGTGTTTCAGGATATGAGTGATGAAGTGGACACGAAGGTGACTGTATGTGTGTTTCAGGATATGAGTGATGAAGTGGACACGAAGGTGACTGTGTGTGTGTGTTTCAGGATATGAGTGATGAAGTGGACACGAAGGTGACTGTGTGTGTGTGTGTGTGTGTTTCAGGATATGAGTGATGAAGGGGACACGAAGGTGACTGTGTGTGTGTGTGTGTGTGTTTCAGGATATGAGTGATGAAGTGGACACGGAGGTGACTGTGTGTGTGTGTGTGTGTGTTTCAGGATATGAGTGATGAAGTGGACACGAAGGTGACTGTGTGTGTGTTTCAGGATATGAGTGATGAAGTGGACACGAAGGTGACTGACTGTGTGTGTGTTTCAGGATATGAGTGATGAAGTGGACATGAAGGTGACTGTGTGTGTGTGTTTCAGGGTATGAGTGATGAAGTGGACATGAAGGTGACTGTGTGTGTGTGTTTCAGGATATGAGTGATGAAGTGGACACGAAGGTGACTCTGTGTGTGTGTGTTTCAGGATATGAGTGATGAAGTGGACACAAAGGTGACTGACTGTGTGTGTGTTTCAGGATATGAGTGATGAAGTGGACACGAAGGTGACTGACTGTGTGTGTGTTTTCAGGGTATGAGTGATGAAGTGGACACGAAGGTGACTGTGTGTGTGTGTGTGTTTCAGGGTATGAGTGATGAAGTGGACACGAAGGTGACTGACTGTGTGTGTGTTTCAGGGTATGAGTGATGAAGTGGACACGAAGGTGACTGACTGTGTGTGTGTTTCAGGATATGAGTGATGAAGTGGACACGAAGGTGACTGTGTGTGTGTGTTTCAGGATATGAGTGATGAAGTGGACACGAAGGTGACTGTGTGTGTGTGTTTCAGGATATGAGTGATGAAGTGGACACGAAGGTGACTGTGTGTGTGTTTCAGGATATGAGTGATGAAGTGGACACGAAGGTGACTGACTGTGTGTGTGTGTGTTTCAGGATATGAGTGATGAAGTGGACACGAAGGTGACTGACTGTGTGTGTGTGTGTTTCAGGATATGAGTGATGAAGTGGACACGAAGGTGACTGACTGTGTGTGTGTGTGTTTCAGGATATGAGTGATGAAGTGGACACGAAGGTGACTGTGTGACTGTGTGTGTGTTTCAGGATATGAGTGATGAAGTGGACACGAAGGTGACTGTGTGACTGTGTGTGTGTTTCAGGATATGAGTGATGAAGTGGACACGAAGGTGACTGTGTGTGTGTGTGTTTCAGGATATGAGTGATGAAGTGGACACGAAGGTGACCGTGTGTGTGTGTTTCAGGATATGAGTGATGAAGTGGACATGACAATGACAATGACAATGACAAATTCTTTTATTTCGAGGATAATGAATAAGCACACATGTGCTTTTTTACATCCAGTCCCCGCCCGTTAGGGATACATCTTAATAATAATAACCCAATACTTATACAGTCTCACAATAAAAACAAGGGGAAATAACCCTTTTCAAAACAGCTCCCCCCCAACAATCCCCCCCCCCCCCCCCCAAGCAAGTAATTAAAAGAAAATCCTAAAAATACCCCACCCCTACCCCCACCCCCCAAAAAACCCTAACCAAAACAAACAAACAAACAAAAGAGAAGAAAAAACCAAACCAACAAAAGATGATAAAAAAGAGAAAAAGACACAAAACACAACAAAGAAGAATAACACAACAAACTTAGTCAAAGATAAATCACATGTATGGTTTGTTCATAATTAAGTGAAAAGGTGATGATGTGTGTGGTTAGTATATGAGAAGTGGACACGAAGGTATGATGTGTGTGTTCAGGGTATGGATGAAGTGGACACAAGGACGTGTGTGTGTTTCAGGATATAGTATGAAGTGGACACGAGGGTTGTGTGTGTGTGTTTCAGTATGAGTGATGAATGGAAGAGGTGACTTGTGTGTTTTCAGGATATAGTGATGAGTGGACACGAGTATGACGTGTGTGTGTTCAGATATGGTGATGAAGGACACGAGGGACGTGTGTGTTGTTTCAGAATATGATGAAGTGGACAGAAGGGACTGACGTGTGTGTTCAGATATGAGTGATAAGTGACACGAAGGGATGTGTGGGTGTTTAGGATGAGTGATGAAGTGGACACGAAGTGACTGTTGTCTTGATTGAGTGGACACGAAGGGACTGTTGTGTGGGTTCAGATTGGTGTGAAGTGACACGAGTGACTGTTGTGTTTCAGGATATATGATGAGTGGACATGAAATGACAATGACAGCAATTCTTATTTCGAGATATGATAACACACATGTGCTTTTTTAACAGTCCCCCCCTTAGGATCATCTAATAATAATACCAATACTATACGTTCACAATAAAAAAGGAAATACCTTTTCAAACGTCCCCCCCACAAACACCCCCCCCCAGCAGTAATTAAGAATCCTAAATACCCCACCCCACCCCCCCCAAAAACCTAACCAAAACAAACAAACAAACAAAGAGAAAAAAAACCAACACAAAAGATATAAAAAGGAAAAACAGCAAACAACAACAACAACACAAGAACAACACAAAGCCAAGAAAAAAACAACCACTTAATAAGTATAAAGATAAACACTAACATGCAAATGTACACATATTGTTACACATAATTATAAGTATTGAAATAGTGACTGTTGTGTGTGTGTTTCAGATATGTGATGAATGACACGAGGGACTGACTGTGTTGTTTCAAGGAAGAGTGAAACAAGTGAGAACAAGACAAAAAGCCAAGAAAATAAACACAAACTGTATAGTTAGTAGCATTACAGTAATGGTTAAATGTACACAAAGGTGACATGTTGATGTGTGTTGTTTCAGGTTATGAGTGATGAAGATGGACACGAAGGTGACTGACTGTGTGTGTGTTTCAGGTATGAGTGATGAATAGGGGACACGAAGGTGACTGAGTGTGTGTGTGTGTTTCAGGATATGAGTGATGAAGTGGACACGAAGGTGACTGTGTGTGTTGTGTGTTTCAGGACATGAGTGATGAAGTGGACACGAAGGTGACTGATGTGTGTGTGTTTCAGGATATGAGTGATGAAGTGGACATGAAGGTGACTGTGTGTGTGTTTTCAGGATATGAGTGATGAAGTGGACACGAAGGTGACTGAGTGTGTGTGTGGTGTGTGTTTCAGGACATGAGTGATGAAGTGGACACGAAGGTGACTGTGTGTGTTTTCAGGATATGAGTGATGAAGTGGACACGAAGGTGACTGCTGTGTGTGTGTTTCAGGATATGAGTGCTGAAGTGGACATGAAGGTGACTGACTGTGTGTGTGTTTCAGGATATGAGTGATGAAGTGGACACGAAGGTGACTGACATGTCGTGTGTGTGTGTTTCAGGATATGAGTGATGAAGGACAAAGGTGACTGTGTGTGTGTTTCCAGGATATGATGATGAAGTGGCATGAAGGTGACGTGTTGTGTGATTCAAGGATATGATGACGAAATGGACATGAAGGTGACTGTGGTGTGTGACTGTGTGTGTGTGTGTTCAGGAAAATGAAGTGATGAAGTGGACATGAAGGTTGACTGTGTGTGTGTTTTCAGGAATATGAGTGATGAAGTGGACATGAAGGTGACTGTGTGACTTGTGTGTGTTTCAGGATATGATGAAGAATACCCATGAAATGATGTTTGTTTAGATTAACGGCAGAAGTCGAAAAGCCCAACCAGGACAGAAGGAACAAGCAGTCAGCACACACTCCCCAGTCTCCCCTAATTCTTTTCTTTCTGGTCCTCTCTGTTGTCTATATTTGTTGTGTGACTGATATGATGTTGTGTTGTTCTGGTATGTGATGTGCTAGTCTGATATGTGTTGTTTGTATGATATGATGGACTATGAGTGATGTTGTTTTGTTGTCTGATATCTTGGATGTGGATATGATGTTTGTGTTGTCGATAAGCAGTTTGGAGCAAGTACTGTGCAGTGCACTGTGCAACAACACAAAGCTGCAGTATGAAACGAATGATTCGTCTTTGTGTTGTGTGTGTGTGTGGTGCCGGTGCTGTATGTTGTTGCGTTTCGTTTTGGTGCATGTTTTGATTCTATATTTTAACAAATTTTGTTCTCTTTCTTTCATGGATCTGGTGATATTGACTATGAGACAACAATGTTTTGAAAATGTGCACAAGTGCAAAGAAAGCACAACTTTTTTGGATATGAGAAAGAATGAATCTGTCTGGTGTGAATTGATCGGTTGTAAGTTGCCTAGAGTGTTTGACTTGTGTATCAATTGATAGGTTTTAATACATTTTTTCTTTCATGATTGATTTTTATACATAGTTTGTTGTCTAATGACTCAGATCAGAAAAAAATTCACCAGGCATAGTTCTGTGAATGGTATATGTGTGTGTCAGTGTTATCAAGTGCAAGGACATCTTTTGTTCTTCAATTGAGATAAGCAACATATCTTTTGGCTTTGTTCCTCAGGATCAAACTTGAGGTTCATGTGGTGAGATTTTGTAGCCTATGCGGGCGTTTAGCCCACTTGAACGGTAGCTGGCATTCTGACCTCAGGTTTACATTTGGCCTGTTTGGTGTTTCCGTTACCACCTATGAACATCTGACAAATGCCTGGATCCTTTAACATGCATATTGATTCTGTGTGCATATTTATTAGTGGAATGATGGCATGACAGGTCTGCCCCTTGAAAGACTGGCGACTTGAAAAAAATCCAAAAACGTTAAATTCATCGATATTCATTTGAGATTCAGACCCACCCGTTTCATGAACCCATGGGATTGAAGTGGAACAGTCTTAACCACCAAGCTATAAGCGTCCGCCAGATTAAAAAAACCAATGTCTGTAACCCTGCGCAGGCCCACAAGACGCCGACGCACAGTGTGGGGATTCACGAGATGCGGGGTGCCTGGAACGAGCGCAACAGAGCGGTGGTGCTGGGGCTGTACGACAGCTACATGAAGGCCCAGGCCTTGAGGCGCAACCTCTCCTCTGAGGCCCTCAAAGGGTTCCGGGTGGACAGCAGCCCCAACAACATGGTAGGTGATGTGAGGCCCTGAAAGGGTTTATGTTATGTTTTTTTTATTCAGTGCTATATAAATTCCATACATTATTATTATTATTATTATTATTATTATGTCAGTGACATGGTAAATGAAAGTGTTTTGAGAAGACAAGTGAACATGGTAATTTTGAATGGACAAAGGTATGGTAAGTGATGTGAGGCCCTCAAAGGGTTTTAGAATGGAGGATGTGGTGAAGGGTGTGAGGCCCTCAAGGGGTTTTAGAATGGACATTGAGGTTGTAAGTGGTGTTAGAGCCCTCTAAAAGTTCATCTTCAGTGGTATTGAAGCCAAAATGTTGTTGCATTTAAAGAAAAAAAAAGTCATCTTTGTCACAATCATCCATATATATATATATATATATATATATATATATATATATATATATATATATATATATAGAGAGAAAGAGAGAGATAGAGGGATAGATGATAGTTATATATAGTTATATATAAATATATAGTTATATATACATATAGTTATATATACGCTTATTTATATAGTTATATATACATATAGTTATATATACGCTCAGAACCATCACATACGAGTTCTGCATAAATGGCTATGAACATCTGATTTTTTTTCTCTGGTGTCTACTGTTCGTGAAATGTCAACCAAAGCACAGTGTGTCACAGTGTAGCTTCAGTGAACAGAGAACACAACCTAAGCATCTTTTTCTCCAAACCTACTGAATTCCATGCCTCTATGTTTTTTGGGGGGCAGCGCAATCGCTCTTTCTCGCTGAGCAGCTCCCCGGGAGAAGCGAACCCCAACCCCATGTCTCCCAGCCCGCTGAGCAAGCTGCAGAGCGGCCACGCACACTCCATGCTGCTGAAGCTGGTGTCCGAGTCTGACAGCAAGTCCGTGGCCTTCACCGAGGAGGTGGGTGGGTAGTAGTGATGGTGATGGTGGTGGGTGGTGGTGGGTTGTGGTGGTGGGTGGGTGGGTGGTTGTGGTGGGTGGTGGATGGTGGTGGTGGTGGGTGGGTGGTGTTGGTTGGTTGGTGGTGGTGGGTTGGTTGGTTGGTTGGTGGTGGTGTGAGTGAGTGATGGTGGTGGTGGGTGGGTAAGTGGGGTGGGGTGGGTGATGGTGGTGGTGGTGGTGATGGTGGTGGTGGTGGTGGTGGTTGTGGTGAGTGAGTGAGTGGTAGTGGTGGTGGTGGTGGGGTGGTGGTGGGTGAGTGATGGTGGGTGGTGGTGATGGTGGTGGTGGTGGTGGTGATTGTGGTGGTGGTGGGTGGGGGATGGGTGGGGGATGGGTGGGTGGTTGTGGTGGTGGTGGTGGGTTGGTTGGTTGGTGGGTGGAGGATGGGTGGGTGGTTGTGGTGGTGGTGGTGGGTTGGTTGGTTGGTGGGTGGAGGATGGGTGGGTGGTTGTGGTGGTGGTGGTGGGTGAGTGAGTGGTGGAGGTGGTGAGTGGTGGTGGTGATGGGGGTGAAGGTGGTGGTGGTGAGTGAGTGGTGGTGGAGGTGGTGGTGGGTGAGTGAGTGGTGGTGGTGGTGAGTGAGTGGTGGTGGTGGTGGGTGGTGGTGTGGGTGGGTGGTGGTGGGTGGGTGGGTGGTGGTGGTGGGTGGTGGTGGGTGATGGTGGTGGTTAGTGGTGGTGGTGTGTGGTGAGTGAGTGGTGGGTGGTGGTTTTGGGTGGTGGTTGGTGGTGATTGTGGTGGTGATGGTGATGATGGTGGTGGGTGATGGTGGTGGTGGTGGAGTGGTGGTGCTAGTGGTGGTGGTGATGAGTGAGTGGTGGTGGAGGTGGTGGTGATGGTGGTGGGTGGTGGTGGTGGTGTGTGAGTGAGTGGGTGGTGGTGAGTGGTGGTGGTGGTGATGGTGATGGTGGTGATGGTGGTGGTGGTGATGGTGGTGATGGTGGTGGTGATGGTGATGGTGGTGATGATGATGGTGGTGATGGTGGTGGTGGTGGTGGTGATGGTGGGTGGTGATGGTGGTGGGTGAGTGGTGGTGGTGGTGATGGTGGTGATGGTGGTGGTGGTGATGGTGGTGATGGTGGTGGTGATGGTGGTGCTAGTGGTGGTGGTGATGAGTGAGTGGTGGTGGAGGTGGTGGTGATGGTGGTGGGTGGGTGGTGGTGGTGTGTGAGTGAGTGGGTGGTGGTGTGTGGTGGTGGTGGTGATGGTGATGGTGGTGATGGTGGTGGTGGTGATGGTGGTGATGGTGGTGGTGATGGTGATGGTGGTGATGATGATGGTGGTGATGGTGGTGGTGGTGGTGGTGATGGTGGGTGGTGATGGTGGTGGTGATGGTGGTGAGTGACGATGATGGTGGTGGAGGTAGTGATGGTGGTGGTGGTAAGTGATGATGATGGTGGGGGATGTGATGGTGGTGGAGGTGGTGGTGGTGGTAGTCACGCACAGCGCACAAATCCAGCATAACTCAGTCAAGGGCCCAGAGGTAAAATTAGCACACCCCTTCCTTTCACCAAATCCCAAGTGTGGTCATTTTTTCTGCTGTGGTTAGCCCCAGCTGGGCTGGGAAGGAATGGAGAGCAGCTGAACGTGGGGGGGGGGGGGAAACTGACAGCTGCAGGGAAACCGCTGGTGTTGTCGATGGTTTTCCCCTCCCAGTGCCTCGGCTAAAGCCCTGATGCTCACCAATGGGGCCCTCAGTGGTACATTTAGCACACGTAAAAGAATTCATGGCAACAAGAAGAGTTGTCCCGCGGGTTCCTGCTGGAATAAAATGGCCTGACTTTTCTGAAAGGTTGGATCGGGCTTGTAACGTGTGCACAATATATTCTGTGTGCATTTGCACAAGGGGCCTTGGTTTATAGTCTCATATTAAGGACTTTTGGGGGAGTGGAGTCAGCGCTGATGTTTACTCCAGGGGAACGTTCCCTAAAACAGGCACCTCCATGGTGGCTCAATCCCAGGCCGTCAGATCACGAGCGCATTGCTCTAACCACTAGGCTATTCTACCCACGCCCTTGTTCGGTATTTTATGTGTAGTGTGCTGTAAAAATTGTGTCGTGTGTTAAGAACAATGTGTCGTATGTCAACAGCGCTGTGTAATATACTGTAAGCACTGTGTCGTGTGTTAAGAACAATGTGTCGTATGTCAACAGCCCTGTGTAGTGTGCTGTAAGCCCTGTGTCTTGTGTTAAGAACAACGTGTGGTATGTCAACAGCCCTCCAACTCCAACATGGAGTTGCTACACGGGGTGAAGGCGTGCCGTCCTACCAACATCCTGTCCACTAACTGGCTCAGTGAGTTTTTGCTTCGTTTTGGGTGTGTGTGTGTGTGTGTGTGTGTGTTGTGTGTGATATTGATATCCTTTTATTTTATTCATGAATGATTGCATAAGTGTAAACGATTTGAATGTAAGCACTTTGATTTGTTCCTTTGCAAGATTCAGTGCTATATAAATTCCATAAATTATTGTTATTATTATCATTATCATTATTATTATTATTATTATTATTATCATTATTATTATTATTATTATCATCATCATCATCATTATTAAAAAAAAAAATATATTATTATTATTATCATAGTTTATTTCATTTCATCTTATTTGATTGTATTTTATTTTATTTTGTTTTGTTTTATTCTGTTTCAATTTATGCTATCTTATTTTATTTCATTTAGACGGACACCATAGCCAAGTGGTTAAGACTGTTCAATTTCAATCCCATGCATGGAGCCATGAAGTTGTGGGTTCGAATCTTGGCAGCAGCGTCTGGTGACTTGAGGGTGGGGATTTTTATGATCTCCCAGGTCAACGTCAAGTGCAAACCTGCCAGTGCCTTAACCCTTTGCTGGGCACAGCAAAATCATTTGTTCACTTCCTGCTGGGCAAGCAAAATGGAGGTGGATGGCCTCTGAGTGGGTGGGTGTATTTAACATGCAATAACTCCACAATGATTTAATGGATTTTAATGAAATAAAAACAGCAAAATGCAGAAATGAATAAAGAAACTGCTATTTGCTATTGTGTGTTGTTATTTTAAAAAAAAAAGAATTATAATGCATAAACACACAAGGTCATTGATCGGTTTGTATGTGTCACAGTTAGTGTTGCAATAGCTTTGGAATGCATGCATGGATTTTGATAAAATAAAAAGTAAAACATTCAGAAACAATTACAGAAGAAAAGTTTTCAACCTACTGTTGTGTTTTTAGTTTTTTTTGATGAATGATGCACAAAAACATGAAACATTCCGACGGTCGCCATTCTGTTTGCCAACGATCGCCGACGATCGCAATGCATGTTAACTTTACAGTTCGAGCCGCTACCATAAGAAAAGTCCCAAATAGCAATCAATTCACAAAATATATCAAGTTGTGAACCATTGCCAAACTCGAAATCCGTGATAATTTCCCCAATTCTATGAGCAGAATTCAAAATGCGCATCGGCCGAGTTAGATTTGACGATCGATTTATGTCTCGAACTTCGTTGTTGTCAAAGCCGTCTTTCTCGCTTCAATCAACAAAGTCAGAAGCGCACACACTACTCAGATCGCTTACATCGATATTTGAGCCTGGATACACATCTCACAGCGTCATATTTTCGGCATGAAAGCCATAAAAACGATCGTACATGTCGGATTCGAAGATAGCGTCCATCTTGGGAAAAATTGCGATTTTTTTTCCTCCAAAACATGCCACAAACACATTCCAACCGCCGCCATTTGCAATGTACATGCGGAAGTCACATGGGCAGTCTCGTTGCTTCTATTTTGACGAGATTTGAAGCGAGATTGGCGGGAATTTCGAATGTATGAACGCACTGAAGTGACGGTCACGACGCCGGCCGTTTTTGGCCGTTGTGCCCAAGGATAGGTTCGGACGTTTTGGGACGCTATGCCCAGCAAAGGGTTAATTCTCTTCATGTATATATATATGTTTTTTAGTTACTTTTATTTTTAATTTCAAGGATAATGGAATAAGCACTCATGTGCTTTTTTTCATCCAGTCCCCGTGTATATGCAGTTTTTTGTCATCCGTTCCTACCGGCACACAATGGACTACTCTTTCAAAAATTGGAACGGGTTTTAACATGTGCACAAGATGTTCTGCGTGTGTTTGCACACAGGACCTCGGTTTATAGTCTCATCCACACTTTCGGGGAGAGTGGAGTCGGTACTGATGTTCATTCCAGAGGAGAAATCCTCTTGAACAAGATTTGAACCCGGGTCAGCAGAGATCACGAATACATCACTCTATCAAGTATGCACGTTAAGGATCCTGTAGATGATGTCAGCATTTGGTGGGTTATGGAAACACATTATACATCCCCAAAATTGGAATTCGGCTTCCTTCATGGTGGGCAAAAATGGTGGTGTATGCAAAATATCGTCATTTGTGAACCTTGGAGTTCTAGCTGGGGAACAAAAGAAATTTAATTCTAGTTTATTTAATTTAATTTAATTTAATTTTATTATAGCTCAGTGGTCGGAGCACTTGCTTTCCCCCAGCCAAGTTAAGCAGCGTCGAGCGTGGTTACCAGTTGGATGGGTGACTGTTTGCGCGCCTTGGCTTCAGTACTGTTCCTCCAGTTCACCCAGCTGTAATTGGGTACCTTGCCCTCTTTAGGGTCAGGGAAGGTAAAGCAGCGAGGGAGAGGAGATGGGCGCCGCCCTCAGTATGCTGGCCCTAGAGAAGTGAGGTCTCTGACGCCTTGCTCCCCTACGACCTTATAGGTTATAATAATAATAATAATAATAATAATTATGGGACTCCTTTACCCTTTTACCCTATATTTCGTTTTAGCTTATTTCATTCTGTTTTGTTTCATTTTACTTTGTTTTCTTTTCTTTTGTTTTTTTTAATGTTATTTTATGCTTATCTATTTTTTCATTTCTTTGTATTCTATTTCCTTTTATTTTTATTTATTGAATTTATTTTCTTTGATCTTATTTCATTTCACTGCATTTGATTGAATTTTATTGTATTTTGTTTTATTTCATCTTGTTCTAGTCTCTTTTTAATTTATTTTGACTTCAATTTTGTTTGTGGATTTTTTTTTCTTTTCTTTCTTTCTTGCTAACTTTTTTTTTTTTGGGGGGGGTGGTGGTTGTTTTCCTTGAATAAAACATCATAAATTATTGCTATTGAATTAAATACTATTATAGAAACTGTTGATGTGTTGATACTGTTGATGTGTTGATATTGTTTATGTTGTTGATACTGTTGATTTTATTTATTCATTTATTTATTTATTCTTTTATATCGAGGATAATGGAATATGCACTCATGTACTTTTTTACATCCAGTCCCCGTGTGTATGCAGTTTGATACTGTTGATGTGTTGATACTTTTGATTTGCTTATACTGTTGATGTATTAACCACTAGACTGCCTTACCCCGGAAATTCTCCGGGCCTAAACGTGCACCCTATACGCCAACAACCCGGAAAATTTCCGGGGTGTCGAACCAAAGTAAACAAGCCTGCTTCCTTGACTACAGTTAAAGGGAAACAACTCCAAAATTAATGGAGGTCACTCTCCTGTTGCTTGGCAACATCGAGCTGCAAAAACCGTGGCAAAAATGATCATTTTTTCGCTCGTATTTTGTGTTTTTATGCATGACTGCTTGGGAAGTTCTTGTTCAAAATTGCTGACACTTCTTGTTGAAGGCATAAATAACTTTACACAGCTGTAAAAGTGGCAAATAAAACTCTAGATTTACCTAACATTGATGAAAACGATCGCGTATGATTCAGGAGATTGTGTATTTAAAAAACAATAAATGAGATTTGGCCTAGACATATGTTTGACATTATTGAGATGGGGGGTACTCAGAATGACAGTGGTGATGAAGAAATCGTATTTATGGTTGATGTTTTACATTTTAAATATATTTTCGCAGTGAAATATCATGCTAACTAATTTGAGCTTGCCTCGAAGTAGTTTACGATATATATACTGTCATTGGGTAGACTATCAGGAATATTCATGTAGTAGTTTCTGAGTAAGAGGGATATGAACATAGCAGTGGTACATAAGAATTTTATTCCCCGGGATATAGGGTGCACTTGCACTGGGCAGTTAAGAGGTTAATACCTTTGATGTGTTGGTACTGTTGATATGTTGATACTGTTGATGCGTTGATACTGTTGATGTGTTGATACCAGTGTTGATACTGTTGTTGTTGTTGTTAATTACAGTTGAGCTGCACAACAACCAGGGGTTGACACTTTTGATGTGTTGATACTGTTGATGTGTTGATACCAGTGTCGATACTGTTGTTGTTGTTTTCGGTGATTACAGTTGAGCTGCACAACAGCCAGGGGTTGATGTGTTGCTGCTGTTGATGTGCTAATACTGATGCGTTGATACCAGTGTCAATACTGTTGTTGTTGTCAGTGATTGCAGTTGAGCTGCACAACAGCCAGGGGTTGACACTTTTGATGTGATGATACTGATGTGTTGATACCAGTGTCGGTACTGTTGTTGTTGTCGGTGATTGCAGTTGAGCTGCACAACAGCCATGTGTTGCTGCTGTTGATGTGCTAATACTGATGCGTTGATACCAGTGTCAATACTGTTGTTGTTGTCAGTGATTGCAGTTGAGCTGCACAACAGCCAGGGGTTGACACTTTTGATGTGTTGATACTGTTGATGCGTTGATACCAGTGTCGATACTGTTGTTGTTGTCGTCCGTGATTACAGTCGAGCTGCACAACAGCCAGGTGCTGATGAAGGGCTGTGAGACAGGAGGCTTTGTGATCATCAGCGCGGCCAGGGCGCGCATCATCTCCTACATCCACATGCCCATCTGGCACGCCTCCCAGCTCAGGTCCAAGTCCACCTGGACCGCCAACGTCGACTGCATGCAGGTCAGCCACACCCGCACAGCACAGGGCAGGGTGGGGTGGGCAGGGGGGGGTGGGGTGGGCAGGGGGGGGTGGGCAGGGTGGGCAGGGTGGATGGGCAGGGTGGATGGGCAGGGCAGGGCAGGGTGGATGGGCAGGGCAGGGCAGGGCAGGGTGGATGGGTGGGGCAGGGCAGGGCAGGGTGGATGGGCAGGCAGGGTGGATGGGCAGGGTGGATGGGCAGGGTGGATGGGCAGGGCAGGGCAGGGTGGATGGGCAGGGCAGGGCAGGGCAGGGTGGATGGGTGGGGCAGGGCAGGGCAGGGTGGGCAGGGCAGGGCAGGGTGGGAAGGGCAGGCAGGGCAGGGTAGGGTGGGCAGGGTGGATGGGCAGGGTGGGCAGGGTGGATGGGCAGGGTGGATGGACAGGGAAGGGCAGGGTGGATGGGCAGGGTGGATAGGTGGGGCAGGGCAGGTTGGACAAGGTGGGCAGGGCAGGGCAGGGTGGATGGATGGGAGCTGGCTGAGTTGGAGGGACTGGGGGGAGGGGGTGGTAAGGGTGGGAGGTTTGGGAGGGGGTTAGGGAGGTGGGGTAGGGGTGATTTCGAGTGTGGTGAGGTGGGGAGGATTTTAGCCAAGTGGTCAGAGTGTCATACTCATGAGTTTTAGTGGGTTTCTGGTTTCCTTAGAGAGTCAACAGTGGGTTCCGACTCTACTCCGCGGAAAGTTGTGTGTTTGGGTGTGTGTGAGATGAGGGGAAGGAGGGGGGATGTGTGTATAGTGTGTGTAGTGATGTGTGGTGTGTGTGTGTGATGTGTGTGTGTGTGTGTGTGTGTGTGTGTGTAGAGTCTGTATGTGTGTGTGTGTCTTTACACTGAGAATTCATCAAGAATTGCTTTCATCTGTTCTTCTAAATGACCATTTGACTCTAAGAAGTCGCCTGTAGTACCACATTTCAGGTGTGTTTATTTTGTCTGTTTCCAATTTTCGTTTTGTCCAGGCTTCTGACCCATACAGCAATGCAGGCCAGATCAGTGTTTTGACAATTCTCCCTTTGAGATATTTAGGTATGCTTCTGTCTTTCCAAATGTTGTTTAACTAAATCATCTTTTGCTTTAGCCATACCGATTCTAGCCTTGACGTCTTGTAGATAGGAGCCATTATTCTCTTTTATGGAATCAAAATATTTGAAATTCCGAACGTATTTCAAGTCTGTTCCACTGATTTTGATACAGATACACTAGCAAACATAAATGCAGATCTTCTACTTCTTTGTTGAATGCTCAGATAGCAACTACTGTTGTCTGTCATGCGTTGCGCTGCTGTTAAGCACCTGACAAGTCAGGCCCAGCGAATCCGACTGCGGCATGGGAGAGAATTATTTTATGTCTCTCTGGAAAAAAGGCAGGAGAATGGACCAAGAAGGCAGAAAATAAGACAAGAAGGAGATGACAAGAAGCTTTACAAGATTCAGCGCTATTTAAATTCCATACATTATTATTATTATATTATTACAAGAAGAAAAGGAACAAGGCAGAAACAAAAGAGAGGGATAGAAAAGAGGGAATTTGTAGCACAGAATTTCCAGAAGGTGGAGGTGCTATTTATACTGACAGAATCCTACCCCCCCCTCCCCCTGATATCCCCACGGGGGTGAACAGAACTGCAGATAAAGAACCGTCATTGTCAGAGCTGACAGGTTCTCTGTGGCATGAGAAACCATCATTGTCAGAGCCGACGCGTTCTCTGTGGCGAGAGAAACCATCATTGTCAGAGCCGACAGGTTCTCTGTGGCATGAGAAACCATCATTGTCAGAGCCGACAGGTTCTCTGTGGCGAAAGAAACCATCATTGTCAGAGCCGACACGTTGTCTGTGGCGAGAGAAACCATCGTTGTCATTCTCTGTTGCCCAGTACTACGCCACGGTGGACCCGGACTTTGTGTTCAGCGACGACAACATCCCCTGGCTGTCCCGGGAGAACGTGGAGGACAGGTCAGGGTCGGGGCTGACCGGGCTGCCGGAGATGGTCAGCAGTGGGCAGACCGTGGGCAGCGTGGTGTCCAGCACCTTGCCCGCCTCCTCCTCCGAACAGGTGGGTCAGAGTAATGGTGATGATGGTGATAATGACCGTGATAATGACCATGATAATGACCATGATAAGTAACAACTGTGTGGCCCAGGCCTGAAGCTGTGTTGTCAAGCTTGTGACGTGAGCGAAGCAAGTGCCAGGGCGGACATTGACGTGCCGTTATGCTGTGACGTGTTTTGTCGAGATTTGTCTTCAGCAATGACAAGCTCGCAGCGTAACGACAGCCTGCCCTCAGTGTTATGCTGGGGAACGTGCAACATTAGCAACAGTGTAATAATGATAATAATAACAAACAACAACACAACACAATAACAACATGTTCAACAACAACAAAAATGATAATAATAATAATGATGATGATGATGACGATGGTGATGATGATGATGATGATGTTAGTAATATTCAGTAGTCAGACTATGGGCAGTAAAGTGTCCAGCACATTGCTTGTGTACTATGATCAGGTGAATATAATAATGACATACATTCTTTTTTTTTTTAAATGATGAAAGAATGAAAAATTTGCACTTCAGGTATTAATTTTCTGAAGGTGTATTTGTGACTCTTTGTTGTGTTTGCCAGAAGAGTGCGGCAGGGGAGCAAACTGTGCAGCTGCAGCGCATCATTCACCGGTGCAGCTGTAAGTTCTACTACGCCAACTATGGAGACGTGGACCCCAACTCCTTGTCTGAAGTGCCCTTGCCGGTAAGACAGGACAGGACAGGACAGGACAGATTTCTGCTGTCTGCAGTTTTGATGTGTTGTTTCGGGTTTTGACATAATTTGTGACACAGTTGTTTGGGGCTTTGACATAGTTGTATGGGGTTTGGACATACTGGTTTGGGGTTTCGACATACTTGTTTGCAGTTTTGACATAGTTTTTAACGTAGACACTTGGGGCTTTGACATAGTCATTTGGTCTTTGGCATATCAGTTTGGGGTTTTGATACAGTTGTTATGGTTTTGACATAGTGGTTTGGGGTTCTGACATAGTCGTTATACTTTTGACATAGTGGTTTGGGGTTCTGACATAGTCATCATGGTTTTGACATAGTGGTTTGGATTTGACATAGTCAGTATGGTTTTGACATAGTAGTTTGGGGTTTTGACATAGTCATTATGGTTTTGACATAGTGGTTTGGGGTTTTGACATAGTCATTATGGTTTTGACATAGTGGTTTGGGGTTTTGACATAGTCATTATGGTTTTGACATAGTCATTTGGGGTTTCAACATAGTCATTATGGTTTTGACATAGTGGTTTGGATTTGACATAGTCATTATGGTTTTGACATAGTGGTTTGGGGTTTTGACATAGTCATTATGGTTTTGACATAGTGGTTTGGGGTTTTGACATAGACCGCATGGTTTTGACATAGTCGTTTGGGGTTTTGAAGTGATTGTGACTGCTTGTCTGAAGTACCCTTGTCAGTGAGACAGGATTTTTCTGGAGTTTTGACATGTATATATACATACATTTTACTTAATCTACATCTTGTGGAAAGTATCACATTTACTGGAAATGTTTCGGGTAAACTGAATGTATGTGTGTTGTGTCAGATCAGTCTCTTTTTGACTGTAAGACCATGAAATTTCTGACTCTGATTCACACGCACACATACACGTGTGCATACACACAGACACACGTGGGCACACGCACACACACACACATGCACTCATGCATGTGCGCGCTCGCACACACACATGGACACACACACTCACAGATAGGTGATCCAGATGGGCATGTATGGATTCTCACCTACAGAGTAAAACACATGAATGTTTTTAGTGATTTACAAAATGTATTGATGTCAAAGCTCTGTTCTGGGCATCGCGTCTTCTATAGTGTAGAACTGTTAGATTGTCGACCCTTGCTGTTTTTAAGTCTGCTTCATATTTCATGTTTCTAAATTTTCATTAAAAAAACCTTCAGATGTGGAAATTTGAAGGTGTTCAGTGAAATATGGCAGGTTTTGATCCGTGTGTCTTAAGATCTGTTGGTTTAGTCATATACCATGTGTGTGTGTGGTGTGTGTGTGTATGTGTGCTCTGTGTGTGTGTGTATCTGTGTGTGTGTATCTGTGTGTGTGTATCTGTGTGTGTGTGTGTATCTGTGTGTGTGTTTGTGTGCATGTGTGTGTGTGTAATATGCATATGTAAGTATGTGTGTTTGTGTGTGTGTGTATCTCTATGTGTGTATATCTGTGTGTGTGTGCTGTGTGTATCAATGTGTGTATGTGTATGAGTTTTATTCATTTTTTATTTATTTGTTCTTTTATATCGAGGATAATGGAATAAGCGCTCATGTGCTTTTTTACATCCAGTCCCCGTGTGTATGCAGTTTTGTTTTTTATTTTATTTTTTATTTTATTCTTCTATTTATTTTATTCTTCTATTTTATTATTTTATATCGAGGATAATGGAATAAGCACTTATGTGCATCCAATTTGTAATTTGTAAATTTGTAAATTCTGTGTGTGCATGTGTGCGTATGTGCATGTGCGTGTGTGCGTGCGTGTGTGTGCAGCCTGCAGAGGACTCGGACGTGATGACTCAGGAGGAAGGGGTGGACACACTGACCATGCTGCATGAAAGCCTGCACGCCTACTCCAACTCCGTAAGTTATCACACACACACACACACACACACACACACACACACACACACACACACACACACACACACACACACACACACACACACATACACACACACTGACCATGCTAAATGAAAGCCCACATGCCCACTCCAACTCTGTAAGTTATCTCACACACACACACACACACACACACACACACACACACACACACACACACACACTCACACGCACATGCACACACACACACATTCATACAGAGTCTATTACTTGTGTGTTTTTTGTTTTGTTTTTTATTCAGAGTCTTCCAAAATAACTAGCACATACCTTAAATTAAATCTCACCATTGGTGAACCTTTGAGCTCTAGCTGAGGAATGAAAAAGAAAACAAATGTGCAAAATGCTATTTAACATGCCTGTGATGCAGAAATCGCTGTTGTAGCGCATCAAAAGGTTTATCTGGCTACCGCTTAATAACTGGTTATCAATGAAAGAGAGTATTTTTTTGGTGTCATTTCTCGTAGGTAATCAGCAGTATGTAGCCATCATATCATTTATTTTCTGACATTTTTAACTGTCGATAGTGCAGCTGACATACTGAACCATATCATAGCTGAGGAATGATAATGATGATGATGATTCTTTGCTGTGACACCAGTGACATTGATGTGTGTTGTGACACCAGTGACATTGATGTGTCTGATGTGACAGCAGTGATATTGGTGTGTGTTGTGACAACAGTGACATTGATGTGTCTGATTTGACAGCAGTGACATTGGTGTGTGTTGTGACAACAGTGACATTGGTGTGTGTTGTGACAACAGTGACATTGATGTGTGTTGTGACAACAGTGACATTGGTGTGTGATGTGACAACAGTGACATTGGTGTGTGTTGTTGTGACAACAGTGACATTGGTGTGTGTTATTGTGACAACAGTGACATTGGTGTGTGTTGTTGTGACAACAGTGACATTGGTGTGTGTTGTTGTGACAACAGTGACATTGGTGTGTGTTATTGTGACAACAGTGACATTGGTGTGTGTTATTGTGACAACAGTGACATTGATGTGTGTGATGTAACAACAGTGACATTGATGTGTGTGATGTGACCACAGTGACATTGATGTGTGTTGTAACAACAGCGACATTGGTGTGTGTTGTTGTGACAACAGTGACATTGGTGTGTGTCATGACAACAGTGACATTGGTGTGTGATGTGACAACAGTGACATTGGTGTGTGTGTTGTGACAACAGTGACATTGGTGTGTGTGTGTGTGTGTTGTGACAACAGTGACATTGGTGTGTGTGTGTGTGTCATGACAACAGTGACATTGGTATGTGTTGTGACAACAGTGACATTGGTGTGTGTCATGACAACAACGACATTGGTGTGTGTTGTGACAACAGTGACATTGGTGTGTGTTGTGACTGTAGAATAATGGTATGCATTATTGACCAATCAGATAATTAGGCATTGCTGTCTTTGGGGGTACTTTCTATGACAAGGGAGGCCACCGAGGAACTGCACTGCGAGATCGTCAGCAGCATCTTCTCCATGTCTCTAAGTCTATTTTAATGAGTCACATAAACACAACAGCAAACACAGCAGTGACATTGGTGTGTGTGTGTGTGTTGTGACAGTCGCAGTACACGGTGATCATGGACATCGTCAACAACCTCCTGCTGTATGTGGAACCCAAGAAGAAGGTAAGGAAAACTGGCGGAGACACACTCTGCCTTCAGCAAGCTTCATCAGGGCTTGAATGTTATTATTGTTGTTGTTTGGCTTTAAGATAAGAGGTGTGTAAAATGCCATGGCTTTACTTTTGCTTTTGAGTTTTAAAATGATAAGTGTAAATGAAAAAAGAAAATGTCCATGTGTTGTCTCTGATGAAGTGTATGGAGTGGAAAGTGTGTGTGTGTGCCAGCCTGTGATTGATATTGTGTGTGTAGTGTGACAGAGAAAGCCAGTGAAAAGCTAGGAAGTACGTTTTATAGTATAGTTTATGTTATGCAATGCAGGAAGCCAGTGAAAATGTTTCATATTGTATGCTGTATGATGCAGGAAGCCAGTGAAAGTGTTTCATATTGTATGCTGTATGATGCAGGAAGCCAGTGAAAATGTTTCATATTGTATGCTGTATGATGCAGGAAGCCAGTGAAAGTGTTTCATATTGTATGCTGTATGATGCGGGAAGCCAGTGAAAATGTTTCCTATTGTATGCTATATGATGCAGGAAGCCAGTGAAAATGTTTCATATTGTATAATGTATGCTGTATGATGCAGGAAGCCAGTGAAAGTGTTTCATATTGTATAATGTATGCTCTATGATGCAGGAAGCCAGTGAAAGTGTTTCATATTGTATAATGTATGCTCTATGATGCAGGAAGCCAGTGAAAGTGTTTCATATTGTATAATGTATGCTCTATGATGCAGGAAGCCAGTGAAAGTGTTTCATATTGTACAATGTATTCTGTATGATGCAGGAAGCCAGTGAAAGTGTTTCATATTGTATGCTGTATGATGCAGGAAGCCAGTGAAAGTGTTTCATATTGTATAATGTATGCTCTATGATGCAGGAAGCCAGTGAAAGTGTTTCATATTGTACAATGTATGCTGTATGATGCAGGAAGCCAGTGAAAGTGTTTCATATTGTATGCTGTATGATGCAGGAAGCCAGTGAGAATGTTTCATATTGTATGCTGTATGATGCAGGAAGCCAGTGAAAGTGTTTCATATTGTATGCTGTATGATGCAGGAAGCCAGTGAGAAGCTGCAGAGCATGAGGTTCAAGCTGCAGCTGTCGCGGGATGAGGACCAGAAAACACCGATCTTGCAGCTGCAGGAAGTCGTCAGGTGATTGCTTTTGTCTGTGTACTCTGTGTGTGTGAGTGAGAGAGAGAGCAGAAGACCCCATCTTATAGAGCCCTTTTGATAGATGCTGTAGTCGAGGTTAAGACTTTGTCCATAAAGTTATGGGTTTGAACCTCATTGGCGTCTGGTGAATTAAGGGTGGGGGTTTTATGATCTCCCAGGTCTACTTCGATTGCAGACCTGTCAGTGCCTTCATTACATTCATGTATATACACATGCAGAAGATCAAATGTGCATGTTAACGATCCCATTAATTCATGTCAGCATTTGGTGAGTAAACAGTAAACCTCAGAGCTCTAGCCAAGGAAAGAAAAAAAAAAGTCACTTCAGTCCCCGATTCTCAGGTGTGTTGAAAAATGCTTTGTTGTTAAAAAAAAAAGAAAAAAAAGAATGAAATTAACTGCAGTAGACTCTACAGAAGACTGAACACTTTTAGTTTCATTTAATTTGCAAGAATTTGACTGGACAAAGCAGTCACAATGTAGTCATTATGTGTGTAGAATAAGCCTGTTTATCTGTCAGCATTTTTACCTTAAAAACATCTGGGTGCATGGGATGGGAACAACATTCTTCTTGTGAATATCTGTCAGTATTATTACATACATATCAGTGTCAGTAATGTGGCAGTATACAGTGCAGTAAGACTGACATCGTCTATCTCCGTTTTCCCTGTGGGGGTGCCGGGGATCTGTCAGTATAAATGGCATCCCCACCTTCTGAAAATTCTCTGCTAGATATTCCCTCTTTTCTATCCCTCTGTTTGTTTCTGTCTTGTTCCTTTTCTTTTTTTGTCACCTCCTGCTAGTCTTGTCTTCTGTCATCTGGGTCCATTCGCCTGCCTTTTTTCCAGAAAGTTTTAAGATAAAACAGTTCACCGAGGGAGGAGACTTGGTCCCCTTAACGTGTGGCATGCAGGCCCACCGGTGTGTGGCTATGGTCTGGCACCCACAAACCAAGCCCCAGGTATGGGTGGAATACCAAGAGGATACCCCAGTAGCAGAACAGGCGGAAGAGGAGAACCTGTCTCCCAACGGCTGTGAAGGCAGAGGAGGAGGATGGCCTCCAGGGCATTGTATTGTCTTGTGTTGTATTGCGTTGCATTCAGCATTGTGTTGCGTTGTAGTGTGTTACATTGTATTGTCTTGTGTTGTATTGTGTTGCATTGCATTGTCTTGTGTTGCATTGTCTTGTGTTGTATTGTGTTGCATTGTCTTGTGTTGTATTGTGTTGCATTCAACATTGTGTTGCGTTGTAGTGTATTGCATTGTGTTGTGTTGCGTTGTATTGTGTTGTGTTGCGTTGCATTGTATTGCATTGCATTGTATCGTGTTACATTCAGCATTGTGTTGCGTTGTCTTGTGTTGCATTGTATTGTCTCGTGTTGTATTGTGTTGTGTTTGTGTTGCATTGTAGTGTGTTGCATTGTATTGTGTTGCGTTGTATTGTTTTGCATTGCATCGTGTAGTATTGCGTTGTGTTGTGGTGTGTTGCATTGTATTGTCTCGTGTTGTATTGTGTTGTGTTGCGTTGTAGTGTTTTGCATTGTATTGTGTTGCGTTGTATTGTTTTTGCATTGCATCGTGTAGTATTGCGTTGTGTTGTGGTGTGTTGCATTGTGTTGCGTTGTAGTGTGTTGCATTGTAGTGTGTTGCGTTGTATTGTTGCATTGTATTGTGTTGCATTGTAATGTGTTGCGTTGTATTGTTGCATTGTATTGTGTTGCATTGTAATGTGTTGCGTTGTATTGTTGCATTGTATTGTGTTGCATTGTAATGTGTTGTATTGTGTTGCGTTGTATTGTTGCATTGTATTGTGTTGCATTGCAATGTGTTGTGTTGTGCAGGGAGCGGGTGCAGGGCCTGAGGAAGCTGGAGAGAGATTTCTACGTGGCCAAGATGAACGGGGATGAAGAACTGTGAGTTGCCCTTCCTCCCCCCTCCCCTTCCCCCTTCCTCCCTAGTCAGAAGATGCTATAGCGTAGTGGATGGAGAACTTGACCGTCATCCTGCAGGTCCATGAACTTGTGGGTTCGAATCTCTGCAGCAGCATGGTGAATTATGTATGGGTGGGGATTTTTACAATTTCTTGGGAACAATGTTGAGGCCAGCAGGCAGACCTCCTGCAGAGTTACAAGCACAGGAGAAGACCAGGCACTGTGTATTCCACCCAGTATGAGGGAACACAGAAAAAGAAGAAGAAGAAGCGTGCAGCAAGGGAGGTTTTTCTGGCAAACTCCAGTGCCAAGAATTGACTTTCACAGCCAGACAGTGATACAAGCATAGCAACAACAACAAAAATGAATAAAAGGACTAAGGTTGTAAGGGAGGGAGGGTAAAGGAGTCCCATAACCTATAAGGTCGTAGGGGAGCGAGGCGTCAGAGACCTCACTTCTCTAGGGCCAGCATATTGAGGGCGGCGCCCATCTCCTCTCCCTCGCTGCTTTACCTTCCCTGACCCTAGAGAAGAGGCAAGGTACCCATTTACAGCTGGGTGAACTGTACTGAAGCCAAGGCGCGCAAACGGTCACCCATCCAACTGGTAACCACGCTTGACGTTGCTTAACTTGGCTGGGGGAAGCGAGTGCTCTGACCACTGAACTATCCTGTCCCATGAGGTTGTGCTGAGGGAAAACAGCCCACATTTTATAGTGAGAAATATGCTATGACAAAGAAGAGCTAAAACAGTTGTATAAGTAAAGTTAGAAGAAGAAGGAGAATGATAATGATAAGAAGAGGAACAACAACATCAACAGCAACAATGATGATGATAGTAATAATGATAATTTATGTTGCATCTTTTAGCAAAAACAGCAATGCTTGAAGCCTATCACATAAACATGTCAAAATGTATTTCTTGTAAGAGTACAAGATCTTTGCCCAGGAATGAGTATTGCAAATGCCTAGAAGGCCTTGTGCTGAATATTATGAAATCAGTAGTTCAAGTGTACAGAAGGCCCTGTGATATGTATAATGAAATATGTAGTTCAAGTGTATAGAAGGCCTTGTGTATAATGAAGTGAATGTCATATGTGTATAGAAAGCTCTGTGCTATGTTTAAGGAAGTGAAGTTTACAGAAGGCCATGTGAAAGTTTACAGAAGGCCATGTGAAAGTTTACAGAAGGCCGTGTGAATGTTTAAAAGGCCCTGTGCTATGTATAATAAAATGAATAAAAGAGTACAAGAGACCCTGTGCATTGAATAATGAAAATGAATCTGATAAATGTACAGAAAGACTCTGTGCTGTGTATAATGAAATGAGTATCATAAGTGTACAGGAGGCCCTGTGCTGTGTGTAATGAAAATGAATATAAGTGTACAGGAGGCCCTGTGCTATGTATAATGAAATGAGTATCCTAAGCGTACAGGAGGCCCTGTGCTGTGTATTTCTTTTTTATCAGATTTATTCTTTTATCTATTCTTTTATTTCAAGGATAATGGAATGTTTGTTGTATAATGAAATAGGTGTCATAAGTGTCCAGGAGGCCCTGCGCTGTGTATAATAAGCAGAGCTTTATGATGCAGGATGCAGGGCCTGGAGGTGGAGATGGAGGAGGTGAAGAACTGGACCAACATCAAGAATGAGGAGCTGTCCATGCGCATCAGGTAACAAACAAGTTTTTTTGTTTTTTTTAAAAACAAATTTTATCTGTGTTGTTGCTTAGGGTTTGTTTATTTACCTTTTTTTTGTTGTTGGTTTTTTTTATTAAACATATGTAACCAGATTTTGGTACGCACTTATAAAACGTAAGTGAAAGTTGATGTGACCAGTTCTATGTTTTGTTTTCTTGTCACTAAATCAGATGTCAGGTGTAAAGGTAAAAAAGGTAAAGGAGTCCCATAACCTATAAGGTCGTAGGGGAGCAAGGCGTCAGAGACCTCACTCCTCTAGGGCCAGCATATTGAGGGCGGCACCCATCTCCTCTCCCTCGCTGCTTTACCTTCCCTGACCCTAGAGAAGAGGCAGGTACCCATTTACAGCTGGGTGAACTGGGGGAACTGTACTGAAGCCAAGGCGCGTAAATGGTCACCCATCCAACTGGTAACCACGCTCAACGCTGCTTAACTTGGCTGGGGGAAAGCGAGTGCTCTGACCACTGAGCTATCCCGTCCCCATCAAAAAGGGAGGGGTGGGGAAGAACATGTATATTTTGTATTCAATCATATTTGTTTGTTTTTCTTTCTTTGGCTTCAGCAGTTAGTACATAGGATCCCTAATATCTTTATCATCACAGTTGTCCATGTTGCATTAATTTGTGACAAAGTAGGGGTTTTTGCTGGTTTTTATATTTAAAATTTTTTATATTTTGCTGTTAATTTTTTTCAACTCTTGACACATTTATCACGTATCGTATTAATAATAGCTTTATTATGATTATATTATTGATTTACTGTTTTCGCACAGATTCTCTTTATATTTTGGGGAAGGGGTGGGGAGAGGATATTACTTGAGTTGCAATGAGCAGGATAAGAAGAATATGTCAGCTTTTCCATTATGATATCGGTTGATATGGTTTGTTGTATATCAGCAAAGAGATGTAAGGTTTTCATTATGGTATTGGTTGATGTGATTTCTATATGGTTTTATGATTTTGGTTGTTATGGTTTCTGTAGCAGCAAGGACATGGTAGATTTCTCCCATATATGGTTTAAAATGTCTGTAAAGATACATCAGTTTTTCTTTTATTGCCATATGATAATGGTTGCTATTGTTTCTGTAATATGTCAGTGTCCCCCCTTATGATATTGGTTAATATTGTTTTTATGCCTGCAATATGTGAGATTTTACCCATATGATATTGGTTGATATGTTACCTGTCCTCAAAGACATGTAACTTTTTCCTGCATTACAGTGGTTGATATGGTTTCTATGTTTGCAATATGTCAGATTTCCCCCCATATGATATTGGTTAATGTTTCTGTCTGCAATATGTCTGTGTTCCCCTATGTGATATTGGTTGATGTGGAAATGTTATGTTTCATTTTATTTATTTGTTATCACCAGCTGTTACAACGAGAGCCAGCTACAGATGAAAGCACAGATGAAGATTGAGAAAGGTCAGACATGTCAACATACCACCTTACCATATTTCTATTTCTGTGTGTGTGTATCACTCTGTGTGTGTGTCACTGTGTGTGTGTGTATGTGGGTGTGTTTGTGTGTGTAGAAGTGAGTGTCTGTGCATGTTTTTTTTAATTTTTTGAATTCTGTTTTAAAAAAAAAAAAAAAATTCTTTTATTTTGAGGATAATGAATAAACCAGCATGTGCTTTTTTACATCCACTGTCCATGTGCTTCCAGTTTTGTAGATTTTATCCTCCGTTCTCACAAGCACACAATGACCTACTCCTCCCAAAGGTGGGACAGGTCTTGACGTGTGCGCAAGATGTTCTGCATGCTTGGGCACACGGGACCTCGGTTTATAGTCTCATCTAAAGGACTTTTGGGAGGGAGTGGAGTCAGTACTGATGTTAACTCCAGGGTAAAATTTTCTGAAACAGGTGTGGCTGTGGTGGCTTGATCCTGGTCTGTCAGATCACAAGTGCAACGCTCTAGCCACTAGGCTATCCCTCCCCCCTGATCAGTCAGTATCTTACTTGTGTGAAGCATTCACATACTTCAGGGAATCGTACGTTTCCATCAGGGACTGAAACAGAAAACTCAACGCTGCCTTCTTAAGATACGGAGATAGGAGAAAAAGCAAATATGCTGTTTTTCTCTGTGCTTTTGCACCTGTGTAACCCATTCCTGAAGTTGGAATGCGGCTACCTTAATGGTGGGTTAAAATGGTTGCGTACGCAAAATCCGGCCATTGGTAAACCTCAGAACTTGAGCTGAGGAAGGAAACCCCCCCCCCCCCCCCCCCAAAATAAACACACTTGTGTAAAAACAGCCTCTGGCTCAGTCTGTCATGGTACATTTCACTTTAAGTGAATTCAGTGGATGAAGGTGAAGAAACGTCTTCCAAGTTAAGTATTGTGCAAACCTGCCAGTGCCTTGAATCTGCCTATTTATTTACTACACATGTACATGTCATGTTCAGACGTCATGTTTGAAAGATGGAATGTCACTTCTGTGGCTACTGCAATGGTAGGGATAAACTTGGTGGAATGTATATGGAAAAATGTCCAGTAATTTTAGCAGAGACATGAGGATGAATTAGAGCGCACCGCAACAGACACCACAGCTGATGGTTAAGACCGTTCGACTTCAATCCCATGGGTCCGTGAAGTCATGGGTTCGAATCTTGGCAGCGTCTGATGAACGAAGGGTGGGGATTTTTATGATTTCTCAGGTCAACTTCAAGTGCAGATCTGCCAGTGCCTTAATTCCATTCATGTATATATACACATGCAGAAGATCAAATAAGCACGTTAAAGATCCAGTAATTTATGTCGGCGTTCGATGAGTTACAGAAACACAAACGTACCCAGCATACATCTCCGAAGGCGTAATGCAGCTATCTTCATGGTTGGCCTAAACGATTGCATACAGAAAATCTCACCACTGGTGAACCTTGGAGCTCTAGCCAAGGAACGAAAAAAAAAAAGTCCATTGCTTATATAAAGATAATAATGTGATATGTGCGTTATATTCATGAAGTATCATTTATCGTATGTATGTGTGTGTGTGTGGTTTTTTCTTCATCACAGCCCAACAAGCTCACGTTGTGCGGCGGAATGAAGTGTGCTTCAAGTACGCCAAATGGAGGCTGACGGAGAGAGACGGGCATTGTGGGATAGCAGAGACAGAGTTGCGGAACTTTGTGTGAGTGCTTGTGGTAGCGGTGGTGTTTTCTGCTTGTAGGTGACGAGTTTGTCAAACAGCTTTTTTTTGGGGGGTGGTGGGGATGGGGATGGTGGAGGGGGTGTTGTTTTTGTTTGTTTGTTCCATTACCATCCTGGCAGTACAGATTTCAGCAGGTATGCTCAGGTGTAATAATGACAACTTTTATCACATATACCAAAGTTATTTTAATATCATGTTTCACTTTGTATTACTACTATATCTTAGCACGTACCCTTAGGTGACGCTCGCAACAAGGCTGTTTGGCCAGGTATTCCTGAGGTAATTGATGATACATCAATGTCTTCACCACCTGCACCAGTTTGTGTAAGCATTTCAGCAGGTGCATAAAGGTGTGTCAAATAGATGACTTATTCCTCCAGGTAGACAAAAGGTGTATTAACAAACAAACCTTTTGTTTCCAGTGACAGGAAAATGTATTACCAAACGACACATTTCCTCACACAGGCACATGAAGGTGTATTAACAAACAACACTTTTCTCCCCCCCCAACCCACACACACACACTGACACAGATACACGAGCATGTATTAACAACCAACACTTTTCTCTCCCCCCCCCCCCCCCCCTGCCCCACACACACACACACACACACTGGCACAGGTACACAAAGGTGTATTAACAACCAACACTTTTCTCCCCCCACTCACACACTGACACACACAGGTACACGAAGGTGCACCGTGACGACAACACGTGGACGCATCAGCTGGAGCTGGGGTGGGTGAAGATGGAGAACCTGCTGAGCGACAACTTTTACCAGAAGGTGCTGATGCCCCGCGACCCTTTAGGTCAGGACGGGGAGAACAGACAGATGCTGCTCAGGATCTTCTGCAGTGAACACCCCCCAGGTACGGCTGCACACCCCCTCCCCTCCTCCCCCCTCTCACCACCCCACCCTCCTCAACCACTCCCCTCACCCCACTCCCCTCCCCCCCCCCCCACCCCCCAACCCCCCCACCACCCCCCCCCCCCCCCCCCCCCCCCCCCCACCCACCCCCACCCCCCCCACCCCCCACCCATCCCCCCCCCCCTCACCCCCCCCACCCCCCCCTCACCCCCCCCCCCCCCCCCCCCCCCCCCACCCCCCCCCCCCCCCCCACCCCCCACCCCCCCTCATCCCCCCCCCCACCCCCCCACCCCACCCCCCCACCCTCACCCCCACCCCTCCATCCCCCACCCCCCCCCCCACTCCCACCACCTCTCCCCTGCCCCCCGTGTGCCTCCCCCCTCACCCTATTCATTTCACCTCGGCCAGTCCACTCCTCACCCAATTCCCACTTTTCCCCCTTTCAACATCATTCCTCCCCCACCTCCTCCCATGTGATACCATTCTACCCCACCCCTCCCCACCACTCCCCCATCCCCCCCCCTCATCCTTCACCATCCTACCACCCTTTCTATTTATCCCTTCCTCCTTTTATCATCGTCACCTAACTCACCCTTATGTCCCCCTTTACATCCATCCCTCATGTGGTATGGGTTTGTACATTATGTTCTTTCCCATGGCAACAATGCCTACTTTAAAAAACATGTTTTCAATGTTGTGGTCAAGATGTTTGTGCGTTCGCACGTGGGACCTCGTTTATAGTTTATCCGAAGACATTTGGGAAGACTGCATGTGTGTAGTTTTTTACAGTTGGGTGATTTCCTTTTATGACTTTTATATCGAGGATAATGGTTAAAACTATGCTACATCCAGTCCCTGTGTATGCGGTTTTGTATTTCTTCTCTGTTCCCATCGGCACACAATGGCCTCTCTTGGAAAAGCGAACAGGATTTAATGTGTGTGCAAGATGGTTCTCATGCGTTGCAACAGGACCTCGGTTTAAGTCTCATCCGAAGGACTTTTTGGGAGTTGCAGACAGTGTGTGTTATGCAGGGAGAAGCATCCCTTGTATGAGTTTGGTGATGGTGTCTAAAATGACACGTGGATGCGATTCTGATTTGTCTTCCGTTCCACAGCATTCAATGGCTTGCTCTTTGAAAGCACAGGTATCATGTGCATCATATTGGTTTGAAAGTCATTTGCAACAGACTCTGTTTAAGTCTATTCCAAAGACTTTCAGGGTT
>CM054156.1:39246740-39271740 GCA_028751875.1 Rapana venosa
CAGGGTTCACACTTTTGCTGTAGCTTAAGCTCTGGCGAGTCATACTGTGCCACAACTGTAGCTTTGGCACAATGCCATTGAGTTCATTTTGCTGTTTCACACGATGTCACAGTGTCATCTTCACCACCAGAGTCATCACCGGCACCAACTACTGGTGTCATCAGCTTGGAATCAGAACATTAGAAGCACTACTGAATGAGGGCAAAGTGACCAGCAGCAGTACTGAGCCCTCTCAGGGTGGGTGACATTACGGTGCCCTAATAGTGGCAGCTTCCTGTAGGCTTCTTGTTCTTGAGAGTGAGAACAACCTCACCTATGGGGAAAAAAAAACAAACTCATCAAATCATTGGCCCGACCCAGAGTAGAGAAGGACGACAATCACCATCTCAAAAGAGAAGAACAGGTCATCATGCTAAAAGACTCTGCACTGGGCACAACAGGCTAAGTCACCACATGTCCACAAAGCTGAAACTCGTTCCTTCTCCCCTGTGTGCCCGTGGCAAAGAAAACCAGACTGGCCAGCACATCCTTCAGAGGTGCACTGCTATACAGCGACCTGAGGAAGCTTGTGTGGCCGATGGAGATAACCCTGCAAACCAAGCTGTACGGCCCACGAGAGGAGCTGGAAAGGATACTTTTCCCAGACACACCTGACGGTGTGAAGCGAGTAAAAGAAGAAGAGTGAAAACTGGAAGCTGTTATTCTATGTCAGTAAGATCCATGTTGATTGTCTGTCCATCACATGAGGAGTGTGAGGGTAGGAACTCTGTGCAGTGTGTGTGAGTATATGTGTGTGTGAATGAGTGAGTGTGTGCGTTTGTGTGTGTGTATGTATGTGTGTGTGTGTGAGAGTGAGTGAGTGTGTGTGTGTGTTAGTGTGTGTGTGTGGTTTTGTGTGTGATTGTGTGTATGTGTGTGTGTGTGTGAGTGTGTGTGTATTTGTGTGTGTGTTTCATTTATTTATTTATTCTTTATTTGAAGGTAATGGAATGTGTGTGTGTGTGTGTGCACATGCGTGTGTGTGTGTATGTATGTGTGCTTGCGCACGCATGTATATGTATGCACGCATGTGTGTGTGTTTGTGTGTGTGTGTGTTTTCATTTATTTATTTATTTTGAGGATAATGGAAGTGTGTGTGTTTGTGTCTGAGTGTGTGTGTATGTGTGCATGCGTGTGTCTGTCTGGGTCTGTGAGTGTATGTTGTGTGTATGTGTGTGTGTCTGCATGTGTGTTGTGTGTGTATGTTTTCAGGGGGAGAAGGAGAAGAACATCGAGGACGTCCATGACTTCAACTTTGTGCTGCCCACTGTGGAGTACCACAACTGCATCTGGACCTGGTTTGACTTCTTCATCGTCATGAAGAACGACGCCAAGAAGGTCGTCCTCTCTCAGGTACCCTCAGGCCTAGGTGGTCTCCCTTTGTATCAGTCAGCTTGGAATTTTGAACATTTCGTTATCAGTTTGTTTTACTTAAAAAAAAATTTCTGTTCGTTGACTTCAGCTCTGAGGTTCACCAACGGTGAGATTTTGCGTACGCGACTGTTTTCATCCACCATGAAGGTAGCCACATTCTGACTTCGGGGTTGTGTGCTGGGTATGTTGTTGTTTCTGTAACCCCACCTAACACTGATATGAATGAGGGGATCTTTAACGCACATGATTGATCGTCTGCATGTGTATACGCACGAAGGGACTTAAGGCACTGGCAGGTCTGTACTTGAAGTTGACTTGTGAGATTATAAAAATCTGCACCTTTAATTCACCACACTGCCGAGATTCAAACCAAGGACTTCATGGACCCCTTCGGATGAAAGTCGAACGGTCTTTCGGATGAAAGTCGAACGGTCTTTCGGATGAAAGTCGAACTGTCTTAACACCACCACTTGGCTGCAGTGTCTGCTTTTTATTATTTTATTATTTTTTTTGGATAAAAAGTTAATTCTTTTACTGGTATGTCCATCAAGATCTTTGAAATGTTTGTTTTTAACACCTTTACCTTGAAGCTTCTTCTCCGGTGCGTCCTTGATATATGTACATGTGCTCCTGGATTGTGTAGTAGTAGTAGTTCTTCAGTTTAACGTCCTTCCACTAAATAGTGATATCAGACAGGAAAGTGTGTGTATGTGTGTGTGTGCGTGTGTGCACGCACGCATGCATACCAGTCTGTAGAGGAGGGTGTGGTGGTGTGGTGTTTCAGGCCATCAAGCAGAAGCTGCACATGAGGTCGCGGCAGACAGAGGGAGACGTGCAGGAGGAGCAGGACAAGGCCAAGATGCTGCTGGGGGCCAAATTGCTGGTCTGTGTCTGGCTGTGTGTGTCTGTGTCTGTGTGTGTGTGTGTGTGTCTGGCTGTCCGGCTGTGTGTGTGTCTGGCTGTCTGTCACACTTGCTGTCTGTCAGTCGGTCTGTCTGGCTGGCAGCCTGGCTGTCTGTCTGTCCATGTGTTTGTCTCACTTTCTGTCTGTGTGTCAGTCTGCCTGCCTGCCTGTCTGTATGTATGTCTGTCTCTCTGTCTGTCTCTCTGTCTGTCTGTCTGTCACACAGTCTTCACATTTCAAACCATTTAAATAAAAATTTAAAACAAAATCTACTTTGTTGCTGTTGTTCCTCGGCTAGGGCTCGAGGTTCACCAGTGGTGAGATTTTGGGGATGCCACCCCTTTATTTCCCACCTGGCACCTTGAAGGTAGCCCCATTCTGACTTAAGGGATGATGTTTAAACATGACAGCAGTGTGCGTGGGTTTACTTAAAATTTCGTCATCCGTTCCTACGGGCATGGAATGTGCCTACTCTTCCAAAAGGCGGAACAGATGTTCTGACTTCAGGGATGATGTTTAAGCATGACAGCAGTGTGCATGCGTTTTAAAAAAAAAATTGTTGTCATCTATCCTACCACCATGCATGTGCCTACTCTTCCAAAAGGCAGAACAGGCTTTGATGTGTGTGTGTGCAAGATATTCTTTGAGCATTCTCACACGGGACCTTGGTTTAAAGTCTCGTTGGAAGGACTTTCAGGGGAGTGGAGCTGGTACTGATGCCAACTGCAGGGGAACGATTGTCTCCACTCGGTGCTTCATGGAGGCTCCATCCTGGGTCACCTGATCATTGAACACGACATTCTAAACACTAAACTATGCCCCACATCCCCCCCCTCCATTTTTGTGGTTGTTGTTTGGGCTTCTTTTTGTTTGTTTGCATTGGCAGTTGTTCTCTTTTCAATGTTACCAAGGAGGGATCATGAAATAGACATCATCCTTAAATGCTTCACCACATGTTGTTGGGGAGGGGGAGGGGTGTTGTAATTAGCAACAACAGCAAACAGCTGACTGACGTTGGCTTGTGCTTGAACCAGAGTTATCTTACATCTGCATAGTATCCTGACTTCCACATCAGTCACCACTGTAACCGTCAACTTCCACATCAGTCACCACTGTAACCGTCAACTTCCACATCAGTCACCACTGTAACTGTCAACTTCCACACCAGTCACCACTGTAACTGTCAACTTCCACATCAGTCACCACTGTAACCTAACTCCACCACATCAGTCACCACTGTAACCGTCAACTTCCACATCAGTCACCATTGTAACTTCCACATTAGTCACCACCGTAACTGTCAACTTCCACATCAGTCACCACTGTAACTTCCACATTAGTCACCACCGTAACCGTCAACTTCCACATCAGTCACCATTGTAACTTCCACATTAGTCACCACCGTAACTGTCAACTTCCACATCAGTCACCATTGTAACTTCCACATCAGTCACCACCGTAACTGTCAACTTCCACATCAGTCACCACTGTAACTTCCACATTAATAATAATAATAATAATAAATGGAACTTATATAGCGCTATATCTTGCAAAGACAAATCAAAGCGCATGCATTCGACCTAATCTTACAGTCATACAACCAATGACAAAGTCACCATTGTAACGTCCACATTAGTCACCACTGTAACTGTCAACTTCCACATCAGTCACCATTGTAACTGTCAACTTCCACATCAGTCACCACTGTAACTGTCAACTTCCACATCAGTCACCACTGTAACTGTCAACTTCCACATAAGTCACCACTGTAACTGTCAACTTCCACATCAGTCACCATTGTAACTGTCAACTTCCACATTAGTCACCACTGTAACTGTCAACTTCCACATCAGTCACCATTGTAACTTCCACATTAGTCACCACTGTAACTGTCAACTTCCACATCAGTCACCACTGTAACCTAACTCCACCACATCAGTCACCACTGTAACCGTCAACTTCCACATCAGTCACCACTGTAACTGTCAACTTCCACATCAGTCACCACTGTAACTGTCAACTTCCACATCAGTCACCACTGTAACCTAACTCCACCACATCAGTCACCACTGTAACCGTCAACTTCCACATCAGTCACCACTGTAACTGTCAACTTCCACATCAGTCACCACTGTAACCTAACTCCACTACATCAGTCACCACTGTAACCGTCAACTTCCACATCAGTCACCACTGTAACTGTCAACTTCCACATCAGTCACCACTGTAACCTAACTCCACCACATCAGTCACCACTGTAACTGTCAACTTCCACATCAGTCACCACTGTAAATGTCAACTTCCACATCAGTCACCACTGTAACTGTTAACTTCCACATCAGTCACCACTGTAACTTTCAACTTCCACATCAGTCACCACTGTAACTTTCAACTTCCACATCAGTCACCACTGTAACCGTCAACTTCCACATCAGTCACCACTGTAACCGTCAACTTCCACATCAGTCACCACTGTAACTTTCAACTTCCACATCAGTCACCACTGTAACCTTCCACATCAGTCACCACTGTAACCGTCAACTTCCACATCAGTCACCACTGTAACTTTCAACTTCCACATCAGTCACCATTGTAACTTCCACATCAGTCACCACTGTAACTGTCAACTTCCACATCAGTCACCATTGTAACTTCCACATTAGTCACCACTGTAACTGTCAACTTCCACATCAGTCACCACTGTAACTTCCACATTAATAATAATAATAATAATAAATGGAACTTATATAGCGCTATATCTTGCAAAGACAAATCAAAGCGCATGCATTCGACCTAATCTTACAGTCATACAACCAATGACAAAGTCACCATTGTAACGTCCACATTAGTCACCACTGTAACTGTCAACTTCCACATCAGTCACCATTGTAACTGTCAACTTCCACATCAGTCACCACTGTAACTGTCAACTTCCACATCAGTCACCACTGTAACTGTCAACTTCCACATAAGTCACCACTGTAACTGTCAACTTCCACATCAGTCACCATTGTAACTGTCAACTTCCACATCAGTCACCACTGTAACTGTCAACTTCCACATTAGTCACCACTGTAACTTTCAACTTCCACATTAGTCACCACTGTAACTGTCAACTTCCACATCAGTCACCATTGTAACTTCCACATTAGTCACCACCGTAACTGTCAACTTCCACATCAGTCACCATTGTAACTTCCACATCAGTCACCACCGTAACTGTCAACTTCCACATCAGTCACCACTGTAACTTCCACATTAATAATAATAATAATAATAAATGGAACTTATATAGCGCTATATCTTGCAAAGACAAATCAAAGCGCATGCATTCGACCTAATCTTACAGTCATACAACCAATGACAAAGTCACCATTGTAACGTCCACATTAGTCACCACTGTAACTGTCAACTTCCACATCAGTCACCATTGTAACTGTCAACTTCCACATCAGTCACCACTGTAACTGTCAACTTCCACATCAGTCACCACTGTAACTGTCAACTTCCACATAAGTCACCACTGTAACTGTCAACTTCCACATCAGTCACCATTGTAACTGTCAACTTCCACATTAGTCACCACTGTAACTGTCAACTTCCACATCAGTCACCATTGTAACTTCCACATTAGTCACCACTGTAACTGTCAACTTCCACATCAGTCACCACTGTAACCTAACTCCACCACATCAGTCACCACTGTAACCGTCAACTTCCACATCAGTCACCACTGTAACTGTCAACTTCCACATCAGTCACCACTGTAACTGTCAACTTCCACATCAGTCACCACTGTAACTGTCAACTTCCACATCAGTCACCACTGTAACCTAACTCCACCACATCAGTCACCACTGTAACCGTCAACTTCCACATCAGTCACCACTGTAACTGTCAACTTCCACATCAGTCACCACTGTAACCTAACTCCACTACATCAGTCACCACTGTAACCGTCAACTTCCACATCAGTCACCACTGTAACTGTCAACTTCCACATCAGTCACCACTGTAACCTAACTCCACCACATCAGTCACCACTGTAACCGTCAACTTCCACATCAGTCACCACTGTAAATGTCAACTTCCACATCAGTCACCACTGTAACTGTTAACTTCCACATCAGTCACCACTGTAACTTTCAACTTCCACATCAGTCACCACTGTAACTTTCAACTTCCACATCAGTCACCACTGTAACCGTCAACTTCCACATCAGTCACCACTGTAACCGTCAACTTCCACATCAGTCACCACTGTAACTTTCAACTTCCACATCAGTCACCACTGTAACCTTCCACATCAGTCACCACTGTAACCGTCAACTTCCACATCAGTCACCACTGTAACTTTCAACTTCCACATCAGTCACCATTGTAACTTCCACATCAGTCACCACTGTAACTGTCAACTTCCACATCAGTCACCATTGTAACTTCCACATTAGTCACCACTGTAACTGTCAACTTCCACATCAGTCACCACTGTAACTTCCACATTAATAATAATAATAATAATAAATGGAACTTATATAGCGCTATATCTTGCAAAGACAAATCAAAGCGCATGCATTCGACCTAATCTTACAGTCATACAACCAATGACAAAGTCACCATTGTAACGTCCACATTAGTCACCACTGTAACTGTCAACTTCCACATCAGTCACCATTGTAACTGTCAACTTCCACATCAGTCACCACTGTAACTGTCAACTTCCACATCAGTCACCACTGTAACTGTCAACTTCCACATAAGTCACCACTGTAACTGTCAACTTCCACATCAGTCACCATTGTAACTGTCAACTTCCACATCAGTCACCACTGTAACTGTCAACTTCCACATTAGTCACCACTGTAACTTTCAACTTCCACATTAGTCACCACTGTAACTGTCAACTTCCACATCAGTCACCATTGTAACTTCCACATTAGTCACCACTGTAACCGTCAACTTCCACATCAGTCACCACTGTAACCTAACTCCACCACATCAGTCACCACTGTAACCGTCAACTTCCACATCAGTCACCACTGTAACCGTCAACTTCCACATCAGTCACCACTGTAACCGTCAACTTCCACATCAGTCACCACTGTAACCGTCAACTTCCACATCAGTCACCACTGTAACCGTCAACTTCCACATCAGTCACCACTGTAACTGTCAACTTCCACATCAGTCACCACTGTAACCGTCAACTTCCACATCAGTCACCACTGTAACTGTCAACTTCCACATCAGTCACCACTGTAACTGTCAACTTCCACACCAGTCACCACTGTAACTGTCAACTTCCACATCAGTCACCACTGTAACTGTCAACTTCCACATCAGTCACCACTGTAACTGTCAACTTCCACACCAGTCACCACTGTAACTGTCAACTTCCACACCAGTCACCACTGTAACTGTGAACTTCCACATCAATCACCACTGTAACACTAGATGACTGCCTAAACACCAGTCACCACTGTAACACTAGATGACTGCCTAAACATCAATCACCACTGTAACACTAGATGACTGCCTAAACACCAATCACCACTGTAACACTAGATGACTGCCTAAACACCAGTCACCACTGTAACACTAGATGACTGCCTAAACTTCCACATCAGTCAGCTGTTTTAACCAAAAGAAGAAGCTGCCCTCCTCACTCAGTCACTCACTCAGTCACACACTCACTCAGTCACTGACTCATTGACTCACTCACTCACTTAAAAAAAAAAATCTATTTTATTCATTTATTTTGAGGATAATGGAATAAGCACTCATGTGCTTTTTTTGTCTTCTCATCCAGTCCCCGTGTGTATGCAGTTTTGTCAATGTTGTCAGCCGTTCCCACAGGCACACACAGTGACCTACTCTTCCGACAGAGCCAATGCTGTCTGTTTCAGGCCGGGCAGGACAAACCCTCCAAGAAGGGCTTCTTTTCCAAGTCCAGCAAATCTTGATGACTCCTACTTGCCCACCCCACCCCACCCCCCGACCCCCTCCTCCTTTGTTCTTCCCTCTCTCACCGTCCTCCACTCCTGCTACGCGTCAGTCCATCCGTCACTGTGACGGTGACAACAGTACACTCTCACGATGACGTCGACTCCTGGACCGCAACGATGCCGCCCGCGCCAGACACTGGCTGTGGTGGTCAGTAGAAAAGCATGGAGCAGCTGGAATCAAGACTGTTGTGGGGGAAAGGGGGATGTATTTGTGACCCCCCTCCCCTCCTTCCTTTATTTTAGACTTGTCTGAAGATGGGAGGAAGAGAGATGAGGGGGGATGATATAGTCACGTGACTCGACTCATGGACTAAAAGAAGTGACCTCAGACCTGATTCGCCCTTTGACCTGATTCGCCCTTTGACCTGATTCGCTCTCTGACCTGATTTGCTGTCTTGAGCTGTGGGAATAGTTGTGCATGCAGTGTGTGGTGGATTGTAAAGCGTTGAGGTGCAGTGTCCACAGGTTGTGGGCAGAGGAGGCTGACTCTGCAGACTGATTGTGGATGTCTGTGACATCACCAAGCTTCCATGCTTTGTGGGTGGAGGAGTTTGTGCACAGTTGAGGAGATGGTGACCGGTGGTGGTTTTGTTCTCTTTGTGTGTGTGTGTACAGTGTGTGTGTGTACAGAGTGGTGTGTGTATAGTGTGTGTGTGCAGTGTGTGTGTACAGTGTGTGTGTGTGTGTGTATACAGTGTGTGTGTGTGCAAGTGTGTGTTCAGTGTGTGTGTGTGTGTTGTGTGTGTGTGTAAGTAAGTCGTTGTTTTAACGTCTTTCCACTTTGAGTGATACAGACGAAAGTGTTGTGTGTGTGTACAAGTGGGTGGGTGTGTGTGGTGGTGTGTGGTGTGTTGTGTGTGTGAGAAGAGAAGGGTGAGAGAGAGAGAGAGAGAGAGAGAGGAGAGGAACACTACACCTGTGAGAGATCGACCGGTGCTAGCCAAGGTGTAGGAAAGCTGGTACGCAAAACATGGCTACGTTTCTTGCTTTCTTTGTTGAGGTGGGGGATGGCAGGTTGTGTGTATGTGTGTGTGTCTGTTTGCATGCACGTGCGAGCGCGCACGCATGTGTGTGTGTGTGTGTGGAAGAAGCACAGAATGTTTGTGGTTTTTATTGTAGTTTTTTTTTTTCTTTCTGTTCCTCGGCTAGAGCTCAGTGGTTTACAGATAGTGAGATTTTTGCGTATGCAACCGTTTTTTTCCCTCCCACCATGAAGGTAGCCGCATTCCGACTGCGGGGACAGTTGTGTGTATGAAATACTGAGACCAGGGAGATGTGGAAGGCCTGCTGGTGGTGAGTGTTGCACTGTGGAAGACTCCAGACCCTAGACTACTTTGATATGTCAAATTGAGAAATTAGGAGTGGCATTTTGAAAATGACACGACATGCATTTAAACAATATGGATTAAAAAGTTAACGTGCGTCTGAAAAAGTTGACAGCGGTTGATGTCACGCAAACAGACACACACATGCACACATTGGAAATCGATTTCTAAAGATTACCCTGTAGGCTTTACACTGTAAGTGTAACTTGTAAGGGTTATCTTGTAGACTTTACACTGTAAGTGTAATGTGTAAAGATTGTCATGTAGGATTTACACTGTGAGTGTAACTTGTAAAGATTATCATGTAGGATTTACACTGTGAGTGTAACTTGTAAGGGTTATCTTGTAGGCTTTACACTGTTAAGTGTAACGTGTAAAGATTGTCATGTAGGCTTTACACTGTGAGTGTAAATTGTAAGGGTTATCTTGTAGGCTTTACACTGTTAAGTGTAACGTGTAAAGATTGTCATGTAGGCTTTACACTGTGAGTGTAAATTGTAAAGATTATCATGTAGGCTTTACACTGTGAGTGTAATGTGTAAAGATTATGATGTAGGCTTTATACTGTGAGTGTAACTTGTAAAGATTATCATGTAGGATTTACACTGTGAGTGTAACTTGTAAAGATTATCATGTAAGCTTTACACTGTAAGTGTAACTTGTAAAGATTATCATGTAGGCTTTACACTGTAAGTGAAATGTATACTGGTTTTCATGTAGGCTTTACACTGTAAGTGTAACATGTAAAGATTGTCATGTAGGCTTTACACTGCAAGTGTAACACGTAAAGGTTTTCATGTAGGCTTTCCACTGTAAGTGTAACATGTAAAGATTGTCATGTAGGCTTTCCACTGTAAGTGTAACTTGTAAAGGTTATTCTGTATGCACGACACTGTAAATGTAACCTGTAAAAACTATCCTGTAGGTTTTATGTTGTAAATGTAATTCACAGGCTTTTCACTCAAAATGAACACTGTAGTGTAGCTTTACACTCTAATTGTAGCTTGAGGATTTTTACTCAAAATGAATGCTGTAAACTTTACAATGTAATTGTAGCTTGTAGGCTGGTTGGTTGTTTTTTTAAAACAAAAAATGAATATTGTAGGATTTACTCTCTAATTGTAGCTTGTAGGTTTTAAAAATTTTATTATTATTATTTTTTAAAACTCAAAATGAACATTGTAGGAGTTACACTCTAATTGTAGCTTGTAGGACTTTTTAAAATTCAAAATGAACATTGTAGGCTTTACTCTCTAATTGTAGCTTGTAGGTTGTTTTTTACTCAAAATGAATGCTGTAGGCTTTACACTCGAATTGTAGCTTGTAGAGGTTTTGTTGTTGTTGTTGTTTGGTTGTTGTTTTTTAACATAAAATTAACCCTGAAGGCTTTACACCCTAAGTAAAACCCCATAGGCTTTACGTTCCAAAGGTAACCCATACTTCATCAGCTTTACACTCTCAGTGCAGTCTGGAGGGATTTACACTCTCAGTATAAAGTGCAGACTTTTCACCGTCAGTGCTGACAACCCCATGGTTTGACACTGTGGGGAAACATCCAGACTGTGCAGTCGTATTGGCAGTCCATGGCCAGATTGTGGCATGAGGCATTGTGTGGGGGTAGAGTGTAGACATTCTGTTGTAGGATTGTGGACATTCTGTAAGACATTCTGTTGTAGGATTGTGGACATTCTGTAAGACATTCTGTAGGATTGTGGACATTCTGTAGGATTGTGGACATTCTGTAAGACATTCTGTAGGATTGTGGACATTCTGTAAGGCATTCTGTAGGATTGTGGACATTCTGTAAGGCATTCTGTAGGACTGTGGACATTCTGTAGGATTGTCGACATCCTGTAGGACATTCTGTAGGATTGTTGACATCCTGTAGGACATTCTGTAGGATTGTGGACATTCTGTAGGATTGTGGACATTCTGTAGGAATGTGGACATTCTGTAAGACATTCTATAGGATTGTGGACATTCTGTAAGACATTCTGTAGGATTGTGGACATTCTGTAAGACATTCTGTAGGATTGTGGACATTCTGTAAGACATTCTGTAGGATTGTGGACATTCTGTAAGACATTCTGTAGGATTGTGGACATTCTGTAAGACATTCTGTAGGATTGTGGACATTCTGGTTCTGCACTGGGAAAGTGTGACAACAGGAGTCTCCTTCTGCTCTATCTGTCATAGATTGGGTCTGGACTTGAAAACAGTGATTCTTATGTTATGTTACTGTGTGTGGACTGGAATAGTTGTTATGTTACTGTGTGTGGACTGGTAATAATGGTTGTTATGTTACTGTATGTGGACTGGACAATAATGGTTGTTGTTACTGTTTGTGGACCAGGCAATAATGGTTGTTATTGTGTGTGGACTGGACAATAATGGTTATGTTATTGTGTGTGGATTGGGCAATACTGGCTGGGTGTGTTACATATGATACACCATGGTGTTGTTGGAAAAGCGGTCAAGTGAAAGCAACTGGAGGAAGAGGGTGTGGATTTCTCTGTCTCTGATATGATAAAGTGTTTGAAGTGAATGGCATGGCCTGATTATAATTTATGTCCCAGTTGAGGATAGATGATTTTTGATCTCCCTGTTTTGCATGTTTGATTGAAGATTTATATGATGTATGTTATGTTCCAGTTATTGGTAGATTATGGAGATTATTCACAGTATCATATAAGCCCTGGTGTATTTTTGTATGTTATTCACATTATCATAAATATATGCCCTAATATATATATATATGATGTCTTAATCACAAATAATTCCCAATTACATAATCTTATTTTTTCTAACCAGGCCGAGATGATTCAACATATGATTCCTGTACCACTCATGTGGAGATTATCCACCATGTAATGTGTATACATGTACGTATTCCTGTCATTCAGTCTCTATGCCAAAATAGTGGGATGAACTAACACTTTTAAAAAAATATTATTTTCATTTTTTAAAATGTTTTGAACAAACTGTAGATACAGTTTTGGTGTAATGGTGGAAGCTATGATTTCTGGGCTATGGCTTGACCTGTTCCTAAACATATCAGAGCGGTGCTGGTTTTTTCGCCGATAACAATAACTGGTTTGTATTCTGCCTGACGCTGCATGCATGACTCTAGTCACCACAGCACTGTCACCCTGAAATGTAGCGTGCTCTCAACCGAGAAAGCTGTCATTGTCTCCAGTAGTGTGGCATCCTTCAAATGGATTTTGTGTGTGGGCGTGTATGTGTGTGTGGATATTTTTGGGTGTATTTATTTATCTGCTTAATGAAGTAGACTTTTCAGTTGACTGGGTTGAAGAGCTGAACTCCTGTGTGTTGAGGAATCTCTCACAGTCTGTTGCATGAGAAGTTGTCGTTGATGAGTTCACCCAAGAGATTACGTCATATGGTTGATGACAAGGCCCACACCCCTGCTCTTCTCCCCCCCCCACCCCCCTGTTCTCCCCATGCTCTCCCTCCCCTAATATTTGCATTTTAGATACTTATATTTATTGGGTTGGTTGGGGTTTTTTGGGGGATTTTTTTGGTTGGTTTTTCTTGCAGGTCATCAGTGTTTCTGAATGAAAGGCTATGTTGGATTGATTTCTAGTGAATTTAGTTGCTTTTGGATATGTGTGTGCGTGCATCTGTGTGTTGTGTCTGTGTGTGTCTGTGTGTATGTCTGAGTGTGAATGTGCATGCTTTTATAAATGTGCATGCAGAAAGCAGTGTGTAAACCTTGCTGGGGTGTGTGTATATTAAAAAAAACCAAGCTAAAATCTACGTAGTAATGGTAACTGCAAAACATGTATAGAACTCACCATGTATCAACATTCTACAAATGATATATGTGTTTAATCTTTGATGGTACATGTATCATGAATATAATTATGCTGTGGCTAAGGTTTGGTTTGTATCAGAACAAAGTCAGTCCTGTTTGAATCGTAATCATGTGTAAAGCGCGTGGGTTTATGGAGTCCGTTGGCTGGGTTAACTCCCCTCCCTATGTGGCTTGTTTTATGTGTATAGTGGCAGACTGGAACATTGCCATCTTTGTGTGGGCACATTATTTCTTCTGCGGATGCCAAATTCAGCAATATTACGGATATGATATCTGACATGGCAGTCTTCTTGCACATCCTTTCTTCTGCAGAGGCCAAATTTGGCAATAGTGGTGATATGATTCTGAATACTTAAGACTGCACTTTTCTTGAAAATAATTTCCTCTACAAAACTTATTGTTGTGTTTATTATGGATATGACATTTTTCATTGCAATTTTATTTTTTGGAGGGGTAGGGGCAGATTATTTCTTCTGAAGCTGCCAAATTTGACAATATTACAGAAATGCGTATTTGACTTTGCAGTTTTCTTAAAGAAAAAAAAGCTTCTAAAAAAAAATCAGTGTGGATTTATTGTGGATACGAGTTGCTTTTTTTCTTCTTCAAATTATTTCCTCTTTGGATGCCAAATTTGTACCGCTAAAGATACAAATATTGAACATTGCAATTTTTTTTGGCAAATAATTTCTGCTCCAGAAATCAAATGTGGCAGATATAACTACTGTCTTGACATGTCACTGTGACAACAAGTGTACAACAGTCCACAGCTCAGAAGGCAATAACTATTTTCAGCCCGGTCTTGGGACATCAATTCTGTTTTAAGCAGAAATCTCAATATTGTTGCCCCTTGTTACTGAGGTGACTGGATAATTATTCCCTAACAGAAAAGTGCTGTGAATCAAAGCAGTCTTAATACTGCGTATCCTGATCAGTGGAGATGATGACATACCATTGGAACAACGCTGACACACATGAGGCATGAGGTGTGGCCTTTTGGGGAACTTTGTATGGTGGTGTTTTGAGATTGTGGCCAAGGTTGGCATTCATTATCTGTGATATTTTCTCTGTTTACCTATTGCTTGTCCATGAGGAGTAGAGAGAGCTTGGCATCCAGTATGTGTAGGGCATAGCTGTTTGCAGAGCTGGCTACTCAACGAAGCTTTGATCATTGATTTTCTTCAGTGTATAAGGCATTTCATATTTCTTTTACATATACTGAATTTTAGTTTGGCTGGCTTTTCGTTTTCATGAGTGGATCATGTGGCTTCTTTACGTCTGTGACATGGCGTTTGTTGTGTGAGTTTTGGTGATTTTGGCTATGTTTTTTCTTCATGTATTTGATGACTGCATGGCAGTTTGTTTGTTTTTTTAAACAATTTTTTAAAGGCTGGTTGATCAATAAATAAATACGTAAGTAAACTAATGAAGCTGCAATTGGACATGGTATTTTTGTGATGTTGTCACAAAATGTGTGTGTGTCTCTGCATGCATGTGTATGTGTGTCTATATCTGTCTATCTGCTGCCTACCTGCCTGCCTGCCTGCCTGCCTGCCTGCCTGCCTGTCTGTCTGTCTGTCTGTCTGTCTGTCTGTCTGTCTGTCTAACTATCTATCTATCTATCTACAAGGTTCAGGGCAGACTGAAAAAAGGACTAAAAAAGTTTGAAAGCAGAGTTGGGGCAAAATTTGTCAATGCAGTCACACACTTGATGTCCTAAAGATGTGCTGACACTGGCATTAACACAGACGCTTGATGATGTAAACTTTTGTATGAAATTAACAATGCAGACACTTCATGACGTAAAGATTTGATGACATTGACATTAAAGCACACACATTATAATATAAAGATGCCATGAAATTAACGCCAACGCTGACATTTTGATGATATGAAGATGTGATGATATTGACATTAATGCAGACACTCAATACTGATAAACAAATTCATAACGTTATTGATTAACGTTAAATGCAGACACTTCTTCTTCCTTGATCACTCAGTCAGCAACTTATTGTTGTCTGACATATGAGCGAAAATGCGTGGCGCTGCTGTTAAGTGCCTGACAAGTTAGGCCCAGCACATCCGACTTTGGCGTAGTGGAGAATTTTTATATTTAAAGTCTTTCTGGAAAAAAGGGAGGAAAATGGACCATGTAGGCAGACAATAGACACGAAGGAAGTGGCAAGAAGAAAATGAACAAGGCAGAAACAAAGGGAGGGATGGAAAAGGGGAAATTAAAAGGCACAGAATTTCCAGAAGTTGGGGATGCTAGTTACACTGACAGGCCCCTGGCATCTCCACAGGGGAATGCAGATACTTGATAGAATAAACAAATTCATGACATTGACACTAACGCAGTCACTCGGTGTTATATGCACTACACTTCACTACACTACACTACACTACACTACACCACACCACACCACACCACACCACACCACACCACACCACACCACACCACACCACACCACACCACACTACACTACACTGCACTGCACTACACTACACTACACTACACTACACTGCACTACACTACATTTCATTTTATTACAATCTTCACTCCACTCCACTCCACATTACGACACTGCTAGACACAAGTTTTTCAGCAAGCAAACAATAGTAGCAACATAGGGTTGTTCACGAGACAGCCAAGCTACATGCAGAAACACTCTGAAACAACTATGCCATGCAGAAACATCCTGAAACAACCAGTTCTGATGCAGAAACACTCTGAAACAACTATTTCATGATGCAGAAACACTCTGAAACAACTATGTCATGATGCAGATACATTCTGAAAAAACCAGTTCATGATGCAGAAACACACTGAAACAACTATGTCATGATGCAGAAACACTCTGAAAAAAACTAGTTCATTATGCAGAAACACTCTGAAAAAACTAGTTCATGATGCAGAAACACTCTGAAAAAACTAGTTCATGATGCAGAATCTCTGAAACAACTGTGCCACGATGCAGAAACACTCTAAAACAACTGTGCCATGATGCAGAAACAATCTGAAACAACTAGTTCATGATGCAGAAACATTCTGAAACAACTATGTCATGATGCAGAAACACTCTGAATCAACTATGTCATGATGCAGAAACACTCTGAAACAACTAGACCATGATGCAGAAACACTCTGAAACAACTAGTTCACGATGCAGAAACACTCTGAAACAACAAGTTCATGACGCAGAAACACTCTGAAACAACTAGTTCACGATGCAGAAACACTCTGGAACAACTAGTTCATGATGCAGAAACATTCTGAAACAACTAGTTCATAATGCAGAAACACTCTGAAAAACTATGACGTGATGCAGAAACATTCTGAAACAACTATGCAGAATTATGCAGAATCTCTGAAACAATTATGTCATGATGCAGAAACACTTTGAAACAACTAGTTCATGATGCAGAAACACTCTGAATCAACTATGTCATGATGCAGAAACACTCTGAATCAACTATGTCATGATGCAGAAACACTCTGAAACAACTAGACCATGATGCAGAAACACTCTGAAACAACTAGTTCACGATGCAGAAACACTCTGAAACAACAAGTTCATGACGCAGAAACACTCTGAAACAACTAGTTCACGATGCAGAAACACTCTGGAACAACTAGTTCATGATGCAGAAACATTCTGAAACAACTAGTTCATAATGCAGAAACACTCTGAAAAACTATGACGTGATGCAGAAACATTCTGAAACAACTATGCAGAATTATGCAGAATCTCTGAAACAATTATGTCATGATGCAGAAACACTTTGAAACAACTAGTTCATGATGCAGAAACACTCTGAATCAACTATGTCATGATGCAGAAACACTCTAAAACAACTAGATCATGATGCAGAAACACTCTGAAACTAGTTCACGATGCAGAAACACTCTGAAACAACAAGTTCATGACGCAGAAACACTCTGAAACAACTAGTTCACGATGCAGAAACACTCTGGAACAACTAGTTCATGATGCAGAAACATTCTGAAACAACTAGTTCATAATGCAGAAACACTCTGAAAAACTATGACGTGATGCAGAAACATTCTGAAACAACTATGCAGGATTATGCAGAATCTCTGAAACAATTATGTCATGATGCAGAAACACTTTGAAACAACTAGTTCATGATGCAGAAACACTCTGAAAAACTATGACGTGATGCAGAAACATTCTGAAACAACTAGTTCATGACGCAGAAACATTCTGAAACAACTAGTTAGGAAGGAGGTGGCAGGATGGTTAAGACATTCACCTGCCTATTAAGTAAACTGTGAGGTTCTGGGTTTGATTCCCAGCCTTGCCTTTTCTTCCAGTTTGACAAGAAAATCAAACTGAATGTCCAAGTCCTTCGCGGATAAGACTATACGCTGAGGCTCCGTGTGCGAACGCAAGCAGAACACTTTCGGAAGAGTGGGCCATTTCTTGCCGGTAGGAATAAATGATAAAATCTATTTAAAAAACCCAACCCCAAAACATGCACACAGATGTTGTATTTAGTCATATCCCTGATGTTCAAAATGTGGCTAGCTAAATGGTGTGTGTGTGGGGTGGAGGGCGGGGGCGGAGGGGGGGGGGGGGGGGGGCGCATACCTTACCATTGGTGAACCTTCCAGTTCTAGCTGAGGAACGAAAAAAAAAAAAGAGAAAACAACTTGTTCATGATGCAACAACACACAAGGCACAGTGCCAGTAGCCGCAGAGAGAAGAGAGAGAGAGAGAGAGAGAGAGAGAGAGAGAGAGAGAGAGAGAGAGAAAGAGAGAGAGAACAAGAGAGAGATACAGAGATACAAAGAGAGAGATACAGAGATACAAAGAGAGAGAGAGAGAGGAGAGAGAGAGAGAGAGAGAGAGAGAGAGAGAGAGAGAGAGAGAGAGAGGAGAGAGAGAGAGAGAGAGAGAGCAAAGGACGCAGACACTACAGTGTATAGAAAAGGTCAGTGATGCAGACAGTCCTCTCAGTAGGACGGTCAGGTTAAGGGGCGACACACCAGGCTCCCGACACTATACAGCAGGACTGTCAAGTTAAGGGGGTGACACACAAGCTGAGACGCAAGGCTAGGCTGAACCCTCGGAGATTTATCTCCTTGATCTCTGTAAATCAAGTCCAAATCAAGAACATTGCCAGAACTAGACAACATCCCTGAAGAAATATTAAAGAATGCTGCCCTGGTGATGCAGGATTTAAAACACTGTACCATGATTCTACACACCGAAGTTTGGGAATCTTGCCTTGGCCAGAATACTGGAGGGAGCAAGAATGTGCTATGCTGCACAAAATCGGGAACATCAAAGAACGGGCAAGGGTTACAGGACGATGACAATCACCAGTCAGAACAGCAAAGCCTTGCTCATTATGACAGTGGGTTGACTCCTTTCCAGCCTGTAATTTGTGATCCTAAATTTTCTGGCACTCCTCTCCTGTTCTTTCATCCAGCAAGCGAGAAAGAAATCGAGACAATTCTGAAAGGGATGACTATAAAATCATGCGATCTCGACCCCATACCTGCTTCTCTTTTCGCGCAGTGCCTGCCACAGCTTATACCCACTATCACAAAGATAGTAAACTCATCTCTTGTTTCTGGAAATGTTCCTTCAGCTCTCAAAACTGCTTTAGTCACACCATTACTCAAAAAGCATAACCTTGACCCTAACATTCTGAAGAATTACAGACCTGTTTCCAACCTATCTTTCATCTCTAAAGTCCTTGAAAGAGTAGTTCTGAAACAGCTCAACAACCACCTTCTCTCCAACAGTCTTCTTCCTGCGTTTCAGTCTGCCTATCGCGCCAATCACAGCACTGAAACCACCCTAGTTCACACCTTAAACATGCTTCTACTTGCTTCTGACTCAGGGAAAATCTCCCTCCTCACTCTACTCGACTTATCTGCAGCCTTCGACACTATTGACCGCTCCATCCTTCTCTTCCGTCTTCAAGAAACGTTTGGTGTTACTGGCACAGCCCTCACCTGGTTTAGCTCATACCTGACTGATCGATTCCAGACAGTCACAGTAAACAAGATTCAGTCAGTACCTACCAGACTGGAATGTGGAGTCCCGCAGGGATCAGTTCTGGGCCCTGTTCTTTTCACTCTCTACACCGCTCCACTGTCACATATAATTAACCGTCATCAGATCAACCATCACTTTTATGCAGATGACTCTCAGATTCTAAGCAGTGACACTCCTGAAAATCTGCCTTCCCTCTTGATGAATATGACCTACTGCTTTCAAGACATCCAAAAACTGGATGATAGAGAACAAGTTACAACTAAACGCTGATAAAACTGAAGCCATGCTTGTAAAGGAAAAGGTAAAGAAGGTAAAGGAGTCCCATAACCTATAAGGTCGTAGGGGAGCGAGGCGTCAGAGACCTCACTTCTCTAGGGCCAGCATATTGAGGCGGGCCCATCTCCTCTCCCTCGCTGCTTTACCTTCCCTGACCCTAAAGAGGGCAGGTACCTATTTACAGCTGGGTGAACTGGGGGACTATACTGAAGCCAAGGCGGCGCAAACGGTCACCCATCCAACTGGTAACCACACTCGACGCTGCTTAACCTGGCTGGGGGAAAGCGAGTGCTCCGACCACTGAGCTATCCCGTCTCCCATGCTTGTAGGGACCAAAAACAAACTCTCTTCCATTACAACAGCTTCAATAGAATTCGGCAATGCATCAATCCCTCTATCCACTGCTGTATAGTATCTAGGGGTCATTATTGACAACACACTCTCTATGCAAAAATTCATCACCCAGACCTGCCAGTCGTGCTTCTATCAATTACGGCGTATTAGTGCAATTCGAAAGTACCTGTCCACAGACGCAACATCAAAACTCGTGGCATCTCTCATTCTTTCACGTCTGGACTATTGCAATTCTCTTTTGGCTGGTCTGCCAGCATCATCTATCCAATCCCTTCAACGTATTCAAAACTCTGCAGCTCGACTAGTCCAGAAAGAAAAAATCTGAGCACATTACCCCTCTCTTGCAATCTCTCCACTGGCTGCCTGTGCCACAAAGAATAAACTATAAGATCAGTACTCTCTGTTACAAATGTCTCCACAAAACAGCACCCTCCTACCTCTGTGAATGTCTCCACCTGTACACCCCTTCTCGTTCCCTTCGCTCTGCTGCAGATTCCTTGTGCTTACAAACACCTAGATTCAACCAGTCCACTGTTGGCCGTCGCTCTTTCTCTGTTTCTGGTCCATCAATTTGGAATGGCCTCCCTATCTCTCTTCGCCAAAGACCTTCTTGTGACACTTTTAAATCTGGCCTCAAGACATATTTGTTTCAAACCTAAGAATTTCCTATCCTGTTTCATTTCATAGCTATCCCTGCTTTTCAACAGCCAAAAATTCTATCACCCTGCCAGTGTATGACGTCTGTGTGTGTGTGTGTGTGTGTGTGTGTGTGTGTGTGTGCCTTTGGACTTGTTAGAACTATTACTTGCTATTGGTTGCATGACTGTGTAAGAATGAGTTGAGTGCAAGCGCTTTGATTTGTCTGTGCAAGATACAGCGCTATATAAATTCCATTAATTATTATTATTATTATTATTATTACTATTATTATAAACAAAATGATAATCAAAGTGGAGAAAGAGCTCTCAGACTGCCAGACAGGCTGTAGAGCAAACAGGACCTTGCAGCAAGGACATCAGGTCAAAAAAAAGAATGGCCAAGCGAAAAACGGGCCCAGCAGAACAACATGGAAAGACATAGGCATACCAACAAAACTGAAGGTCAGAAGCAAACGCTGATTACTTTGCCCTGTTGCCATGTAAAGATGTAAAGCTTGTATCGTGAAGAAAGATGACGAAAATAAAACAAACACAGCAGAAATGTGGTTCTACAAGCGTCTAGTGGATCGGTGGTCTAGAGGTAACGCGCCTGTCTAGAAAGCGAAAAGTCCGGGTCTGAAGTGTGCGGTGGTTCGTATCCCGTTTGGACCCGAAACTTTTTCCCCATCCATTAGATCATGAGTGGTGGTCTGGGCGCTAGTCTTTCGGATGAGACCATAAACCGAGGTCCCGTGTGTTGCACATAATTATTTAGCGCACGTAAAAGAACCCACGGCAACAAGAGAGTTGTCCCTGGCAAAATTCTTAGAAAAAAGCCACTCTGATAGGGAAGCAAATACTGTTGCAGACAGGAAAAAAGAAAAAAAAATGGGTGGCGCTGCTCTTGTGGCGACGTGCTCTTCCCGGGGAGAGCGGCCCGAATTTCGCGGAGAGAAATCTGCCGTGACTTAAAGTGGTATAAATAAAATAAATAAATAAATAAGTCTTCTCAGAGTAAAATGGACAGACAAGAGTACCAATGAAAGTGAGCGTAAAGAATTAGCCGTCCAACGTAAAGCGCTCCTGGAGACCAACGAAAGAAAACTGAAGTATGTCAGGCACATCAACAGAAACACAAGAATCAGCTTGATGACATCAGTCCTGCAGTGGAGAGAGAGAGAGAGAGAGAGAGAGAGAGAGAGAGAGAGAGAGAGAGAGAGAGAGAGAGAGAGAGAGAGAGAGAGAGAGAGAGACGGCAAAGAGAAAGCGAGGAAGGAAGGCCAGTAACAACAGACATCCTTCGTGGACAACATCTCTGATGCTGGCACTGTTTAGGCCCGACACTGTACGTCACCTTGTGACATGGGCCTTCAACTACTTCCTGATGAGGATCCACAGAACAGCGTGTGTGACAGACAGACAGCAGACAGACAGTGGGTTGACACAGTAACTGTCACTGATAACAGACACATCCGCCCTTCATTAGGCCTCGTCATGCCTCACCGACATACAGTTTGCTGTCCCCTGCATCCCCCCCCCCCCCCCCCCACCCCACCACCTCGTCTTTTATCTTGTCACGATGTGGTAGTAGTAGTATTGGCAGCAGTTGCAGCAGTAGCAGCACTAGTAGCATGAGCAGCAGTAGGAGAAGTAGTAGTAGTAGTAGTAGTAGTAGCAGCAACAGTAGCAGCAGCATTAGCAAGCAGCAGCAGGAGTAGTAATAGCAGCAGCAGCAGTAGCAGTAGTAGTAGTTTTTAGTAGTAGTAGTAGTAGTAGTAGTAGTGGTAGTAGTAGTAGTTGTTGTAATATTGGTAGCAACAGCAACAGTAGCAGTACTAGTAGCAGCAGCAGCAGTAATAAACGTAGCAGCAGCAATAACAACAGCAGCAGCAGTAGTAAAAGTAACAGCAGCAGTAACAACAGCAGCAGCAGTAACAACAGCAGCAGCAGTAACGACAGCAGCAGCAGCAGTAACAACAGCATCAGCAGCAGTAACAACAGCAGCAGCAGCAGCAGCAGTAACAACAGAAGCAGCAGCAGTGCTAGGGGTAGAGAGGATATTTAGCGTGCCTTGTCTTTCATTTTTACTGCTGCTGCTGCTGCTACTACTACTACTTCTGCAAGCGCTTTGACAAACAGGATCATTATTAATTTGTAACACATGGACAGCACATTTTTCATCACACAAAATACAACACAACAAAGCACAAAATAATAAAGATACATACAAGCGTCTACCCATTTAACCCCGCCTCTCCACCCCCCTTCCCCACTTGTTTCCCTCACGCTGTCAGCATGTCTTCTACCTCCCACCACCACCACCCCTACCCCCACCTTCATCTTCAATCAACAACCCCCCACAGCGAAAACATCAAGGTGAGGGTGGAGAATGATGTGCAGTGTAGAGAAAATGACTGGTTTAGATCCATTGCCATTCCCGAAGTCGGAACGCGGCTACCTGACTGATGGGGGAAAAAAACGGCTGCATACGCAAAATCTCACCATTGGTGAATATCGGAGGTCTAGCCGAGGAACGAAAGAGAAAAGAAAGATCCATTGCTGTTTCAACGATGACAGAGGCACGGTTTTAAACTAATAGGATGTGAACAATTGAAGAAATGGTTTGTGTTTGAAAGAGAATGGAAATGACATTCCAGGAAGAAAAGAGATGATAAACTGATGTTTGATGTGACATATGAATTTGGCACATAAGGGGATACATTGATGTGCCGTTTGCCATGAGAATTTGACACATGAGGTGATATATTGGTGTTTTATTTGCCAGGTAAATTTGACACATGAGGGGACACATTGAGGTTTGATGTGCCACAAGAATTTGACACACGAGGGGATACATTGAGGTTTGACGTGCCATATGAATTTGACACATGAAGGAATACATTAAGGTTTGATGTGCTATATGAATTTGACACATGAGGGAATACATTAAGGTTTGATGTGCCATATGAATTTGACACATGAGAGGATACAATGAGGTTTGATGTGCTATATGAATTTGACACATGAGGGAATACATTGAGGTTTGATGTGCCATATGAATTTGACACATGAGAGGATACAATGAGGTTTGATGTGCTATATGAATTTGACACATGAGGGAATACATTGAGGTTTGATGTGCCATGTGAATTTGACACATGAGGGAATACAATGAGGTTTGATGTGCCATATGAATTTGACACATGAGAGGATACAATGAGGTTTGATGTGCTATATGAATTTGACACATGAGGGAATAAATTGAGGTTTGATGTGCCATATGAATTTGACACATGAGAGGATACAATGAGGTTTGATGTGCTATATGAATTTGACACATGAGGGAATACATTGAGGTTTGATGTGCCATGTGAATTTGACACATGAGGGAATACAATGAGGTTTGATGTGCCATGTGAATTTGGCACATGAGGCGATATATTGATCCTTGATGTGCCATGTGAATTTGACACATGAGGGGATACATAAAAAAATGATTGATGTTTGACGCGGCATGTGAATTTGGCACATGGGGGGTTACATTGATCTTTGATGTGCCAAGTTAATTTTTACACATGAAGTGATAAATTGACTTTGGGTGTGCCATGTGAATGTGGCACATGTTAGTACAGAACATGGCAAAAGGAATGCAGACCCTGGCCCAGTTGTGATGGACAAACAGGCTCCATACGGCAGACCAAAAACAGACAGTTTTTATAATCAAAGTAGCTGACTACCTTAATGCCGATAAAACCGAAGCCATGCTCATAGGGACCCAACATAAACTTTCCTCTATCACAAAAACTTCAATAGAATTCGGCAATACGTCAGTTCCTTTGTCCAACTCTGTGAAGTATTTAGGAGTAGTTCTTGACAACACACTCTCTATGAAAAAATTCATCACCCAGACCTGCCAGTCTTGCTACTATCAATTACGGCGCGTAAGCGCGATTCGCAAGTATCTGTCCACTGATGCAACTTCCAAGCTTGTCACATCTCTTATTCTTTCACGTTTAGACTACTGTAATTCTCTTTTGGCTGGCCTACCAGCATCATCTATCCACTCTCTTCAACGCATACAAAACTCTGCAGCTCGACTGGTCCTAAGAAAGAAAAAATCTGAACACATCACTCCTCTTCTGCGATCTCTTCACTGGTTGCCTGTCTCACAAAGACTGCAGTATAAAATCAATACCCTCTGTTTCAAATGTCTCCACA
>CM054156.1:39276740-39279240 GCA_028751875.1 Rapana venosa
TCCTAATTGTCTCTCTTCCTCTCCCGCTATGAAAAACGTCAGGCATGCAGATGATTCCAAAATGAATCTCCTGCCCACACAGTGGACACCTTGACCCCACCAGTGCCAGTAAACCATCTTCTGTGACAGCAACCGCACTCTGCCCCCACACACAACCAGTGGCTGGTAATGATCTCTACACAGGCAACTTCAACCACGGAGGTGTTCAGATATTAACTCATTATCGCCCTGAGTGGATGATGGCGGGGCTCTTCCCATCCTCCGACATGTTCGTTCCCAAACCCCGAGAGAGGGAGCAGTTGATTATCGTGGTGGAGGAAGAGGAGGAGGAGGAGGAGGACAAGGGGGAGCAGGGGGCTGTTCCCCTACCCCGTCCCCACCCCTTGTTACGGAGGACGCGGAGTGAGACGTTCAATTGTAGAGTGGAGCATTTGGCAGGCCGTCCTATGTTCTGTGTGAGTTAATGATGTCGTGACTGTGTGTGAGTCCTGTGGCTATCTCTCTCCCCCTCTCTGTCTGTCTGTCTGTCTGTGTCTGTCTCTCTGTCTGTCTGTCTGTCTGACTGTCTGTCTCTGTCTCTGTCTCTGTCTCTCTCTCTCTCTCTCTCTCTCTCTCTCTCTCTCTGTGTCTCTCTGTATTTCTCTGTTTCTCTGTCCTTCGGATGAGACTATAAACCGAGGTCCCGTGTGCGAACGCACGCAGAACATCTTGCGCACAAGTGAAATCATGTTCCGCTTTTCGAAAGAATAGGCCATTGTGTGCCGGTGGGAACAGATGACAGAATTCACAAATCCGCATACACACGGGGACTGGATATAAAAAAGCACATAAGTGCTTATTCCATTATCCTCGATATAAAAGAATAAAAATTTTTTTTTTAAAAGTCTGTCAAGTCTGTCTGTCTCTCATCTTGTAGTCCTTGTTGCTTCTGTTTTTGCCACTGTCTTGTCTTTGTAAGTGATTGTGTTCTGCTTTTCTGCTCTCATGCCTTTGTTCTATTGTGGATGTGTGTAAGACGGTGGTGGTAGTGCAGCTAAAGAAGTGATGTCAGCACTTGCGCACATGACTAAGCACACACACACACACACACACACACACACACACACACACACACACACACACACACACACACACACGCACACACACTACCCCCTAGGGCAGCAACATACCAGTGGTAACGCACACACTCACCCCAGGAGTAACAACACTGCAGTGGTATGTAACGCACAGTCAACCACAGAGTAACAACACTGCAGTGGTAAGTAACGCACACACTCAAACCACAGAGTAACAACACTGCAGTGGTATGTAACGCACACACACTCAAACCACAGAGTAACAACACTGCAGTGGTATGTAACGCACACACTTAATCCAAGGGTAACAACACTGCAGTGGTATGTAACGCACACACTAAACCCAAGGGTAACAACACTGCAGTGGTAAGTAACGCACACACTCAAACTGCAGAGTAACAACACTGCAGTGCTAAGTAACGCACACACTCAAACTACAGGACAGCAACATTAAAAAAACATTCTTTTATATCAAGGATAATGGAATAAGCACTTATGTGCAACATTGCAGTCGTATGTAGCACACACACATTGAAACCACAGGGTAACAACACTGCAGTGGTAAGTAACGCACACACTGAAGTGTAGAAGAGCAGCACGGCAGTGGTCACACTGTCAGTGTCCTTCGTCTCACCCACAACGACCTCAGCCAGGAACCTTGGAAGACCTGCCCCTAATATTGGCAGAAGCTGCACGAGTAACAACTGGTCACCATCGATGGAGTCTCCCGTCGGATCGACGGATGAGTAGGCAGGCAGGCTTATCTGTCAGAATGTATCCTCATATGGGAGAAGGGGCCGATTCTGGATGCACAGCACTTCCCACAGGTGTTGCAAGGGAAAACGTCTCCAGAAGTTGAGCCCTGCTTCCTTCGCTCACGCTTCTCCTTAAGGGCCAGCGTTCTCTTGTTTTCAAACGTCTTCATGCCACTGGAGCACAGCATCCTCCAGCGAGAACGATCAAGGGCATCAGTTGCCCAGGTAGCGATGTCTATGTCACAGGCTTTAAGGTTTGTCTTCAAGGTGTCCTTGAAGCGCTTGTAGGGTCTTCCAAGTTTTCGGAGGCCTTCCTTCAGCTGGTCAGTATTGTATGGCCAGCTGAAGGCCACCATCACGAGCCCAATAACAACACATAATGAAGATGAAATATTGAATATCTTCTGTATTGTTTTGTTTTGTATTATTTATATACCACTTTTAAGTCACGGCAGATTTCTCTGCGGTGAAATTCGGGCTGCTCTTCCCGGAGTAGAGCGCGTCGCCACAAGAACAGCGCCACCCATTATTTTTTTCCCTTCTTTTTCTGCCTGCATTATTTATGTATTTAGTTTCCTATCAGAGTGGGTTGGGTTTTGTAAAACGGAATTTTGCCAGGGACAACTCTCTGATTGCCGTGGGTTCATTTACGTGCATTAAATGAGTATT
>CM054156.1:39284240-39286740 GCA_028751875.1 Rapana venosa
ATTTGATTTGATTTGATATGATTTGATTTGGTTTGATTTCTCTCTCTATCTCTGTCTGTCTGTCTGTCTGTCTGTCTCTCGGTGTCTCGGTCTCTCTCTCTCTGCGTGTCTCTCTCTGTCTCTATGTCTCTCTCTGCTTCTCTCTCTCTCTCTTTGTCTCTCTCTCGCTCTCTCTCTCTCGGTATCTCAGTTTCTATCCCTCTCTCTGCCATTCTGTCTCTCCTGTGTCTCTTTGTCTCTCTCTGCCTCTCTGTCTGTCTGTCTGTCTGTCTGTCTGTATCTCTCTCTCTTGTGGGTCTTTCTTATTCTCAAGTTTCTTGTAGTAGTAGTTGGTGGTGGTGGTAGTGATGCGCGCGCTAGCGAACGCGCACGCGCGCGTGTGTTATTGTGTGTGAAGAAAAACAGGAATAATGGCGAATTTAATAGCTCACACAGCTGGGGTGCTTTATAGAGTAAAGCTCTCTCACTGAATAAAAAATCAATTGAAGATGGCAGCTGACAACACCATGATCTTCATTATCTTCAGTCCGTCGTACACAACGGAGGCAACACCAGTGGGCAGCAGCAACAGCAGCAACAGCAACAGCAGCAACAAATCCCAAACAGGCTGGAGGAACAAATAATTGTCACACTGAAAAAGAAACCTTCTGAAGGACAGTGGATATGACAGATGGTGTGCACCAACCCACTTTTGAGTTTAAGCTAAACATAACACAGAGGGGGAGAGAGAGAGAGACAGAGAGAGAGAGAGAGAGACAGACAGAAAGACAGACCGACAGAGAGAGAGAGAGAGAGAGAGAGAGAGAGAGAGAGAGAGAGAGAGAGAGACAGACAGACACACAGATAGACAAACCGAGAGAGAGAGACAGAGACAGAGACAGAAAGACAGAGAAAAAGAGAGAGAAACAAAGTAAGAGACAGAGACAGAGAGACAGAGACATAGAGAGACAAACAAATAGAAAGACAGACTGGCAAAGAGAGACAGATAGGCAGAAGAACAGAGAGACACACAAAGACAGGCAGAAGGAAAAAAAAACCAAACCAAAAAACAACACAGAAATAGAGACAGAGAGACTGAGAAAAAGATAAGACAGCGTGAGGCAGACGAACAGACAGACAGACAGACAAAGACAGACAGACAGACCGCCCCCTCTTTTCCCCAGAAACAAGAGACACAGAGAGACTGAGAAAAAGATAAGGCAGCGTGAGGAGTGACGGAGTGCACCCCCTTCCTTTTCCTTATCCGTTATTTTCTTCCATTATCCGCAGTCACAGTAATGCGCCATAAAGCAAGTCAGGAAAGTGGCCGACAGATGGCGCTGCTATGAGGCAGAGACACTTTGGCGGTCACACCTCTGTCACGTCCTCCCCTTCCCCCCCCTTGTCCTAAATCACGGAGGCGTTTTAATTTCCATATCTGAGGTCCTCATCCTACCGCCATAGCGGAACCGGAAACCTCTCTGGCAGAGCGCCATCTGGTGTGACTGTTGGTGATGGATGTCGTCTGCGGATGGTTTGTCTGTGAGAACTCTTCTCTGCTGTCGACTTCTTTTTGAACTCTAAGACTCCAAGTGTTTGCATCAAAACAAGCATAACTGTTCCGTTCCCCCTTCAAGTTTTGTTTTGATTTTCCAAAATTATTCACAGTATCATTTCTGGAGTTTCTGGAATGCCTTGTTTCAATATTATCACTATTAAAAAAACCCAGTTTGGTTCGAAATTTACCATATCTTCACTTTTGGATTGGTTTGATCCTTTTCTTGCATATAAATCGCCACACATCATCATGTCGTGTAGATTGCAATATACTTTACTCCAAAATTAAAATACCATCATCAGTGTTTTCATACAAGCCCACCCACCCCCTTCAGGTACAACATAACAACCAAATAAAGGAACATCTTATCAGTATTCGGATCATTCCTATCTCATTTTACTGCTACAGCATTGTTACAGTGTAAGTTGATTTCTGTAACAAAATGCTGTAAGCATTTTTTAAACAAAGAATATATCGCCACCAGAATTTTTTCCAAAGTATGATAGCTTCATAGCTGGGGCAGCACGTTGAAGAAAGTCTGTTGAACATTCCAGAAAACCCCCAATGAGGGATCAACAAAAAGTTTCTGTCACACAAAATTAAATGCATTAACATGATTTATGAAGGAGTAGTGAATCAGTTTATGATATAAGTTTTCCAGAGAGAGAGAGAGAGAGAGAGAGAGAGAGAGAGAGAGAGAGAGAGAGAGAGAGAGAGATTAATTACAATGATGCATTCTGCATCACTCCTCATACTTGGGAATCACTGTCAGATTGTTTAGTACAGATGAGAAGTTGACGTGTATGGCTGTTTTCAAATGTCTCGCCCTTTGTGCAGCTATACATACTCCGACTTCAGAGTAAGTCAGATCAGTTAGGTCAGGGGTCAGTATGGCTCTGAACAGATGTTTACAACACAGAGTCTTTTCTCTTGGCTCAGAAATTGAGCAGACCATTGAGGGTC
>CM054156.1:39291740-39301740 GCA_028751875.1 Rapana venosa
TATATCTTAATAATAACCCAACACTTATACACTCTCACAGTAGAAACAAGGGGAGATAACCCTATTCAAAACAGCCTCCCCCCAACAAAAACAAAATAAAGTAAAAAACACCCCCCCCCCCAAAAAAAAAAAGAAAAACCCTACCCCCCAAAAAAAACAACAACAACAACAACCCCAACCAAAACAAACAAACAAAGAGAAAGAAAAACCAAATCAGCAAAAGAAGGAAAAAGAAAAAAAGAGAAAAACAAACAACAACAAAACCAAGAAAAATAACAACAACCATACTTAATAAGTCATAAAGATAAACATCCACAAATTGTCAAATGGTACATATACTTGTTACATATAACAATAAGATATTGAAATAGGACACGCATTAAAACTTAAGTACAGCGGAGAAGCCCAATAAAGTATTGAAAATATAAAATATATTATACTCATACAAATTGAATGTCATGAAGATAAAGTAAGTGCAATACCCATATACTCACACAATAAAGGGGGGGGGGGGGGGGGGAAGAAAACCCCAATAAAGTCATAAAAAGAACATCTACACATTGTAAGTAAGAGAGACATTTTTTTAACCAGGATAATGAATAAGTACTCATGTGCTTTTTACATCTAGTCCCCGACCATAGGGTCACAGAGAGAGAGAGAGAGAGAGAGAGAGAGAGAGAGAGAGAGAGAGAGAGAGAGAGAGACAGACAGACAGACAGAGACAGAGACAGAGACAGAGAGACAGACAGAGACAGACAGAGAGAAACAGAGAGAGTGAGTCTGCCACAAGAAGACAGAGAGAAAATGACATTCAGAATGGGACGTAGTGAGAAAGACGAGAGGAAGACTGACGGCAGACCAGGAGAAGAAGAGCTTGAGATTGACATTTAACAGGACTTGCATGACACCTTCATCTTCACCTATCCCGTAGTCCCATGGACGGTGGGGGACACCAATGAAAATTTTGCGACCAGCTTCCTCCACTCCCCGCGGTCCTCTGCTTTCCGTAAGCAAATCGTTCCACTCAAGGCCAGTCCACTCTCTGATGTTATCTTCCCATCGTTTTCTCTGTCTGCCTCTTCGTCTCCCTCCTTGTACTGTTCCCTGTAGGACAGTCTTGGCCAGTCCAGATGTTCGTATGACGTGTCCGTACCACTTTAGTTTGCGTTTTTTATCCACTGAAGTCAGGAGCTCTCCATATGGTTCGATGACGTTTGTAATTCTGGTTTTCACTTCCTCATTGCAAGACAGGAATACAATAAATCAAAATTCCACAGACAAAAATATAATTGCAATCAGAACGTTTTGAATAGATGTCTGTGATAAACTTTCTTAAATGATGACAGACTGCTTTTTTGGCTTGAGATGATCAGGGATCTAATTCCATATTTTACCACCTGAGTATGCCAAAGATGACATGAAAAGGTCAATTCTTGGGTGGGGAGAAACAGAACACGTTTACCTCGAGAAGTCTTGACCACAAATTTTTCATTCAGGTAGAGTGGTGCTAGATTGTTCATAATTTTGTACATGAATATACCTTTATTGAAATGGCATTTGAGGTTAAACGGAAATATATTTAATTTCTTGTCATCTGTAGTTTGCAAAGAAGATGTGAGGAGCATCACTTTCACAGAACGTCTGTGTAAGCTCTCAAGTAATTATAAACAATTTGTTTTCTCAGGTATGTGAGATGTTTCAATTATATCACTGATAAAGAGTTTACATGTTGATAGCAATCCACAACAACAACAATAATACTAAATAATAATGATAACAACAACAATAAATAATAACAACAACAATAATGATGATGATGATAATAATAACAACAGCAATAAAATAATAATAAGAATGATAAAAACAACAACAACAACAACATGTGGAATTTATATGTTGCTGAATCTTGTAAAGTAAACAAATCAGAGCGCTTGCATTCCAATTATTCACGCACATGCAGCCGTTCACAAATAAAAACAACAAATTAAACATTTACACACACAAACACACACGCACACGCACGCACGCACGCACGCATGCACGCACGCACGCACGCACACACACACACACACCCTTACACTCTTATGGAGATGTCTAACACTGCTACAGTAACCATGCTCTACAGTCAACTCACCACTGCAAACCTCACCATCTCCAACATGCAGAGCAAAATACATACACTTGAATCTCAACTTTTGCAAACAAGACAACAGATAGAACAAAACACCCAAAACATCACTGATTCAGAGACCAGAATGAAAAACTCCATGAGAATCATGAAACAAGCAGTTTCAAACCAAATCAGTGAAAAGCAAGACAGCCACAAAACCCAGCAAACCCAACTGAAAGAAACAGCAAACAAACTCCAGTCATTCAAAGACAGTCAAAACAATGTCAACAAAAGCACCAAGACACATCTACAGACTCTCTCTGCTGCCAAACAGTCGCATCATTCAGTGACACAGACAGACAATGCAAACCCTGCAGAACTGTCCCCACAAACAAAAAAATATAGTGTAGATGTTTCAAACAGATTTGAAGTTCTTTCAGACAATGCAACAGATTCACTCTCAGCCACTGCAGACAAACCACTGACACAATGTAAACAAATCAACTCTTCATCTGTGCACACACAGACAAACAAGCAGCCAATTCTTGTAGACAAATTACAAACTTCTCACTCTCACATCCCCTTTGAACTAAACAATTCAACGAAACAAACAACCCCTTCTTGCCCCACCCCCACCCTATTCATTCACACTCCACAGCCACACATCTCAATACCACAGACACGCAAACATGGCCCAAGTTCCAAGCTACCAACAAAGCCCACCCCCCCGCCTAGCTCCCTTAACTGCTCTGAAGCAGAAACTGTTCCCACCCAATATCAACACACGTACAGTTGTGTTACTCTGTTGTTGGTTCAATTGGAACATCAACAAAATGCCAACCTCACAGCCACCCGGTCTGTAACCTGTCATTGCCTGGCCTTACTTGTCGACCACCTGTGTCATTGGCTATCGTCTCGCCCCCCTATCCAATTCCCTCATCAGACGTGTGGGTATTGCCACGTTTTTGGGGGGGGTGATGGTTGTGGTTGTGTTGGTGGGGTGGGGGATCAAATAAACTGGTCCTGTTTCTATCTTCAGCAAGATTGGGTCAGGTCTGACCGAGACTTCTCAGAAGATGTTTTCCTCCCCGGGCCGCACACATGCCTCTTCACTAACAAGCTTCCTTCCTCCCCTTGGACAGACACCCGCTCAGAGAGTCTGCATCACGAAAACGACAGCCAATCTGAACATGCCAGCATTCAGGAAGGGTTCCTACAATCGCAACACCCGCTCCTTCCTAGCCAAGTCGGGTGCACCCAAAAAATAGAAGTTCCGTGACAGCCTACATCCAAGCGACAGAGGATTTATGTCCTTTCCCGAAACACTGTGACCTTGGTAAACTGTCCACCCTGAGGATGCCATCTACCAGCCAGCGTACTACACCACGCTCCCTTCCTTTGCCCAATCTATGTCTGGACGCAGTGAAGGTGCAAAACGTTACGAAGTATGGCGACGGTTACCCTTCCATGACAGACAACACCAACTTCCAGTGTTCCTATGTCCCCTGTCCTTCCACCACTCCTGTGAGACTGAACTAGACTTGTCACTTTCCACCCAGACAACCCAGGTAACCCTATTACGCATGCAGTTACACTGGGATCACAGCCAGAAGGCCTACCATTAACAAAAAACAGTCGAGCAAATATTATAGGTATGTTCAGTAACAAGCTCCAACCCAAGGCATTATTTAGCAGTGAAATGATAAGGGTCATATGAGTGTGAGGTATGTTTTGAAGCTTATAAGCATGTGTATGCGTGTGTGTTGTGTATAGGGGGGGGGTGAGTGTGCCCGCACATAGGCAGGGTTAATGCATCTTAGTTCCTCCACATGCAAAATAAATATGTAGAGAATCACGTTTCTATAATTACCTAGTAAGTTTTATATATGCAATGTTTATCTATAGAATATTGAGATTTGTCACCTTTACAACTTTGGTCAATTCACCTTCCCCGAACCCCATTTTCCAATATTGTGTCATTGTCACACTACAGAGCATAACCCTACCTGATATAAGATACAGTACTGTCCATGTCAATGTTTGTCTCCCTCCTATACCTCATGTAATACTAGTATATACTTCCTTTTAAAATCCTCTTTCCTGACTGTCTTTCTACCTGTCTCTCTCTGGTCACAGACCTCTGCTCTCTCCTTCTCTCTCAGAATGATACTAGGTGTCAAATGCTAAGCAGTATACTTTACAAGTGTTTACACAGTGAAAATCGATTTTGCTCAATAATCCAAAGCCTGATAATTTTAACAATGTAGTATTGAAGAGTCTTTTGAGCATAACAGATTTTTAACTAGCTAACGAAAAAGGAATAGGGATACTTATCCAAAGCCGAAAAGTCTATTTCAAACCTTAATTTTTTTCCATTGATCTCGTTTATATACTTTTCTCTATTCCTCATTCAACGAATAAGATTTGTTGATAAAGCTTTAATAGGATTTTGCATTGCAAATTTGTAGCATAATAATTCTCAGATATATTGTTTGTAATGTGTATACTATATATTGTTAATTAGTTATTTTTGTTACAGATGCAATTATTGTAAATCATACCTGTATATCGTAGTGAGACATTATATTTCAAATTACGCGTTTTTTTTTGTTTTGTGATTTTAATTCTGTGATATTTATTATTTTTGTTGATTTTTCATTGTGCGTTGCTCTCTTAAACCTAGAAAACTTCTAACACAGCTATTAACCTCACTCCTCCCCTACGTCAGTCTCCGATATACCACAGACAAGTGGCAAAAAAACAATGGTCTAACGATAGGCTACACTCATCATAAACCATGCAACCAAAATAAAAGATGGGACATTTCTTAAGCATACAATTAATGATGGAATGAGTATCATTTATTTGGGCATTGGACTGAATCCCGCCTTAGACTTCAAAATATACTGATGCAGACATGCACATTCCAGGATACCAAATATTTCGCCAAGAATCCCAACAAACCAAAAACTTTACAGCCTAATAACATATTATTCGCACTTCATTATTCTGTCAAAGTCTAATACAATTTTGATGTAATTATATCGAACGATTTGGTAAAACCAAAATAAACACAGTAGTCCACTTTTGAAAGGATACATATACAAAAACCGTCGAGAAACCTACTAATTGGTTTGTATATATTCAATTATCACTAATTGTATGAAGTTGCACTTATAACAGTGAAACTATTATTCTTGAGATTTTAACATAGACATACTCAAACCTAACCAAAATGGGAATCACAACTATATGATGCTTGGTCTGGAAACAACTAATATATAAACCCCACACGTATAACAGATAACTCAGGTATCTTATTGATCATATATCCACTTAACGCAAAACGGCACATACTGAAGTCTGAGCTTCCGTCATGTGGATGCAAGCGATCATAATCCTGTCTGCTGTACCTTGGTTTTAGAAAAGCGTCGCAATAAAAATTCCTAAGTAGGCATAAAACTATAATATTACCAGAGAGATTCAACACTTTCTGAGGAGGATAATTTCTTATCGGACCTGATAACTCACCATTACACGATGGATAACCAAATCATAGACCCCGATGAAGCGCTGAGAAATTTTGGTTAACATAATTAATCTCAGTGTAAGACAAACATGCACCCTTTTACAAAAAAAGAGTTAAAGAAAAAACCAAACCACCATGGATAACAAAAAGACGATAGAATCTGAGATAAGACTTAAAGAACCACCGTGAAAACTCATGGGACACCATGATACAATATCCCGACACAAAGGAATAAATTGGAATTCCATTAAACGCAATCAAAGCGTAATTAACTTTCAACAGTTGATAATTACCACTAGTGACTCTTGCCAATTTGGTAAAGCCATCAATACATTATGTATATAAAACATGTTTCAAAAATCACCAGTTCATTAAAGACATAATCAACTGATAATTAAACACCATTTTTTTTGCATATGTAGCAAATAAAGAGTTATAGAATGTGACAAGTCAAGCGAAAATGATCTTCCATTACCTACAACACTATAATGTAACTCAAAACATAGTAGACGTTTCCATGATTAATCTCCAGCCAATGACAACCTTTGATGTAATAGAAAGCATAAAAAATTTGAACGGAATATCTAAGAACACGTGATCTATAACAAGTAAGCATCCGTATTATATAAAACTTCGCTAGTCCTGTTAATTTGTTGAAACACTGACATATTATACAACATGTGTAGTGAGAAAAGATGTTTTCCTCTCAATTTATAAAAAGGCAAAAGTTATACCTGTCCATTAAATCAGGTGACGCTCTATGCTCCTTTCAAATTACCGGCAAATTTCAATTCACTCTGTACTATCTAAATAACCATTGAACAAACACATACAAACATCCCTAAATTCTAACTTTATAAAAAACAAACTAAATCACTAGGATCAATCAGTGTTTCGTAAAAACTATTCCTGTCACAACCAACTGCTCTAACATCAGCACACTTACATCCTCCCTACACAATCATAAAATGACAATAAGTTTTACTGGGTCCCACCTTTTTGGTTGACTTGAAAAAGCATTTGATTGTGATCAACCACTCTTTGTTATTGCGTAAATAAGAAATGTACAAACTTGCCACCGAAGTTATCCAACTTACTAGAAAATTTTCTGTCCAATAGGCAGCAGCTTGTATCTGTAAAAATACCCACGAGCATAGAACTACTACCCATTAGACACTGGGGTACCACAAGGCTCAAATTGGGACCTAACTCTTTGTTTTCCAGTCTATGAAAAAGATTAACCCTGTTTATTAAAATGTTAACTGTGAAATGGTTTGCTGACGATACCACTCTCATTTGTATGATTCATACCTCCATCAGATTAACTAGCCAACTTCACCATACAGTATAGGACAGATGATTATTTGGACAATTAAACCACATGTCCTTAAATGCACAAAACAAAATGTATGTACGTAATCAGCAAGACAAGAACAGGCACAAAATAGAATGATCAGTTCAACCTCTCTGTTGTTGGATAACGGAAACTTAGAAGAAAGTTGACTCCCAAAAAATATTAAGGTGCTTAACCATTTAACCAAAAACTATGACTTGTCCTGATCACCAACTGTCCACTATGTAAACGCCTTAGCTCACAATGCAACTTCAATTAATCCAGAAAAAAAACACTTTCTAAATAATCATTCTACGCAAACTATTTTATTTCGGTCTACATTCTACCAATCATTGAACTAATGGCGTCAACGAATTTGGGATAGCCTTGCAGAGAGAACCGTAACTTGAAATTCATTCATCGCATATATAAAAGAAGCGTAAAACTAGTATAGTAAAAAACAAGCAGACCCTACAATTGAGGAATTAAAAAAGAGCAAATAAATGTCCCTACAATATCGTGAAACCGACTTTCATAATCAATAAAAGAAAGTGTTTAATATGCAAAACGTTGTTAATCAAAATGCACCTCCAAGATAACCAAAGCTTGCAAAGATAACCAACATAGACACAACCAAATGCCAAACAGTTTCCATGACCCCGAAAAATCTATTATAAAGTCGAGCCTCAAGTATTCATGCAGTGACCTAAGGAATAAACTCCCCCAAAATTTAGAAAAGATATAAAAAAGCAAAAACTCAGTATAAAACACAATCTAAAAAGTATATTTAAGATAAAAGTACAGAACACGACATGAAAACATAAGAGAAGTGATTTAAATGTCACGACGTTATTCTTGTCATTACAATCAGATATGACCAATTTATTCATTTCATATAGAGTACATTGTGTTAAACAATGATGCTATGAATATGTGGTCGAAATGAATAACCACCCCCAGCACCTTGGAATCTGATGTGGAGTTGTGTGTTGGTGTGAGTGTGTTAGCTAAGTGTGATGTGTACAGTGTGTGAGTGCGTGTGTGTTTGTGAATTGGTTCGGTTTGGTTTTTACTTTCTGCTGTTTTTGCCTTTTTAATGTTCATTTGTATACACATAAATATCGCCTGATCTATTTAGTTTTGTCAACTGTTAGTTTTCTGGTTTCAATTGTACTAGATGAGCTAAATTGTATATTGCTAGACGTTTAGTACAGCTGGAGGAATTTATACATTGCCAGAATTTATACTTTGATCAAGATTAACGTTGCTCTGCCTCCAACCAAAAAGCACAAGTACATGTTGTGTAGAATGACCCGGGAAAGGGATGAAATGGGATGTCTATGTTATACTTCTTTGCTCTGAAGACCAATAGCTTGTTGTGTTATTCTTTTTTCTTATATATGAGATATTATGTGGTAAAGGGGATAAGGGTGAGGATGTGTATTTACGGTTTAAATGATACATCAAGATTCCTTTTTTATATATCCATTAATTTTGGTTGTTGATGTAGTTTTGTTGGTAGTGGTGGGTGGGGTTCTGGTTTTATTATATGTTCCTTTTGTTTTGTTTTGGTTTAGGGTGGGTTTTCAATTGGGATGGGGAAGGGTTATTTAGGACTCTTTTTCTCGTCATTTGTTAGTGTCTTAAAAAAAATAAAATTTGTTCCTCATTTGTATTGGCTGTTAATTCTTGTCCCTATGTTAGTTATATTCGCTGTGGTTGTTGTTATGTATATTTGAGTTTGTTTGATTGTTTATTACCTTGTTGAGAGTTGTCTTGTGTTGATTCCACCATTTGTAGTTGTTCATATTCAGTTGTTTGTATGGTTAATGTTTTGTGTGTACATGTGTGTGTGAGTGGGGGGGGGGGGGGGAGGGAAGCAGTTAGGTGGTTTTTCTTTTATATTTTTATTCTGTTATGTCTTCTTTTGATATTGTTTTTGATGGGTATTTTTTTATTGGTTGCTTGTTTGTTGTGTTATGAAATTGGTTATTTTATTTTTTCAGGATTTTTTGAATTATTTGAATTGTAAAGGTCTCTTATATTTTCTGGGTTTTTGTTTTATTTAATTCCACATATGCATATTTATTGTTTTTTTGTTTGATTTGTATGGTTTACCATAGATTAGGTGTTTTTTTTTAATTCTATGTCTGCATATACATTATCTTTTTTTTCTCGCTTTTTTTCTTTCTTTAGATAGATGGCTTGATGAAGAAAAGCAAATGCACTGCTTATTCAATGTACCATCTGAAAATAAAAGTTTGACTTTGACTTTGACTTTGACACACACAACGGCAAGGTAATGGAGATGGAGGAGATTGATCGAAAGTAGGGACAGCTGTGAGGTGTAATAATGGAGGAAGATCCTAGATAGGAAATAAGCTTGTCTTTAGGATGGATTTGAAAGCGTCAAATGAAGGATTTGGGCGAAAGGAGAGAGGGAGGTCATTCCAAGTAGACGGACCAGAAATACTGAAAGAACAACGGCCGACACTGGGATTGTTTGAACCTGGGTATTTGTAAGCATACGGTATCTGCAGCAGTACCGTTCTTTGGACAAAACAGAGTACCTGGTAACATTGCATACAACAGCTGATACAAAGGTACAGCGAGCTTGAAGGCTGTCCTTGCATACACCCTTCAGGAAGTGTGATTCTAGTACACAGCACATCGTCAACAATACTCTTCTAAAATTATTTTTCTATGCATCTTTGAAAGTTTTAGTCATTTAACAAGCATCATGTTTTGATTTTACATGCGGGAGTGGAAGTTAGTTGCACAGGGAAAAGATCCCAAAGCACCCTTTCCACTCTGCCGAGTGGTGGTAAGTTCTACGAGAAAATGTACGGTGAGATGGCACAGGGAAAGCTGAGAGAGAGAAACAAGAGGACAGAGGTCAGTAAAATACGTAAAGGTGTCCAATAATCTATGCAGTCGTTGGGAAGAGAGGCATCAGAGACCTCAGCTTCTCCAGAGGACGGCATATTGAGGGTAGCGCCCATCTCCTCTCCCTTGCTGCTTTACCTTT
>CM054156.1:39306740-39314240 GCA_028751875.1 Rapana venosa
AGTAGCAGTCTTAATGGCTCTAAATTATGTTCTTGATTTGCATTGTGTATATTTCAAATCGTTATTGTTTGATTCTAGTCGGTAAGTTGCTTTAAAATCCTTGTGGGACAAGAAAACTTCAAACATTGCATTAAGATTAATCATGTCAAAAAAACCTTTTAACCTAAAGGCACAAATGTCCTTTCGTTGGGTGCCTTCACACAGGGGGGGGATTCTTTCCAAATGAGGGCTGATAGAGCTGCTAAAAGAGGGAAAAAGCATGAAGGGAAATCACCCAAACTTTTGCCTCCCTTTACTTTACAAGAGGGCTACCACAATTAGAACAAACACAGGGAAAAAGTCACAAAAACGTACCCCTAAAAGAAAATTTCAAAACAGATCTTTCACAAAACTAAAAAACAAGAGTCGTGGCCATTCTAAGCTTGCTAAATATCTCCACGCAAAAAGTAATAGTTTTTTTATAGAATAAAACTTAATGCATTGAAACCCCAAATTCCCTAAAACAGAAATGCTATGGGTGAAATTTCTAAACCATATAATATTGAATGTAAGAATACAAAAAACTTTTTTACCCCAGTTTTCTAAAAAACTCCCTTAGAAGATATTCAAAATTTGATTTTGGCATTTAAAATTTTGCAAAAGGTTTTTGGGCATAGTCCTATGGACATTTGTTATAGTTAGTTTCATTAAGTTAAAAATTTTTTAATTTTTTTTTCGGTTTGGGTTTGTTTTTTTTTTTTTTTTGGGTACTTTGTTTTTGGGGGGTTTTTTTTTTTTTTTTTTTTAATGATTAACTATTTTCCCCCCCCCCCCCCCCTTGCATTTTTTAAGTAAGGCCTCCCCACCATCTCAATTCTCATACACCCCTTGTTTTTTTTTTTTTTTTTTTCCGCTAATACACTGAGAGGAACAGACGTAAAATCGAAGACAACAACACACACACCCACACCTACACACACACCCACACACACACCCACCCAAACACACACACACACCCTAAAAACCCCACACACAAACACACAAAAACACACACACACACACACACACACAAAACACACACACACACAACACACACAACCAACACACACCACACACACACACATATCCTGACACACTCCCCTCCCCCCCACACACACTACCCCCACCCCCCCCCCCCCCCCCTCCAAAAAACCCCCCACACCCCACCAAAAACCCCACCACACCCCCACCAAACAAACAAACCAAACCAAACCAAAAAACCCAAAACCGCTTCCTTTAAGCAAGCACATTATTACTGAAAAAAAAAAAAAAAAAAAGGGAAACTCCCAAAAAAGAATTTTAAAAAAAAAGACAAAAAGAAAAACCCGCATTAGGCGAGGGGGGTGTGTGTGTGTGTGTGTGTGTGTTGTGGTTTGTGGGTGTGTTTGGTTGTGTTGTGTGGTTTGTGAGTTGTGTGGGTTGTGTGTGTGTGTGTGTGTGTGTTTGTGGTGTGTGTGTGTGTGTGTGTTTTGTGTGTTGTATGGTGTGTTGTGTGTTTTGTTGTTGTCTCAATTTAACGCTTTCACTCTGAGTGATAAAAAAACAAATTTGTGTGGTTTTATTGGTTGTGGTTGGGTGGGGTTGTGGTGTGGTGTGTGGTGTGGTTTTGTGGTGTGTTTTTTGTGGTGTGTGTGTGTGTTGTGTTGTGGTGTTTTGGGGTTTTGTGTGTGTGTGTGGCGCGCGGGGTGTGTGGTGAGTGTTTGTTGTATGTGTTGTGGGGTTTGTGTGGTGTGTGTGTGTTTTGGGCGACTTTTCCTGGGGGAAAAGGGCTGGAAATGGGCCCTTTTTCCCCCCCCTGCAACTGTCCCCCCCCTCCCCCCTCTCGGTTGTTATGACCATAACCACCACTGGGGAGCCCTGTGCTTGATGGCCCTCTTAAACACACACCACACACACACGCACACAACAACACACAATGCACACGCACACGACCCATGCGCATGCACCACACGGGCATGGCACATGCAGCCAGTTTGCACATGTTACAGACACAGACAAAATGCAGACCACTCCTAAACACACACACTCACACACAATGTGCGCACACACCACACACCATTCCCCCCCCCCATTTTCGCGCATGCTACAAACACAAAAAAGATCAACATAAAACAAAAACAAAAAACACACACTCACACACACGCGCGCGCACCACGCACGCATCACACAACACACCGCACGCAGCACGTACACCTCTCTACACACACCTACACATACACACCACACACACGGGCAAAACGCACCCATGTTCCGCATGCTACAGACACAAAGATGCAGACAAACCACATGCAACACAAAAGAGGGAGAGAGACAGAAACAAGAGATCCAGAGAGACAGAGAGATAGGGAGAGAGAGAGCGAGAGAGACAATGACAATGACAAATTTTTTTATTTCGAGGAAAAAATAACACTCATGTGCTTTTTTACATCCGGGCCCCGCCCGTAGGATACATCTTAAAAAAACCCCAAACACTTAACAGCTCACAGTAGAAACATGGGGGAAAACCCCAAAAAAAAGCACCCCCCCCCCCAACACCCCCCCCCCCCCACCCGAAAAAAAACTAATAAAAGAAAACCCTAAAACACCCCCACACCCCACCCCCACCCCCCACCCCCAAAAAACAAAAACCCCAAACCCCACAACCAAAACAAACAAAAAAACAAAAGAGAAAGAAAACCAAAACCCAACAAAAAAAAAAAAAGAGAAAAGAAAAAACAACAAAAACCGAAAAACCCAAAAGAATAACAACCACATTTAATAAGAACAAAGAAAACATCTCACTTATAAAAATGGACATAACTTTTTTACACATAACAAAAATTTAAATGGGGCACTCGTTAAGACTTAAGTGCAGAGACGCCCAATGAGTATTGAAAATAAAAAATATAATTTTTTCCATCAGGATACACCAAACAAACAAAAACAAAAAAAGGTGAGGAGAGGAGAAAAGGGGGGGGGGGGAGGGGAGGGGGAAAAAGAGACGGCGGCCCGATTTGGTGGGGTTTTTTTAAAAAAAAATTACCAAAATTTAAATTCCCAAAACAGTCCGTCCCACCACTCATTTTTGATTATACTCTTTTTCAAAATTATATTCAGATAAGAAATAAACTCAATATTCATAATTCACACAAAAAAAAAAAAGAAACAAAAAAAAAGAAAATCAAACCTAACAGCATTGGGGGAGAAAATGTGATAAGGAGTGTGTGTGTGTGGGTTTTGTTGTGGTTTTTGGTGTGTGTGTGGTTGGGGTTTGGTTGGTGAGTGAGTGGTGTGTGTGTGTGTGTGTGTGTGGTGTGTGGGGTGTGTGTGGTGTGTGGTGTGTGGGGGATAATAAAAATATATAATACCACAGACACAAGATCAACAACCCCAACATTTTTTAATTTTAAACCATAAAAATTAATGTCATGAAAATAAAAAAAAAGTGCAATACCCAACATCACACATAAAGAGGGGGGAAACCCCAATAAATCATAAAAGAACATCAAACATTGTAGTAATAGACAAATTTTTTTTTTTTTTTTTTCCAGGATAATGAATAAGTACTCATGGGCTTTTTACATCCGTCCCCGCCCGTAGGGTCCCCATGTTTAAAAAGACTCAACTCATACTTTTTAAACAGTAGAAGCAAAAGGGGAAAAAATTTTAAAAAAAAAAAAAGAAGAAAAAGGAAACAAACACCCCAGACAAACAAGAAACAAATAAACCCCAGAAACCCCCCCCCAAAAAAAAAAAAAAAAAAAAGAAAAAAAAAAACCATCCCCAACCCAAAAAAACAAAAAAACAAAAACAACAAACAAATGAAAAAAAAAAACCCAAAAAAAAAAAACCCCCCCAAAAAAACAACAAAAACCCCAACACCGTCCAACCCCCCCCCCCCCCCCCCCACACACATACACCAAAAAAAAAAACAAACAAAAAAAAACCCCCAAAACAAAACAAACAACAAAACAACAACTACAGCATAACAAAAGCAATAACAACAGCAATAAACAACAAGAGAGAAAAGAGAGGAGAGGGAAAAAGAGAGAAGAGAGAGAGAGAAGAAGGGAACCAAACTTTTAGATCATAAATTGAACACCTTCATTCGCAGAAAAGTACACATAGTTTTTAAAACGTAATAAAAATATGGAATAGGACTTTACTGGGGCTCAAATACAGTCAACAAAACCCCAAAAAAAATTGAAAAGAACGTATGAAAAAGCCCCTTTTTTAAAACCAACAACTATAAAAGGGGGGGAGAGAGAGGTAAATTTGAAGTTTGGGGGGGAGGGGGGGGGGAAGGGGGGGAGAGGGGGGGGGGGAGAAAAAAAGCTTCGGCCTTACCCAAACAAAAGGGGGGGGGGGGGGAGAAAAGGGGGGGGGAGTGTGTGTGTGGGTGGGGGGTGTGTGTGTGGTGTGTTTCGAGATGGTACTAAATAAAGATTCCAAAACAGACACCCACCTTTAACGCTTATTTGATTTCTCATACAAATTTTTTGCCCTAAAATCAAAAAAATTTAATCCCCCAATCTCACACAAAAAAAACAAGGGGGAAAAAAAAAAAGGAAAAAAAAAACCCAGCCAATCTTAAGGTCTAGTGAAGAGAAAGAGAGAAGAGAGAGAAAGAGAGAAAAGGGGGGAAAGGAGAGGGGGAGAGAGAGAGTTGTGTGTGTGTGTGTGGTTTCAGGGGTAACACTAAATATAATATAATTCTCAAAAAAGTGCACGATCACCGTCAAACCCCTTTTTTGATTTTAAACCCGCGGGTTTTAAAGCAGAAAAAGAAATAAACTCAAAACCCGTGTACCACACAATAAAACAGGAAGAAAGAAAGGGGGGTAAAAACCAAACATAAGGCAGGGAGGAGAAGAGAGAGAGAGAGAGAGAGAGAGAGTGTGTGTGTGTGGTGGTTGTGTGTTTTAAAGGGAAAAACAAATAAAATTTTCCAAAACAGCACGTTTCCCCCTCAAAATTTTTTTCGAAATACTCGTACAAAAATGAATTCATGAAAAAGAAAAAAGCCCAAAAAAAAAAACACTCTTCCCAAAAAGGAAAAAAATCACTTAAATCATAAAATGAACATCTATACATTGTAATAAAAGAGAAGATAGGGGGGGAAAAAGAAATACAAGAGTGGGAAGGGGGGGAGGATGGAGGTGTGTTGTGTGTGTGTGTGTGTGTGTGTGTGTGTGGGGGTGTGTGGAAAAAAAAAGCCCTTTTTTTGTAAACAAACAAACAAGAACGACATAGAAAAAAATACGAATATGATTCTCAACGCACATCATCACTTCAACACTTTTTTCATTTTACCGTACAGATTAACACATATATTGTTATGATAGAATATTACTTTAACTATAGGTAATAAAAAAAAAAAAAAAAGAAAAAAAAAAGAAAAAAGAAAAAGAAAGAAGAAGAAGAAAAGAAAAAAAAAAAAAAAAAGAAAAAAATTTTCGCTTTGGGGAAACTCACTTAAATTCAACAACAATGAAAATTTTAAAAAGGGGGGGGAGAGAGAGAGAGAGAGAGGAGAGAGAAAAGGAGAGGAAAAGAGAGAGGGGGGGGACAACGGTCTGACAGAAAGACAGGGAAAGAGAGGAGAGAGAAGAGAGAGAGAGAGGAGAGAGAGAGAGAGAGAGAGGACAAGTGAGAGAGACACAAAGAGACAGAAGGGGAGACACAGAGAGAGACAGAGAGAGAGACAAGAAACAAAACCCAAAAGAGACAAGACAGAGACAAAAAAGAGAATTTGTCGGCGCAGGCAGTCGTCAAATGAACAGCTGTTTTGGACAAGACAAGAGGGGGAAGAGAAGCTCTTTGTGTGTGGCTGCCTTCTGGGTGTGCATGTCTTTCCCTCCTTATTTATTTTTTATATTTTAGCTGAAACTTTTGACTAGAAGCACGCTTTCTTGTTGTTGCTGTTCTTGTTGTTCTTGTTCTTGTTGCTCTTGTTGTTCTTGTTCTTCTTGTTCTTCTTCTTGTTCTTCTGGTTCTTCTTGTTCTTGTTCTTCTGGTTCTTCTTGTTCTTCTTGTTCTTGTACTTCTTGTTCTTGTTCTTCTTGTTCTTGTTCTTCTTCTTTTCGCAATTCTTCTTTTTCTTCTTCTTTTTTCTGCTGCTGCTGCTGCTGCTACTGCTGCTGCTGCTGCTGCTGCTGCTACTGCTGCTGCTGCTGCTGCTGCTGCTACTGCTGCTGCTGCTACTGCTGCTGTTGCTCCTCCTCCTTCTCCTTTTCCTCCTCCTCCTTCTCCTTTTCCTCCTCCTCCTCCTCCCGCCTCATCCTTTCTTCTTCCTTCCTCCCATCATTTCTTCTTTCTTTCTCTTTTTGTTTGTTTGTGTTCTTTCTTTCTTTCTTTATTCTTCCTTCCTTCCTTCGTTCTTTCCTTCTATCCATCCTTCCTTCCTTCCTCCCATCATTCCTTCTTTCTTTCTTTTCTAGTAAATTGCCATGTAGGCAGCCATACTCTGACTTCATCAGAATTCTTCGATAAAGAGAGTACAGGTTGTTATGTTTGGTTGTCATGGCTGAAGACGATCTCGCCATGTCAAAGCATAACCCCTTTCATGGTGAATGTGGGCCTTGGCGCTTTGACTGCATCAGTAACTGACGTAGCTTTGGGCATGGACCGACAGAAACAGGGTCTGAAGAGCTTTGCTTAAGGAGAAGATAGGTATCTGTCTGTCTGTCTGTCTGTCTATCTGTCTGTCTGTCTATCTATCTATCTATCTATCTATCTATCTATCTATCTATCTATCTATCTATCTATCTATCTATCTATCTATCTATCTATCTAATCTATCTATCTATCTATCCCATCCATACCATCCATCATACTATCTATCTATCTATCTATCTATCTATCTATCTATCTATCTATCTATCTATCTATCTATCTATCTATCTATCTATCTATCTATCTATCTATCTATCTATCTATCTATCTATCTACCTACCTATCCATTCATCCATCCATCTATCTATCTATCTATCTATCTATCTATCTATCTATCTATCTATCTATCTATCTATCTATCTATCTATCTATCTATCTAATCAAAAAGTGTTGGTGTTGATCTTGTGCTATGTTTATTTATTTATTTATTTTATACCACTTTAAGTCACGAGATTTCTCTGCGTGAAATTCGGGCTGCTCTCCCCGGGGAGAGCGCGTCGCCACAAGAGCAGCGCCACCCTTTTTTTTTTTTTTTTTTTTTCTTTTGGTCTGCAACTGTATTTGTTTTCCTATCAGAGTGGCTTTTTTCTAAGAATTTTGCCGGGACAACTCCCTTGTTGCCGTGGGTTCTTTTACGTGCGCTGAAAATTTTGTGTAACACACGGGACCTCGGTTTATCGTCTCATCCGAAAGACTAGCGCCCAGACCACCACTCATGGTCTAATGGATGGGGAAAAATTTCGGGCCCAAACGGGGTACGAACCGCGCACACACCCGACCCGGACTTTTCGCATTCTAGACAGGCGCGTTACCTCTAGACCACCGATC
>CM054156.1:39321740-39329240 GCA_028751875.1 Rapana venosa
CACCAAGAATTATAAGTTTAGTGGGAGAGAGGCTGTAGTGGTCGAGGAGTGACTGGAATTCTTGGTGAAAAAGAGAAGATGTTAGGTTGTTTTTACGGCTGGGAGGTGGACGGTAAAGGCAGCAGATAGTAATAGAGTGGCCAGGTAGGTTGAGATTGATTTCGCAAACTTCAAAAGATTCATGTGAGAATTGAAGGTTGTGACTGAAAGAAAGAGACGGTTCCAATGTGTCTTTGAGAATGATGGCAATCCCACCTCCTCGAGAGAGTCGGGGGAAAGAAATAGTTTTATATCCAGGAGGAGTCAGCTGTTTTTATTTTTGGTTCATGGCCATGTGGTTTAAGCCAAGTTTCGGTGAGGAAGGTTAAGTCAATGTTTTTTTCAGAGATAAAATCAGAAATTTAGTCGGCTTTTCCATTTGGACAGACAGACTGCACATTGAACAAACAAACTTGAAGGAGATCTGAAGGAGGTGGAGAGGTTGAAGATGAAAGTGGTGAGTTTGGACAAGCATCAGAGGAAGAGGACGAAGGCGATGGTGGAGATGCGGCTAGCGGAAGAACAGACAAGAGTTAGGATGGTGAATCAGGAGTAGAAGATGGTGAAAGAACTGTGCTAATCAGGGGATTCTGTGTTTGAAACACATCAACATCAACATCAGAACAAAAAACATTTTCAGAGTCACAAACAACAGAACAGTGAACAGCTGAAGGGGCGGGTGGACGGCAGCATGGGGAAGAAGCGTTGTCAGGGGTAACAGAAGTGACGTCAGAGGTGAGGGGGGAGACACGGGAGAGGGAAGCCCACCACTGGCGATGACGTCGGCCTGCCCGTGTTCTCCGTCTGGTTTTGCGGCGATGAATGCCTAAGTGTGTGACATGCTGCTTAATATCTGTAGTGTAGTGTGTAGTGTAGTGTAGTGTAGTGTAGCGTAGTGTAGTGTAGTGTAGACGGGATAGCCTAGTGGTTAGTACATTGCGCTCGCAATCTGACGACCCGGGTTCGATTCCCGTTCAAGGGGATATTTTCCCCTGGAGTTAACATCAGTGCCGACTCCACTCTCCCCAAAAGTCCTTCGGATGAGACTATAAACCAAGGCCCCGTGTGCGAACGCACGCAAAACATCTTGCGCACACGTTAAATCCTGTTCCGCTTTTCGCAAGAGTAGGCCATTGCGTGCCGGTGGGAACAAATGACAGAATTTACAAAACCGCATACACATGGGGACTGGATGTCAAAAAGCACATAAGTGCTTATTTCATTATCCTCGATATAAAAGAATAAAAAAAAAAATAAAAAAAAATAAAATAGCGTAGCGTAGTGTAGTGTGATGTGGTGTGGTGTGGTGTGGCGTAGTGTAGTGTAGAGTAGTGTAGTGTAGTGTAGTGTAGTGTAGAGTAGTGTAGAGAAGTGTAGTGTAGTGTAGAGTAGTGTAGTGAAGCGTAGTGTAGTGTAATGTAGTATAGTATAGATTAGTGTAGTGTTGTGTAGTGTCATGTAGTGTAGTGTAGTGTAGTGTCGTGTAGCGTAGTGTAGTGTAGTGTAGTGTAGTGAAGTGTACAGTAGTGTAGTGTAGAGTATTGTAGTGTAGCGTAGTGTAGCGTAGTGTAGTGTAGTGTAATGTAGAGTAGTGTAGAGAAGTGTAGTGTAGTGTAGTGTAGCGTAGTGTAGTGTAGTGTAGTGTAGCGTAGCGTAATGTAGTGTAGTTAGTGTAATGTAGAGTAGTGTAGCGTAGTGTAGTGTAGTGTATGTAGCGTAGTGTAGCGTAGTGTAGTGTAGAGTAGTGTAGTGTAGTGTAGTGTAGTGTAGTGTAGTGTAGAGTAGTGTAGTGTAGTGTAGTGTAGTGTAGTGTAGGGAGTTGTAGTGTAGTGTAGAGTAGTGTAGTGTAGCTTAGTGTAGCGTAGTGTAGTGTAGTGTGTAGACGAGATAGCCTAGTGGTTATAACATTGCACTCGCAATCTGACGACCCGGTTCGATTCCCGTTCAAGGGGATATTTTCCCCTGGAGTTAACATCAGTGCAGATCACACTCTCCTCAAAAGTCCTTCGGATGAGACTATAAACCGAGGTCCCGTGTGCAAACGCACGCAAAACATCTTGCGCACACGTTAAATCCTGTTCCGCTTTTCGTAAGAGTAGGCCATTGTGTGCTGTTGGGAACAGATGACAGGATTTACAAAACCGCATACACACGAGGACTAGCTGTAAAAAAGCACATAAGTGCTTATTTCATTATCCTCGATATAAAAGAATAAAATAAATTAAAATAAAATAAAATAGTGTAGCGTAGCGTAGTGTAGTGTAGTGTGATGTGGTGTGGTGTGGTGTGGTGTAGTGTAGTGTATATTAGTGTAGTGTAGTGATAGAGTAGAGTAGAGAAGTGTAGTGTAGTGTGGAGTAGTGTAGTGAAGCGTAGTGTAGTGTAGTGTAGTCTAGTATAGATTAGTGTAGTGTAGTGTAGTATAGATTAGTGTAGTGTAGTGTAGCGTAGCGTAGTGTAGTGTAGTATAGTGTAATGTAGAGTAGTGTAGATAAGCGTAGTGTAGTGTAGTGTAGCGTCGTGTAGTGTAGTGTAGTGTAGCGTAGTGTAGTGTAGTATAGTGTAGTGTAAGTGTAGTGTAGTGTAGTGAGTGTAGTATAGTGTAGTGTAGTGTAGTGTAGTGCAGTGTAATGTAGTGTAGTGTAGTGTGTACTGCTTTTGCTGGGGGAAAGATTTATTTATTTATTTTATTGTTTTATTTCGATGATAATGGAATAAGCACTCATGTGCTTTTTTCATCCAGTCCCCGTGTGTATGCAGTTTTTTTCAGTTTTGTCATCCGTTCCCACCGGCACCCAAAGGCCTACTCTTCCGAAAAGCGGAACGGGTTTTAATGTGTGCGCAAGATGTTCTGCGTGCGTTCGCATACGGGACCTCGGTTTATAGTTTCACCCGAAGGACTTTTGGGGAGAGTGGAGTTGGCACTATGTTAACTCCAGAGGAAAAGTCCTCTTGAACGGGAATCGAACCCGGTCCAGCAGATCACGAGCGCATCACGATAACCACCAGACTATCCCGACCCCCAAGGAGACGTCGCCAGAGTTCAGCGCCACTCGTTTTTAATAGGATGGTATCATTGCAGGAGTCTTTGTACGGAGAGTAAGGTGTAGATCAACATGATTTTTCTTTATCTGGGGACATGTCTTTTGTTTTGTTGTTGTTGGTGTTGTTGTTGGTGGTGGTGTTTGTGTTGCTGTTATTGGTGTGCTGGCTTGATTGTGTTTTGTTGTTGTTGTTGTGGTGTGTGTTTAGTTCATGTTGTTGTGTGGCTGGTTGTTTATTGTGTGTTGTTGTTGTTGTTGGTGTTGTATTGTTGTTAGTGTTGCTTGTTGTTGTTGTTGGCGTGGTTATTTATTGTTGTTGTTGTTGTTGTTTGGTTGTTGTTTAGTGTTTTTGTTGTTGGTGTTGCTATTGTTGTTAGTGTTGCTATTGTTGGTGTTGTTGGCGGTGGTTGTTTATTGTTGTTGTTGTTGTTCGTGTTTTGTTGGTGTTGTTAGTGTTGCTTTGTTGTTTGTTGGCGGTGGTTGTGTATTGTTGTTGGTGTTGTGTTGTTGTTGGTGTTGTTGTTTGTTGTTGTATTGTGTTGTTTTGTTGTAGTTGTTGTTGTTGTTGTTGTTGCTGTTGGTGTTATTGTGTGTTGGTGTATGGTGGTGTTGGTTGTGTTGTTGTTGTAGGTGATGGTGGTGTTGGTTGTGTTGTTGTTGTTGCTGTTGGTGTTGTTTTTGTTTGTGTTGTTTGTTGGTGGTGATGATGGCGGTTTTGGTGGTGCTGGTGGTGGAGATATATGTGTGTGTGGATAGTACGTCAAGTTTAAAGTCAAGTTTAAAATAGAATTGCAGATGGTACAATGAATAAGCAATATATCTGCTTTTTGTTTTTAACAGAGTGTGTGATGTGTGGTGATGTGTGTGTGTAGTGTGTGTGTGTGTGTGTGTGTTGTGTGTGTGAAAGAGAGAGAGAGAGAGAGAGAGAGAGAGAAGCGAACGAGAAGGAGGGAGAGAGAGGAGAGAGAGAGAAGAGAGAGAGAGGAGAGAGAGAGAGAAGAGAGAGAGAGAGAGAGAGAGAGAGAGAGAGAGAGGAGAGAGAGCGAGAGAGAGAGCTGGTGGCATTAGGTGAAGCTCCTGCAAATGACAGCGGCGCATGGAGACAGCTGAGTTAAGTTGAAGTGCACAAACTACTTATTTTGCCTCGAAATTCGTGTTGCCACCAGAAGAGAGTGACTTGGATGGTTAAATGTAACTTTTTTTCCATGAACAGTGAGATTCGTGACTAGAAAAGTTACTACTGTTTGAAAGGGGTAGTTTTCTTTTTTTCTTGCATTGAAAGAGAATTTTTTTTGCTTTGAAGAAAGAAATTGATGACTATACCATAGTAATCTTTGCCTTGAAAAAGTCATTTTTGACAAGGAAAAAACTGTTGTTTTTTTATTCTAACGAAACATTTTTTTTGGCCTTGAATAGTCATTTAAGTTTGAAGAGAGTTGTTTGTACTGTGAAAGTTGTTTCTACAGTGAAAGTTGTAACTGCTGTGAAAGTTACAACTACTGTGAAAGTTGTAGCTACTGTGAAAGTTTTAACTACTGTAAAAGTTGTAACTACTGTACAAGTTGTAACCACTATGAAAGTTGTAACTACTGTGAAAGTTGTAACTACTGTGAAAGTTGTAACTACTGTAAAAGTTGTAGTTACTGTGAAAGCTGTAACTACTGTGAAAGTTGTAACTACTGTGAAAGTTGTAACTCTTTGAAAGTTGTAACTACTGTGAAAGTTGTAACTACTGTGAAAGTTGTAACTCTGTGAAAGTTGTAACTACTGTAAAAGTTGTAACTCTGTGAAAGTTGTAACTACTGTAAAAGTTGTAACTCTGTGAAAGTTGTAACTACTGTGAAAGTTGTTTCTGCTGTGAAAGTTGTAACTACTGTGAAAATTGTTTCTGCTGTGAAAGTTGTAACTACTGTGAAAGTTGTTTCTGCTGTGAAAGTTGTAACTACTGTGAAAGTTGTTTCTGCTGTGAAAGTTGTAACTACTGTGAAAGTTGTTTCTGCTGTGAAAGTTGTAACTACTGTGAAAGTTGTTTCTGCTGTGAAAGTTGTAACTCTGTGAAAGTTGTAACTACTGTGAAAGTTGTAACTACTGTGAAAGTTGTAACTACTGTGAAAGTTGTAACTACTGTGAAAGTTGTAACTACTGTGAAAGTTGTTTCTACTGTGAAAGTTGTAACTACTGTGAAAGTTGATTCTACTGTGAAAGTTGTAACTACTGTGAAAGTTGTAACTACTGTGAAAGTTGTAGATGCTGTGAAAGTTGCAACTATCGTGAAAGTTGTTTCTACTGTGAAAGTTGTAAAATTGTATGTAACTACTGTGAAAGTTGTTTCCACTGTGAAAGTTGTAACTACTGTGAAAGTTGTTTCTACTGTGAAAGTTGTAACTACTGTGAAAGTTGTTTCTACTGTGAAGTTGTAACTACTGTGAAAGTATTAAAATTGTATGTAACTACTGTGAAAGTTGTTTCCACTGTGAAAGTTGTAACTACTGTGAAAGTTGTAAAATTGTATGTAACTACTGTGAAAGTTGTTTCCACTGTGAAAGTTGTAAAGTTGTATGTAACTACTGTGAAAGTTGTTTCTACTGTGAAAGTTGTAAAGTTGTATGTAACTTCTGTAAAAGTTGTAACTACTGTGAACGTTGTAACTACTGTAAAAGTTGTAACTACTGTGAACGTTGTAACTACTGTGAAAGTTGTAACTACTGTGAAAGCTGTAACTACTGTGAACGTTGTAACTACTGTGAACGTTGCAGCTACTTTGAAAGTTGTAACTACTGTGAAAGTTGTAACTACTGTGAACGTTGTAACAACTGTGAACGTTGTAACAACTGTAAAAGTTGTAACTCTGTAAAAGTTGTAACTACTGTGAAAGTTGTAACTACTGTGAACGTTGTAACAACTGTGAACGTTGTAACTACTGTAAAAGCTGTAACTACTTGTGAAAGTTGTAACTACTGTAAAATTTGTAACTACTGTGAACGTTGTAACTACTGTGAAAGTTGTAACTACTTGTGAAAGTTGTAACTACTTGTGAAAGTTGTAACTACTGTGAAAGTTGTAATTACTTGTGAAAGTTGTAACTACAGTGAAAGTTATTTCTACTTGTGAAAGTTGTAACTACAGTAAACGTTGTAACTACTGTGAATGTTGTACCTACTGTGAAAGTTGTTTCTACTGTGAACGTTGTAACTACTTGTGAAAGCTGTAACTGAGGATGAAAGGAACGAAGCCTGGATAGCCTAGTGAATTGACGGCCCGGGATCGAGCCACCACGTCTACCCAGACACCCCATCAAGGGATTTTTCCACCGGGAACTCACAATTCTTATTGATTCCACTTCTCCCGAAAGTCCTTCGGGTGAGACTATAAACCGAATCCCCGTGTGTAAACGCACGCAGAACTTGCGTACACGTTCAATTCAATTCAATCCCATTCAAGTACTTTTATTATCTCACAAAGAGAGATAAATTTGGGTAAAGTTCAAAGACCACTCACACACACACACCACAACACACACACACACACACACACAACAGACACACCCCAACACATCACACACACAACACACACACCACACACACACCCCACACTCACACAACACCCACACATATGCAGACCTGGCTATCTGTCTGTCTGTCTGACCTGTCTGTGTCGCTCCCATACAATTGTGCCAAGGTCTTTGAAATAAACCATTTGCATTCTCCCTCTCATCTCTCATCTCTCTCATCCTCTCTCTCTCTCATCTCTCTCCCTCTCTCTCTCTCTCTCCTCTCTCTGCTTTGGTCTCTCTGTCGGTCTGTCTGTCTGTGTGCCTTGTGTTGCTGTCTTTTCTGTCCTGCCTGCCTGCCTTCTGTCTTCTGCCTGCCCTCCTATCTGTCTGTCCTTCTGTCTCTCTCTCTCCTCCCTCTTCTCTCTCTCCTCTCTCTCCTCTCACCTTCTCTCTTCTTCTCTCTCTCTCTCCCATCCCTTTCTCTCTCCCTCCCCTTTTCTCCCTCTCTCCTCCCTCTCTCTCCTCATCTCTCTCTCCATCTCTCTCCCTCCCCTTCTCTCTCTCTCTTCCTCCCTTTCTCTCTCCCTCCCCTTCTCTCCCTCTCTCCCTCCACCCTCCTCTCTTCTCATCCCTCTCCCTCCCTCCCTTTCTCTCTCCTCTCCCCCCTTCTCCCCCCTCCCTTCTCTCTCCCTCCCCCCTCTCTTCTCTCACCTCTCTCTCCCTCCCTCCCTTATCTCTCTCTTCTCACCCTCTCCCTCCCTCCCTTTCTCTCTCCCTCCCCCCACCTCTCTCTCCTCCACATCTCTCTCCCCCTCTCTCCTCTCTTCTCTCTCTCTCTCTCTCTCTCTCTCTCTCCTCTCTCTCTCTCTCTCTCTCTCTCTCTCTCCTCACCTCTCTGTGTGTGTGCAGAAGAGAGAAATGAGG
>CM054156.1:39331740-39339240 GCA_028751875.1 Rapana venosa
GGTGTTCCTCACTACTTCCTACCATCACCTAAGGCCACAGCCTGCCTGTGCATTTCATGTGCGCTGTGCGCGCGACTGCAGTGTGACTGCAGCGCCTGCAGTGTGATGACTGCGCCTGCAGTGTGTGTGTGTGTGTGTGTGTGTGCAGTAGTAGCATGCGTAAGCCGTGCGCCTGTTAGGGGGAGGGGGTGGGGAGTGGGGTGGGGGGTTGGGTGGGGGTTCATGCACGCGCTAGTTCGTCTGGGAGTACAGTCACTGTGTTAGCCTAAAGTGCCTGGGATGTGATCAAGGAAAGAATGGAGGCTTGCGCTATGTGAGAATTCTGTCGAGTGAAGCGTATTATTTTATTATTATTTATTCTTTTCTACCGAGGATAATGGAATAAGCACTCATGTACTTTTTTTTACCAATAGTCCCCGTGTGTAAATTTTGTCATGTTTCCACCGGCACACAATAGCCTACTCTTCCGAAAAGCGGAACAGGATTTAACGTGTGCGCGAGATGTTCTGCATGTGTTCGAACACGGGGGGCTCGGTTTATAGTCTCATACGAAGGACTTGTAGTGAAGTGAAGTGTGTGTGTGTGTGTGTGAATGTGTGTGAATGTGGGTGCGTGCGTGTGTGTGTAGGTGTGTGTGTGTGTGTGTGTGTGTGAATGTGCGCGCGCGCGCGTGTGTGTGTGTGTGTGCGGGGGGGGGGGGGGGGGGGGGGGGGGGAGGGAGAGAGGGGGATTGATGCAATGAAAAAACCCCAGTAACAGCTGATGTGCCCAGATGTATTTTTCAAGGCAAAGGAGTGAGTGACATGTGTGGTTGGCAAAAAACAACAACAACCCGCTGTGCATTACGACTTCAGTTTTGCAAGGTGAAAGAATCATGTTACCATCAATGGTTGTTTCTTTGTTGTTGTTGTTGCTGTTGTTGTTGTTGTTCTTTTCGTTCCTGAGTTACAGAACTCCAAGGGTCACCAATATTGAGATTTTGCATATATTATGCGACCGTTTTTTTTGTTTTTTTGCTTACCATTAAGGTAGCCGCATTCCGACTTCGGGGGTATTTTTGCGATCTCAATGTGTCTAGGGTTATAAGTATTTTTTTGTCGGGGGGTGGGGTGGGTGGGGAGTGGGGGTGGGGGGGGGGGCATGAGATAGCCTGGTGGTGAGAGTGATGTATACGTGATCTGCTGACCCGGGTTCGAATCTCGTTCAAGAGGATTTTTTCCTCTGGAGTTAACATCAGTGGCCGACTCCACTCTCCCCAAAAGTCCTTCGGATGATACTGTAAACCGAGGTCCCGTGTGCGAACGCACGCAGAACATCTTCCGCACACGTTAAAACCCGTTCCGCTTTCTGGAAGAGTAGGCCATTGTGTGTCGTGGGAACGGATGACAAGTTTACAAAACTGCATACACATGGGGGATAGATGTAAAAAAAAAGCACATGAGTGCTTATTCCATTATCCTCGAAAGAAAAGAAAAGAATACATAAATAAATAAGATATGGAGGTTAACCAATCGTTTGAAGTTGCAAACGCTGGTTGAAGGGGTGGCTAGGAGTTTAAGTTGGAGCTGTTTTGGTTGAGGATATGCAGTAGTGGTGGTAGATAATTTTGGTTAGTTTTTCTAATTTTGTTGGTTTTTTTTAATTGTTTGTTGTGATATTTGTTTTGCTTTGTTCTTTCCATTGGGATTTTAAAATATTTTTTTAAATAGATGTATCTATTCATTCATTTGTTTGCTTGTTTTGTGGTTATTTCTTTCATGTATCATTTTCCTGTTGCTTTGTTTTGTTCTGTTTTTGGTCGTTGATTTATTTTTCTGTTTAGTATCTGGTGTTTATCTGACAGCTTTGACAACATCTGCAGTGTTAAATCTTTGTGGTCAGTTTACATTTAACTTTGACAACATTTGCAGTGTTAATACTTGAGGTCAGTTTACATTTAACTTTGATAACATCCGCAATGTTAATACTTGAGGTCAGTTTACAGTCAACTTTGACAACATCTGCAGTGTTAACACTTGTGGTCAGTTTACAGTCAACTTTGACAACATCTGCAGTGTTAATACTTGTGGTCAGTTTACAGTCAACTTTGACAACATTTGCAGTGTTAATACTTTGTGGTCAGTTTACAGTCAACTTTGACAACATCTGCAGTGTTAATACTTGTGGTCAGTTTACAGTCAACTTTGACAACATCTGTAGTGTTAATACTTGTGGTCAGTTTACAGTCAACTTTGACATCTGCAGTGTTAATACTTGAGGTCAGTTTACATTTAATTTTGACAACATCTGTAGCGTTAATACTTTGTGGTCAGTTTACAGTCAACTTTGACAACATCTGCAGTGTTAATACTTTGTGGTCAGTTTACAGTCAACTTTGACAACATCTGTAGTGTTAATACTTGAGGTCAGTTTACAGTCAACTTTGACAACATCTACAGTGTTAATACTTGTGGTCAGTTTACAGTCAACTTTGACAACATCTGTAGTGTTAATACTTGAGGTCAGTTTACAGTCAACTTTGACAACATCTGCAGTGTTAACACTTGTGGTCAGTTTACAGGCAACTTTGACAACATCTGCAGTGTTAATACTTGTGGTCAGTTTACAGTCAACTTTGACAACATCCGCAGTGTTAATACTTGAGGTCAGTTTACAGTCAACTTTGACAACATCTGTAGTGTTAATACTTGAGGTCAGTTTACAGTCAACTTTGACAACATCTGCAGTGTTAACACTTGTGGTCAGTTTACAGTCAGCTTTGACAACATCTGTAGTGTTAATACTTGAGGTCAGTTTACAGTCAACTTTGACAACATCTGTAGTGTTAATACTTGAGGTCAGTTTAAAGTCAACTTTGACAACATCTGTAGTGTTAATACTTTGTGGTCAGTTTACAGTCAGCTTTGACAACATCCGCAGTGTTAACACTTGTGGTCAGTTTACAGTCAACTTTGACAACATCTGCAGTGTTAATACTTGTGGTCAGTTTGCAAATGACTGTATATTGAACTGGACATCAGAAACTCTGTTCTCGCCAAGGCCATGTGGACGTTTGGCCGAGTGGTAACATCTACATCTGCAAAGCCAGACGCTGCTGGTTCAAATCCCTTTTGAAAGTAGCCTCTGTCTGCATCCGTTAGACCATCAATTATTCCATTATCCTCGAAAGAAAAGAAAAGAATACATAAATAAATAAGATGAGGTTTTTTGTCGTTGTTTTAGATTTCTGTTAACATTGGCATCTAGTTTTCATTTGACTACTTCCATGACATCTCTATCAGATAAAACACCAAACAGTGGTCCCGTTTCCAGCATACATTTCATTGTTCACCTGTCTTCATCACTGTTCGTTGTCAGTAGAAGCTCCACACAATGCCACCAGGGTTTGTCATAGCTCTCAGTTTCTGCTGAGTTCTACCATCTCCTGTAGCCCTCCCAGACCACTAACCTTGGTAATGTAGGTAATGTAGGATGTTGGTTGTCTGCCTCTTTTCCTTCTGCTCTCAACTCTGCCTTGGAGAACTGTCGTCATCAGATTTGTCTGTGTGTTTCTGTTTGCATGACCAACATATCTCAGTATGCGCTTACCAGTTTCAGTCAACATTTGTCTTTGCACTGAGAGCTCATCAAGAATGCTTTCATTTATTTTCCTGACTGACCATTTGACTCTTAGAATTCGATTGTAGAACCACATATCGGCTGCGTTTGTTTGGTATCGTTCCAATTTCTGCAGTGTCCAGGCTTCTGACCCATACAATAATATAGGCCAGATCAGTGTTTTGACAAATCGAATTTAGTTATTTAGGTATACCTCTGTCTTTCCAAACGCTGTTTAACTGAATCATCTTTTGCTTGGCCATATCGATTCTAACATCGATGTCTTATAGACAGGATTTATTATTCTCATTTACAGAGCCTAAATATTTGAAAATTTGAACACATTCCATATCTATCTATCTGTCTATCTATCTATCTATCTATCTATCTATCTATCTATCTATCTATCTATCTATCTATCTATCTATCTATCTATCTATCTATCTATCTATCTATCTCTCTATCTATCTATCTATCTATCTATCTATCTATCTATCTATCTATCTATCTATCTATCCATCCATCCATCCGTCTGTCTGTCTAGATAGATAGATAGCTAAATAGGTAGATATTGATATATAGATATGTATGTATGTATGTATACAAACATATGTTACACAGCTTGTCAAGAATACATAGTTATATCTTACAGTTTGTCAAACAAGTTCCTAAGTGCAAATGTTCATCATTTTTCATGTTTCGTGTTTTTGTTTTATTTTTTTGGTCAGTGTTTTGTTCTACGTTTTGCATAAGATATGCTTTAGCTTCAGCGTACTCTGGCGCTGATTGTGATTCAGTTAGCAAACTGTTATCTGCCACATGGGCGGAACACAGCCACGTGTATAGACTGTGGCCAGCCACTTTTCACAGCACAGGACAGCAGGTCAGTGCCAGTGACAAACACTCTAGTTGGGAAACATCCACACGACAGGAGTGCATGTGTTGACAAGGTGTGAGTTAGAGCAGCCAGGCTGTCATTGCATGCAGTGATGTATTGAACAGCGCTGGTGACTACACGTTCAAGGGCAATTAATGAATTAATGAGTCAACTAACACAGGGGATTAATTAGCGCCTAATTGGCCTTTATGGAAATACAGTTGATAGCAGGCATGTCAGCATTCCTGAATGGCAATGCGTGCCACGTGCCTGTGATTGAGAGAATGTCAGTGTAACTGGCGACATGTGAGGGCAACTGACAATACGAGAGTGGTGTAACTAACAATAGATTATATGAGGGTAACTGACAATACGAGAGTGGTGTAACTAACAATAGATTATATGAGGGCAACTGACAATACGAGAGTGGTGTAACTAACAATAGATTATATGAGGGCAACTGACAATACGAGAGTGGTGTAACTAACAATAGATTATATGAGGGCAACTGACAATACGAGAGTGGTGTAACTAACAATAGATTATATGAGGGCAACTGACAATACGAGAGTGGTGTAACTAACAATAGATTATATGAGGCAACTGGCAATATGAGATTGCAACTGACAATACAAGAGTGTAACTAACAATAAAAATTATATGAGTGGAACTGGCAATAATTTATGAGATTGCAACTGAAAATGCGACAGTCTAACTAACAATAAATTATATGAGTGCAACTTACAATATGACATTTGCAACTAAAAATACGATATTGTAACTAACAATAAATTATATGAGTGTAACTTACAATATGACATTTGCAACTGAAAATGCGACAGTGTAACGAACAATAAATTATATGAGTGCAATTTCACAATATGACATTTGCAACCAAAAAAGCGACATTGTAACTAACAATAAATTATATGAGTGCAACTTACAATATGACATTTGCAACCAAAAATGCGACATTGTAACTAAGAACAAATTATATGAGTGCAACTGGCAATATGACATTTGCAACTAAAAACGCGACATTGTAACTAACAATAAATTATATGAGTGCAACTTACAATATGACATTTGCAACTAAAAATGCGACATTGTAACTAACAATAAATTATATGAGTGCAACCTGAATATCAGATTGCAACTGAATATTTCGGGAGTGTAAATTGACAACATAGAAAAGCAGCGGACAACATTGAAGGTAACTGATAACACGATAATGTATTATTAAAAAAAAAGTTTTTGTTCTTTTTATCGAGGATAACGGAATAAGCACACATGTGCTTTTATACATACTGTCCTTGTGTGTATGTGGTTTTGTGAGCCAAACTGACAAAATGGGAGTGTAAAATGACAACATAGAAGTGCAGTTGACAACATGTGAGGGTAACTGACAACATGAGAGTATAATTAACAAAACAGATGTGCAACTGACAACACAGAAGTGTCACTGACAACATGGAACCTAATCTGACAACATTAAAGTGTAATTGATAACTCGAGAGTGCAACTGACAACAAGGAAGTGTAATTAACAACATGGAAGTGCAACTGACAACACAGAAGCACAACTGACAACACGGGAATGCAAAACTGACAACATGGAAGTGCAACTGACAACACGGGAATGCAAAAGTGACAACATGGAAGAGCAACTGACAACTTAGAAGTGTAATTAACAACACAGAAGTATAAAACTGACATCATGGGAGAGTAACTGACAACTCATCTAAAAGCGAGAAATCGTTAGAGAAGATAAATTGTCTTGTTCTTGTTCTTCTTGTTCTTGTTCTTGTTCTTCTTGTTGTTCTTCTTGTTGTTCTTCTTGTTGTTCTTCTTGTTCTTCTTGTTCTTGTTCTTCTTGTTTTGTTCTTCTTCTTGTTCTCTTGTTCTGTTCTTCTTGTTCTTCTTCTTCTTCTTGTTCTTTTGTTCTTGTTCTTCTTGTTGTTCTTCTTGTTGTTTCTTGTTGTTCTTGTTGTTCTTCTTGTTCTTCTTGTTCTTGTTCTTCTTGTTCTTCTTCTTGTTCTTGTTCTTCTTGTTCTGTTCTTCTTCTTCTTCTTCTTCTTGTCTTCTTCTTGTTCTTGTTCTTCTTCTTCTTGTTCTTGTTCTTCTTCTTCTTCTTCTTGTTCTTCTTCTTGCAACTGGCAATAATTTATGAGATTGCAACTGAAAATGCGACAGTGTAGCTAACAATAAATTATATGAGTGCAACTGACAATATGACATTTGCAACTGAAAATGCGACATTGTAACTAAGAATAAATTATAGGAGTGCAACTGACAATATGACATTTGCAACTGAAAATGCGACAGTGTAACTAACAATAAATTATAGGAGTGCAACTGACAATGTGACATTTGCAACTGAAAATGCGACATTGTAACTAACAATAAATTATATGAGTGCAACTGACAATATGACATTTGCAACTAAAAATGCGACATTGTAACTAAAAATAGATTATATGAGTGCAACTGACAATATGACATTTGCAACTAAAAATGCGACATTGTAACTAACAATAAATTATATGAGTGCAACTGACAATATGACATTAGCAAATAAAAATGCGACATTGTAACTAACAATAAATTATATGAGTGCAACTGACAATATCAGGTTGCAACTGAATATTTCGGGAGTGTAAATTGACAACATAGAAAAGCACTTGACAACACTTGTGGGTAACTGATAACACGAGACTGTATTATTCTTATTATTTTTTTATTTATTCATTTTTTTATCGAGGATAATGGAATAAGCACTTATGTGCTTTTTTACATCCAGTCCTCGTGTGTATGTGGTTTTGTGAATACAACTAATAATAATAATAAATGGAACTTATATAGCGCTATATCTTGCAAAGACAAATCAAAGCGCATAATACAACTGACAACATGGGAGTGTAAATTGACAACATAGAAGTGCAGCTGACAACATGTGAGGGTAACTGACAACATGAGAGTGTAATTAACAAAACAGATGTGCAACTGACAACACAGAAGTGTAACTGA
>CM054156.1:39349240-39354240 GCA_028751875.1 Rapana venosa
GATAGGGGAAAGTTGTGTGGCTGATAGGGGAACGTTGTGTGGCTGAGGATGATAGGGGAAAGTTGTGTGGCTGATAGGGGAAAAGTTGTGTGGCTGATAGGGGAAAGTTGTGTGGCTGATAGGGAAAAAAAAGAGTGGCTGATAGGGGAAAGTTGTGTTGTTGATGATGATACAAAAACTATGTGTGGCTAAATGATTTGACGTTGGTGTTACAAACACAGCGCGTTTTCCACACACACACACACACACACACACACAAAGTCTTGGTGTGACAAGATGGCACATAAAAAGGATGTGTGACTGAATGATATGACTTAGGTTTTTTTTTTTTTAAAACACAGTGGGATTAAACCCCATCACATCCACCACTGCTCCAACAGTAGCGTGTGCCAAAAGACGCTACCTGACCATCGTATCTGGTGATCTAGCCAGTAGCCCTTATCAACTGCCACCCACCCGTTGTCTTCCAACCCACCCTTACCAGCACCCTGTGCAGTGCCGGTGCCAGCCAGTTCCACTCCAGTGTTTCAATCCACTTGTGACACCATTAATAGCAACAATATGGGTAGCGTAGTAACCTGTGGACTAAGCATATGAAACATTTAGGTTTAAATGACTACCCAACGAAACAGACTGTGTCCCGCACAAATTGGCAGATGTGTCCCGATTTAGAAAGATGGCGTTGCAACAAGGTTCTGATTGCATGGGAGGTAATCCAATCACTTTGTGACTTAAGCTGGGTTTTTAAAAAAAACACAGTAGGTTTTCATCACGAAGCCCCATCACATCCACCACTGCAGGAAGGATTGAACAGAAAAGATGTGTGTCTGAATGATGTGGCTTAAATTGGTTTAAAAAAACAACAACAACAACACAGGGGGTTTTTAATGAGAAGTCTTTGGTGCAGGGGGGGAAAGGATGACACAGTGCCGAAGACCGGGCAAAGGGGGGGGGTCATTCGACGCCATAACATCCGGGGCAGCGCGTCAAGAACATTTTATAACCACCTCCACATGTGACAGTTACACGACGTTCTACACACCGTAACCCTTCGGTTTATTAACATCAGCAATTTGTTTGGTAGTAAACTAATTTGGCCAGACGTAGGGTTTTTAAAAAAACAACAACAACCCACACACACAGCAAAATGATGGCTGCAGAAGTTGAATGCCATCAGAAAGTTCTCGAAGCCATGGAAGTTGAAAGAAGTGTAGGGATTTTAGCTTATGAACAATGTTTTCTGAAAAATACACTTACCAGTGGAAACATTGTACGGATACATCGTGGGTGTGTGTGTGTGTGTGTGTGTTCCATCATAAGAGAGTGGCATCAGGGTCAGGTTTGACCATACTCATGCCTATCTGAGGTGGCTTCACTGCCTTGAGGTATCCCCCCCCCCCCCCACAACCCCCATACCCCCCTTTCTGCCTGCCTCACCCACGCCCCATGGAGCGTCACCTCAGTCGCTCTGATTCTGAAATCGCGGCGTTTTCACCTGGACCCATTCCCGAACTGCTGGTTTCTCGCTCTGCCTCTTCAACACACGAATCGTGGTTCGCGTCACCCTCAGCGGACGAAGGGTGGAAAGACGGCTGCGGGCAGCTGGGTGCCGGGGAACAACGGACAGAGATGGTCTTTCTGACGGAAAGACGGACAGAGAAGACGGGCCACAGGACAGAGAGGGACTACGACGATGTGTGCGGAGGGCAGGGGAGGCGTGGACCTCAGGCCTGGACAGAGTGGAGACAGCGAGCTCTGCAGCAGCCGTCCTTCAGTGCCCACTTCGCTGACCTTGCTGGCGTGGGGGCGAAGGGTCACAGGTCAGAGGTCAACAGGGCCCGGCGCGCTGGGAGCAGCAAGGGTCACTACAGGGGTGACCCCAAAGGTCAGTTGGGGGCGGGGAGGTCGCCCCGTGCGCACAGGCCTCTGAGGAGAACGCGCTCCACGGATTACATCTACGTTCCTAACCTGCCCTGCCTTTTGCCTGAGGTTAGTGTGCGTGTGTGTGTGTGTGTGTGTGTGTGAAGTGTAGTGTAGTGTGTGTGTAGTGTGTGAAGTGTAGTGTAGTGTGTGTGTGTGTGTGTGTGTGTGTGTGAAGTGTAGTGTGGTGTGGTGTGTTGTAGTGTGTGTGTTTATGTGTGTGTGAAGTCAAGTGTAGTGTGTGTGTGTGTGTGTGTGTGTGTGTGTGTGTGTGTGGAGTGGAGCGTGGTGTGGTGTAGTGTAGTGTAGTGTGGTGGGTGTAGTGTAGTGTAGTGTAGTATGTGTGTAGTGTAGTGTGTGTGTGAAGTGGTGTAGTGCAGTGTAGTGTAGTTTAGTGTGTGTGTGTGTGTGTGTGTGTGTGTGTGAAGTGTAGTGTAGTGTAGTGTGTGTGTGTGTGTGTGTGTGTTAAGTGGTGTGTGTGTATGTGTTGTAGTGTGTGAGTGTGTAGTGTGTGTGTGTGTGTGTGTGTGTGTGTGTGTTGTGAAGTGTAGTATGTGTGTGAAGTGTAGTGTAGTGTGTGTTTGTGTGTGAATTGTGTGTGAGAAGTGGTGTGTGAGTGTGTGTGAAGTGTTGTGTGTGTGAAGTGTTGTGTGTGTGTGTGAAGTGTAGTATGTGTGTGAAGTGTAGTGTAGTGTTGTGTGAAGTGTAGTGTAGTGTAGTGTGTGTGAAGTGGTGTGTGTGTGTGTGTATGTGTGTGTGGAGTGGAGTGTAGTGTGGTGTGGTGTGTAGTGTAGTGTGTGTGTGTGAAGTGTAGTATAGTGTATGTGAAGTGTAGTGTGTGAAGTGTAGTGTGATGTGGTGTGGTGTAGTGTAGTGCAGTGTAGTGTAGTTTAGTGTGTGTGTGTGTGAAGTGTAGTGTAGTGTGTGTGTAGTAGTAGTAGTAGTAGTAGTAGTCTTCACTGTTACGTCCTTTTACATAAAGTCATACCTGTTGTGTGTGTGTGTGTGTGTGTGTGTGTGTGTGTGTGTGTGTGTGTGTGCGCGCGTGCGTGCGTGCGTGCGTGCGTGTATGTGCGCACACCTGCTCTGTCAGTGTGTACTCCACTCTATGTGCACAGATGAGAGATAGAGACAGAGGGAGAGGGGGAGAGAGAAACAAACAGACAGACAGGCAGAGAGAGAGAGAAAGAGACAGACAGACAGACAGGCAGAGAGAGAGAGAGAGAGAGAGAGAGAGAGAGAGAGAGAGAGAGAGAGAGAGAGAGAGAGAGAGATACAGACAGACAGACAGATAGAACTCGAACTCGAACTCGAACTTTTTATTGAGAGTAAATGGATAAGCTCAGGGCTTTTTTACACCATGCTCTCAAAAAAAACAAAACAAAAAAACAACCCCCCCCACACACACACAAAAACCCACCACCAACAACAATCAAAAACCACCAAAAAACAAAACAAAAACCCAAACAAACAAAAACCCAACAACAATCCCCCCCCACCCTCCATCCCCAAACAAACCCGCAAACAATCATTATCAACAGTTTTAAAGACACCAAAATGAAAATTCAAAATTGATTATTACAATCAAACACTATAAATGAGAACTAGATACAATGACGATGAATGTCATACAAGGGAGACAATGGAGAAGGAAAGAAAAGCAAACAAACAAACACAAACAAGTATAAAAAAAAAATTAAAAAAAATAATAAAAAAAACCAAAAAAAAACCCACCACCACACACACACAACCACCGACTCAGAAACCACATTACAGAGAGAGACAGAAAGAGACAAAGAGACAGACAGGCAGACGGACGTACAGACAGCACCAAAACAGCAAAGGATATAGAGAGTGAGAGGAGGGGGGGGGAGTGGCTTACAGAGTTATGGACAGTGTGAGGACAGAAATAGATCAACAGGGAAAGGACAAAAAACAAAACAAAACAACAACAGCAAAGAGACGTGAAGAATGAACAGGCAGAGAGAGACAGAGACAGAGAGAGACGGACAGACAGACAGTCAGACAGACAGACCCAGCAAAATGGTTATTTTCCAAAGTTGTAAAAAGGCAGCCCCAGCCTCCCTTCTTGTCATCTGACCTTTTCCATTGTTGCTGGGCGGGGATCAGACATCAGTCCGTGATCCTCCGTTTCTCTCTAGCTTGCCCCAGTCATTCACACATGGCCATACACAGACAGACCTCAACATGGCCATGTACACAACAGACCTCAACATGGCCATGTATACACAGACCTCAACATGGCCATATACACACACCTCAACATGGCCATATACAGACAGACCTCAACATGGCCATATACACAGATCTCAACATGGCCATGTATACACTGACCTCAACATGGCCATATACACACACCTCAACATGGCCATACACAGACAGACCTCAACATGGCCATATACAGACAGACCCCAACATGGCCATATACAGACAGACCTCAACATGGCCACACACAAACAGACCTCAACATGGCCATATACAGACAGACCTCAACATGGCCATACACAGACAGACCTCAACATGGCCATATACAGACAGACCCCAACATGGCCATATACAGACAGACCTCAACATGGCCATATACAGACAGACCTCAACATGGCCATATACACACAGACCTCAACATGGCCATATACACACAGACCTCAACATGGCCATACACAGACAGATCTCAACATGGCCATACACAGACAGACCTCAACATGGCCATATACACAGACCTCAACATGGCCATATACACAGACCTCAACATGGCCACACACACAAATCTCAACATGGCCATATACACAGACCTCAACATGGCCACATAAGGACAGACCTGAAGATGTCCATGTAAACAAACCTCAACATGGCCATATACAGACAGATCTCAAGATGGTCATATACAGACCAACCTCAACATGGCCACACACACACACACACACACACATCACACACACACAACACACACACACACACACACACCACACACACACACACAACACACCACACACACACAGAGACCTCAACATGGCCATATACACACAGACCTCAACATGGCCACATACACACATCTCAAC
>CM054156.1:39369240-39376740 GCA_028751875.1 Rapana venosa
AATGCGAAGGCTGAAGGGTGTGTGTAACTTTCAGGGGTTTTCCCCTTTCAGACAAACGGAAAGACAGACAGACAACACAGCAGCCACAGACAGACAGCAGCAGAGATCCTGTAGGTAGTGATTGACAGGCTGCGGGGGGGAGATAAACATCAATTTTTTGTTTGGAGGGGAGTGTGTGTGGTGTGGGGGGGGGGGGGGGGGGATGGTGGGAGGAGAGGGCTGAGGAATGTAGGGAGAGAAAGGCGAGGGAGGGAGAGAGAGGGTAGGTGAGATTGAAATAGTGTTCTTGCACTAATAAGGTAGTGAGTGTGTGAGGTGAGTCGAAGTCAAAGTCAAAGTCAAAATTTATTTCCAGATGGTACTTTGAATAAGCAATGTATTTGCTTTTTTTTCATCAAGCCATCTATCTAAGAACAAATTTCTTAATGATTAATATTGAAATACTACATTATTGCATCCTTTACCATTAAATTAAACCAGTAAAGAGGAAGATCGATTAAGGTAATACATTGAAAAATACAAATTACCACATATACATATACACGCACGCACATACTGATACTCATGTGTGTGCGTGTTTATTTATTTTATTTATTTTTAAAAATATTTCGAGGATGTTGGACTAAGCACTCGTGCGCTTTTTTGGGTACATCCAGTCCCCCTGTGTTTGCAGTTTTGTAAAAATTTTCCATCCGTTGTGTGTTTGTATGTATGTGTGTGTGTGTGTGTGTTTGTGTATGTGTGTGTATCTGTGTGTAGGTTGGGGAAGGGAGGTTATGCATTGAATGCACACGCGCGTGTGTGTATGTATGTGTACTTGTATTTAACAAAGGGAAGGGGTAAGTGTGTATGTGTATGTGCGTCCGTGCGCGTGTGCACGCGTGTACTCTGTGTGTGTGTGTGTGTTTGCGTACGCGTGCTGATGCGCGCGCGTGTGTAAGTACATACGTGTGCACGCATACCTGTGACTGCGTAAGCAAAAGCGATAGGCCGCTGAGTCAGTGTGTGTCTTGTCTCGACATGCCCCAAGCCCCCAAACACACAAATGGCGTCACTGATACTATCGCCACCCGTTTTTCTCCCCCGCCCCCCTCAACCACTCTACACTATACCCACCTCCCTGCTGTTCTGCACCCCGAATAAACTCAACCATTTTTGACCTGCACATAACCGGGTCTCGCCACCCCCACCACATCCTCCTCCCCCCCCCCCCCCCCCCCCCCTTCCCCCACCTACTCTACCCGACCCTATATCCCCTCCCCTTCTTCCCCTTAAACCGGAATTAAAGACCGATAACTTGTATGATAGGCCGATAGAGCCAGAAGGAGGCGTGTGACTGGTGTGAAGTGTGTGTGTGTGTGTGTGTGTGATAAAGCCCTGGGACTTCATCCGGATAAAGTTGTGTTGTGAAGGTGAACTTGGGTGTGTGTGTTACGTAGGGACTTACAAAAGGATGAAGGATAATCGCGAGTGGTGGTAGGAATATGTTGGAAACAAGAAGAGTGCGTGTATGTATGTATGTATGTATGTATGTATGTATGTATGTATGTATGTATATGTGTGTGTATGTGTGTGTGTGTGTGTGTGTGTGTGTGTGTGTGTGTGCGTGTGTGTGTGAATTGAGCCCGGTCTTTTGGTGTGTTGTGTGTTTCTGTGAGAGATAAAAAAAAAGAAGAAAACCCAACAGCAACGGATGATTGTGTGTTTTACAAAAAAAAACTAACATTGCGGCATTTTTTAGTTTTAGAGGAATTGTCAGTGAAGTTTCTCAGCCGTGGTTTGTTCTTGTGTCAAGATTTTTCTGTTTTTGTTTTCGGTGCATGGTAGCTAAATGACAGAAGAATGAAAAGTATTGTGATATACGAACAGGGAATGATTTAAAACATAAATTATGAGAAATTCGTATAGGTTACAGGCATAGCTAATAAAATGAAAAACGTCGACAGGTAAAATATCTGTCACATAATACAGCACAAGCCAGTGTGTGTCAGACTCTGCAAGAAAAAAGAAAACAACGTCCTGTTTTCTACGTTTACAAATCAGAGACCATTTAAAGATCAGTGATATTTTGGCCATTTAAGGACACACACGTGTGCAAGTACGCTCGTGCGCACTGGCACCTATGGGCGCGCGTATGTAAGTGCACACACACAGAGGCACACACACACACAGAGGCACGCATACACCCACACCCACACATACACACACACCCACACATACATATACACGTTGACTTTAACCCACATAGTGTTACTGGTGTCTGGTGACAAAAGATAGGTATTTTAAAAAAACCCCATATTTTCTTAATATTGATGAGTTGTGGTTCAATCTATCAATAATCCCAGTCTCCTTGTATGTAGGCATTCACAGAAAATAGAGATTTTTTAAAACAGTATTTTCTTAATATTGATGAGCTGTGTGTCAATCTATCAACGATCCAGTCTCCTTGTATGTAGGCATACACAAAAAATAGAGATTTTTTAAAACAGTATTTTCTTTATATTGATGAGCTGTGTGTCAATCTATCAACGATCCAGTCTCCTTGTATGTAGGCATACACAAAAAATAGAGATTTTTAAAAACAGTATTTTCTTTATATTGATGAGCTGTGTGTCAATCTATCAACGATCTCAATATCCTTGTATGAGGCATACACAAAAATAGAGATTTTTTAAAACAGTATTTTCTTTATATTGATGAGCTGTGTGTCAATCTATCAACAATCCCAGTCTCCTTGTATGCAGGCATACACAAAAAATAGAGATTTTTAAAAACAGTATTTTCTTTATATTGATGAGCTGTGTGTCAATCTATCAACGATCCAGTCTCCTTGTATGTAGGCATACTCAAAAAATAGAGATTTTTTAAAACAGTATTTTCTTTCTATTGATGAGCTGTGTGTCAATCTATCAACGATCTCAATATCCTTGTATGTAGGCATACACAAAAAATAGAGATTTTTTAAAACAGTATTTTCTTTATATTGATGAGCTGTGTGTCAATCTATCAACAATCCCAGTCTCCTTGTATGCAGGCATACACAGAACATAGGGATTTTTTAAAACAGTATTTTCTTTATATTGATGAGCTGTGTGTCAGTCTATCAATGATCTCACTTCCCTCTATGTAGGCATACAGAGAAGGAAGAACAATCATCATGATAAAAATTATGTTGTTCACAGCAGCATTCGGTGGAGTAGGGTGGAGTAGAGTAACACGAAAATAGGGACATGCACCCGAAAGTTTTGAGCAGCCCAGAGGGATGTAAGGTACACTGCTTGGAAGATGGCGTGAACATATGTGTGCCTGTGGGAGAGAGAGAGAGAGGAGAGAGAGAGAGAGAGAGAGAGAGAGAGAGAGAGAGAGAGAGCAATGAATAGACAAGGAACATTTTTTTAATGGATGGAAAAGAATAAGCACTCTGATGGGGTTTTTTGTTTTTGTTTTGCATCCAGCCCTCAGTCAAAATAAGTATATCAATTAACCAACTGAATCATTCAACTAAGTAATCAACCAATGAAAGTTATCAAGAATTAGGGGAAAATTTCAATAACATAAAAAAGAGAGACACTGACAATCACAAGAGAGAGAGAGAGAGAGAGAGAGAGAGAGAGAGAGAGAGAGAGAGTACAACGCAATGACAAAAGTTTATCGTGGCAAGCTTTCAAGCCCATTCACTAGGGGACAGTGGGAAGGGGACTGGGCACAAAAACAGAACTATTTAAACAAGAAGAAAAGAAACCGAGAGAGAGAGAGAGAAGTTTATTGTGGTAAGCTTTTAAGCGCACTCACAAGGGGACATTGGGCACAAAAGCACATAACTATTAAACTAAGAAGAACACAAAAGATGCAGAAGCAGTCCCAGATGATTTATTCAAATAGGCCCCAGCCCCTTATGAAGGGGAATGGGAACAAGACGATATATGGTATCATAAATATAGTGAAATGTCATTTGATCACTAAGTTGTACTCTGCATCACAAAGTGACACTTTCTCTAAGCTTAAAAGCCTTGTACAAGAAGAAAGAACATTTCTGTATAACTTTATGATTTGAACAAGACATCAATAAATTCAATTTAAACAAGCAAGGTTTCTTGTAATATTTTGGTTGAATAAATTTCACTCTAAGGTCATGTAATCGTTGGCAACAAAGAACAAAGGGGACTTCATCTTCCTGTGACACATTGCATAACGGACATAACAAATCATGATCATTATATGTTCTGTATCTTAAACGATGTACATTCAAAGCAGATATGTCAAGTCTAAATCTTGCCGTAACATAATGTTTCAATTGTCGATTCATATCAAGCTGTAAAAAGCGTTTTAAATCATGCCCAATACAATTATGCTCTATAAAAGTAAAATCTTTGGCTAGCGTATTGTGATGTTTCAGTTTTGCCACCGACAGTCAAGCAATCATTGGCGAAAACCTTTAATGAATCCACAAACATCACCCACACCTTAATTCAACCACACATCTCCAAAACCATTTCCATTTAAACAGACACGCACTCTTGATATTCAGTTTGTCTTTCCTCTTGCTTCTAAATTATCACACAGAGAGAGAGAGAGAGAGAGAGAGAGAGAGAGAGAGAGAGACAATGACAATGACAAATTCTTTTATTTCGAGGATAATGAATAAGCACTCATGTGCTTATTACATCCAGTCCCTGCCCGTAGGGATACATCTTAACAATAACCCAACACTTATACTCTCACACAGTAGAAACAAAGGGGAATAACGCTTTAAATAAACACACACAAAACAACAACAAACAACAGAGAGAGAGAGAGAGAGAGAGAGGAGAGAGAGACAGATAGACAGACAGACAGACAGAGCATGGTTGTGAAAGCCAGGTCCACCATTGCATCACGTGATGACCCATACCAGGAAAGCATGGCGTGAGGAGGGGGGGTGTCTGTCGCAGGGAGCAGTATAGCTGACACATGACATAGAGCACTCTCCACTTTCCCTCTCGCCCTCTGCACTGATAGGCCACACACCACCAGCATTTATTTGCCACTTTTCCTTCAGTTTTCCTATGTGACCAATACATTCATACCGTAGGTATTAAGGCATCCACAGAAAAAAAACCCATAAAAAAGACTAGCCTCTGACTGAAAACTCGTGTAATTTTGCACAAATTTGGTAAGTTTGATTTCCCCCCCAGCAAACACTGTACCCCCTCAGTCCTTTGTAGTCTGCCAGCTTCCTAAGCACAATGTGGATGCGTGGGGTCAACACTGTAGGAACACAAGCGATCTTCATTTTATTGACAATTTTCAGCTTTCTCGTGACTACCTGTATTGTTCTATGGCCTAATCCCCCCCCCCCCCCCATCCCCACAAAAGCATAGTATTTTTTTTCTATAGGTCAACAAAACTGAAAATCAGCCGATTTTTTTTTCGCCTTCTGACTAGCACTCTATAGAAGATACTACATGACCCGCAAACTAAAGGTGGAGTGTGGCCATATCTCCACCACACAGGGGGTATGACATGCTTTTCCTGAAGACCAGCCTAGTGCAGCCTTTGTACACAAGATATGGCCACAACTCTACACATCTAGGGAGAAAGTGAAGCCTAGGATGTCTGTCTGTATTTTCCACCCTGAACAAACACTCCCCCCCCCCCCCTCCCCGTCCCACAACCTCGCCAACCTTTGAGGCTGGTTGAACCAACCAGCTGTTCTCTACATTTGGCTGTATGTTTATATTTTCTTTCATTTCCAGGATGGTGGAATAAAGTACTCACGTGCTTTTTTACATCCAGTTCCAGTGTGCATGCGGGTTTTGTGAATGTTGTCATCCGTTCCCACTGGCACACAATGGCCTACTCTTCGGACAAGCGCGACACAGGATATAACGTGTGCGCGCAAGGTGTTCTGCTTGTGTGCCACACATGACCTCGGTTTATAGTCTCCTCCGATGGACTTTTTGAGGGAGTGTAGTCGGCACTGATGTTAACTCTAGGGGGGAAGAAATCCCCTTAAACGGGATTCGAACCCGGATCGGCAGATCGCGAGCGCAATGCGCAACGCTCTAACCACCAGGCTAGATCCCGTTTATGTCCTTCGGAGGAGACTATAAACCGAGGCCCGTGTGCGAACGCATGCAGAACATCTTGCGCACACGTTAAATCCTGTTCCGCTTTTCGAAAGAGTAGGCCATGGTGTGCCGGTGGGAACAGATGACAACATTTACAAAACCGCATACACACAGGGACTGGATGTAAAAAAGCACATGAGTGCTTATTCCATTATCCTCGATATAAAATTAAAAAAAAAAAAAAAGTCATCTGAGCGCTTTGATTTGTTGCTTTACAAGATTCAGCGCTATATAAATTCCATACCTTATTATTATTATTATTATTATTATTATTATTATTATTATTATGATGATGTGATGTTAAATTAAATAGGGACCATGCATGTCGAAACACAGTGGAGAAGAGTGCACCCTTCCTTCACCTTCATTCTTCGACAGGAAAACAGCAGACAGAAGTTAGTAGTGACAAACAGAAAACATCACACACACACACACACACACACACACACACACACACACACACACACACCCACACAAGCACACAGAGAGAGAGAGAGAGAGAGAGAGAGAGGAGAGAGAGAGAGAGAGAGAGAGAGAGGAGAGAGAGAGAGAGAGAGAGAGAGAAGAGAGAGAGAGAGAGAGAGAGAGAGAGAGAGAGAGAGAGAGAGAGAGAGAGAGAGAGAGAACGAATGCAGTTGGGTTTAGTGTGTTGTGACACTCCTCAGTCATCCTAGACACTAAAGTTAGAGACTTGTACTTCTTTATTCATTGGCATTGTGCATCGTCTGGCGCCACTCATAGTATAATGACAAGACGTGAAATCGAAGAATGAACGAACAGTCTGCATGGCAGGAGGAATTTGTCAATGGCGTCTGCAAAGACACGAAGCAACGATATATAATAATGTATAACATCACTTCTCTCCATTTTGAATGAAACTCCACTGGCTTCTAATCCCATATCGAATAGAAGTCAAAGCAGCTGTTTCAGTACTTTGTGCTTTTCCATGGATCTGTGGCTATCATCCTTTGTTGGGTGTCAGGAGAGGACTGCCGATAACAGCTATGCCTTCTGGGTAACAGAAACAACGAAACACATACATTGGCTTGTTCGGTGTGGACTTAACTTTCAATAGAGAACTGTCACAGCTCTGGTAACACACCCTGAAGCAACGAAACAAGAGACACAACGTCACATGTTGCTCATTGTAAACAAAAAATTTAAAAAAACCCACCAAACCAAACCACACCACCAGAACAACAACTGTACCCATCAGTGGTGAAACCTGCTCAAGAGGAGCTCAACCTCTTCACGACCAAGCTCCAGGAGTCCCCCACTCCACATCCAGAGGAAGACCAGGACAAGAACAGCAGAAGAACCCCCTCCCCCCCACCCCACCCCACCCCATCCCACCCCACCCCACCCCACCCTGCCCCCCACTCTACACACA
>CM054156.1:39381740-39391740 GCA_028751875.1 Rapana venosa
GCCCGATCAGCCCACTCATTAGAAAATAATCCTATATGTGAAGGAATCCAGCAAAAGGAAACATGAATTCCTCTTAAACACAGAAGATTTATGAAGTATTTGACGTTTAGTATAAGTTTAGTAGGTTGCTTATAAATTGTAGACTTTAAGGCATATCGTACTGATTTTGAATCCAGACAAAGTAATATATGAAAGAAAGAGTATGAATGATCTAAAATGAAATTCAAAGCCATGACAATAGCGATCAGTTCAGCTGTAAAAACAGATCGATTTTTACCAACATGATATGACTTTTCTATTTTTAGCGCTGGTATGACAAATGCTGAACCTGCTTGATGGTTATCTAAAAGTGAGCCATCTGTATAAATTTTTAAGACAATGACAATAATTATGTTGTATATGTGAATGAACATTAACTGCCATTATATTTGGATTCTCATTCTTTTTCATGTTGATATAATCAACATCAAATTGAGCTTGTTTCATTTCCCAAGCAGGACAAACTGGAATTGCCCTTTGTGGGTCTACATCATATTTTAAAATTTCAGAACGCTCATAAAGATCTGATGTGTAGGTACTTATTGTCATCAAAGAGTTTATGTTTCGGGCTCTTTTGGGAAAATCAGTTTCAGACCTCATTTTTATTTCTTCTGAAGCAAAGTTTTCAGATGTAGAACCTATCAGAATATATTTGGCACATACAAGTTGTCGGTACTCATCAAGTGGTGTCATTCCAATTTCTTTATATGTATCAAGTGCAGAGGCATGAAATGGCACACCTAGAGCGAGTCTGTATGCCTTACAGTCTACACTTTGAAGCTTCTTTAGTAAATACTTAGGTGCGCTAAAAAAGACTTCTTGTCCATATGATAATTTAGATCTAATTAGAGAAGTAGATAAAAGTTTCAGAACTGTAATGTCTTGTCCCCAATACTGCTTTCGTACAATTTTTAGCAGATTCAAACATTTTCTTCCTTTAGTTAAGATATATTCAATATGGGCATTCCAATTTAACTTTGAGGAAAGAAAAACACCTAAAAATTTTATTAAGTGTTTATATTCAACTATCTCATTTTCAATTTTGAACACAGGCAAGTTGTCTGGATTGCCACCATTGTTAAAAAGCATCATATGCGTTTTTTGTGTAGATAATTTTAGGCCATTTTCAATTATGTACTTATTTAAATTATCAAGGTCTTTTTGGTATAGTTTTTTAATATAGTTTAAAGACCTTTTCGGTGTGTTTTGTTTCATGGTAACATTCATCCACATGCATATGTCGTCTGCTATTGTACTAAGACAACGTTCTGAGACAAATGTCTAGGAAGATCATGTAACATGATCATGTGTGCGTGTGTGTGCGCGTGTGCGCTTGTATGTGAGTGTGTGTGTGTGTGTGTGGTGTGTGTGTGAAATGTCCCTTATCAAGAGGCTATCACACACAGGGAAAAACACACACACCCTCGTGATATTAGGCTGCACAGGAGTGGCATGGCGGGGGCGGGGTGTGGGGTGGGGGGGGTGGGGTAAGGTTAGAGCTGGGGGTGGGGGTGGGGTGGGGGAGAAGAAAGGTGGGAGGAGAGAGGGGGAGGGTGTGCACTTGAAACGTTTCTGTCACCATAATGTAATGGGTGGCGCTGCCCGAATTTCATGCGAAGAACTGTTCTGTAAAACACAACACAACACAATGCGATGTGACAAATGCAATGCAACACAATACAATACATTACAGTGTATTTCAGTACAATGAAGTACAATAGAGTACGATGCAGTACAATATACACCACGTTGCATTACAAGACATTATATTATAATAATGCAGTACGATACAACACAATACCACACGGTACAAGACAATGTTAAAACAACGCGGTACAATGCATTGCAATTACAATCTACTACAGCACAATGCAGCAACAATACAATACAGTAAAATGCATTATGATACAATACGGGATAGCTCAGTGGTCAGAGCACTCGCCTCCTCCCCCCCCCCCCCCCCCCCCCCCCAGCCAAGGTTAAGCAGCGTCGAGCGTGGTTACCACTTGGATGGGTGACCGTTTGCGCGCCTTGGCTTCAGTACAATCCCCCAGTTCACCCAGCTGTAAATGGGTGCCTGCCTTCTTTAGGGTCAGGGAAGGTCAAGCAACGAGGGAGAGGAGATGGGCGCCGCCCTCAATATGCTGGCCCTAGAGAAGTGAGGTCTCTGACGCCTCACTCCCCTACGATCGGGGACACCTTTACTTTGACTTCGAAGAAGCGCACCGCGCTGAGATACAGGAATGAGGTGTCTATGAAATAACCAGTGTACGACAGAGCAAATATAATAATAATAATAATAATAATAATAATAACAATAATAAATGGAATTTATATAGCGCTGAATCTTGTAAAAAAACAAACAAATCGAAGCGCTTGCACTCAATCATTTACAGGCATGCAACTCTCCTTAAACATAATGAACAACAGATTTCAAAACCATGCGCGCGCACGTATGCACGCATGCACGCACACACACGCACATACACACACATACACACACACACACACACACACACACACACTCGAAACAACACTTAGAAGGTGAAAGATGCTGTTGAAAATTAGGGACAGATATTTGGGGGGGAAGTCTCAGGTAGGAAATAAGTGTGTTTTTAGGCTGGATTTGAAGGTATCAAGTGAAGGCTTTTGTCGAAGTGAAAGAAGGAGGTCATTCCAGGTGGATGGACCAGAAACAGAGAAGGAGCAACGGCCAACAGTGGTTTGTTTGAATCTGGGTGTTCGAAAGCACAAAGTATCTGCGGCTGAACGAAGGGAACGGGATGGAGTGTACAGGTGAAGACAGTTACAGAGATAAGGGGGTGCAGATTTGTGGAGACATTTGAAACAGAGGGTATTGATTTTATACTCCAGTCTTTGTGAGACAGGCAGCCAGTGAAGAGATCGCAGAAGAGGAGTGATGTGTTCAGAATTTTTTCTTTCTTAGGACCAGTCGAGCTGCAGAGTTTTGTATGCGTTGAAGAGAGTGGATAGATGATGCTGGTAGGCCAGCCAAAAGAGAATTACAGTAGTCTAAACGTGAAAGAATGAGAGATGTGACAAGCTTGGAAGTTGCATCAGTGGACAGATACTTGCGAATCGCGCTTATGCGCCGTAATTGATAGTAGCAAGACTGGCAGGTCTGGGTGATGAATTTTTTTCATAGAGAGTGTGTTGTCAAGAACTACTCCTAAATACTTCACAGAGTTGGACAAAGGAACTGACGTATTGCCGAATTCTATTGAAGTTTTTGCGATAGAGGAAAGTTTATGTTGGGTCCCTATGAGCATGGCTTCGGTTTTATCGGCATTAAGTTGTAACTTGTTCTGAGTCATCCAGTTTTGAATGTCTTGAAGGCAGTAGGACATATTTGTCAGGAGGGAAGGCAAGTTTTCAATATAACAACCAGAGGGAGATTTTGAAATGGCATTCACTGTGAATGGATGGATGGGTGGATGGATGGGTGGATGGATGGGTGGATGGATGGATGAATAAAAGGATGGATGGGTGGATGGAAGGATGAATGAATGAATGGATGGAAGGATGGATGGAAGGATGGATGGAAGGATGGATGAATGGATGAATGAAAGGATGGATAAAAGGATGGATAGATGAAGGATGGATGGATGGATGAAAGGATGGATGGATGAATGAAAGGATGGATTGATGGAAGGATGGATGGATTAATTGATGGATAGATGGAGGGACAGACGGGCGGTCGGACGGACAGACGGATGGATGGATAGATGGATAGATGGGAGAATGGATGGCAGGATGGATGGATGGATGGAATAATGGATGGATGGATGGACGGACAGATGGATGGAAGGATGGAAAGATGGATGGATGGATAGTTGGATGGATGGATGGATGGATGGACGGACGGACGGATGGATGGAGGAATGGATGGATGGATGGACGGACGGATGGACGGATGGACGGATGGATGGATGGATAGATGGACGGATGGATGGATGGATTGATGGACGGCTGGCTGGATGGATGGATGAGGTACCGTCCCGAGACTGGGGTTGACGTGCCATGGATCTCCAAGTCAGTCTGTCTTGGGCCAGTAGTTCCATATAAGGCACTAACTCAGCCAGCCTACTACTGCCTGCTGTCCAGTCTTCGACATCCTCTGTCCATTGACGTCTGGGTCTTCCTCTCTCTACCTCTCCTTCCTTCCTTCCTTTCTTCCTTCCTTCCTTCTTTCCTTCTTCTCCACCTGTCAGCACTGTTTGAAGTAGACAACCCTGTCTCGTTATGATCATGGGCAAAGGTATGGCAGTTTAAAGATTTGGGTTGTTCTCAATAGTCAAGTCAAGTCAAGTCAAAAACACTTTAAACATCCCATGAAGGGCAGTCACAGTTACAATTATTATAGTTCTTTTTTTGAGTTTTAGTCAAATGAGGACACTTTGGTTTTAGTAGTTTGTTTTCACAATCACAAAGGCAACACCAGAGAACATTCAGAAGTAAATTCAAATTCTCAAGCTACCATCACTCCTCTCCCTTGCTGTTTTACCTTCCCTGACCCTAAAGAGGGCAGCAGGTACCCATTGACAGCTGGGTGAACTGAGGGACTGTGCTGAAGCCAAGGCGCGCAAACGGTCACCCGTCCACTTGGTAACCATACTCAATGCTGCTTTACCTTAGCTTGCGGTTCGCATTTGTTTTTTTTCCAGTAATTGCTTTTGGAGTTCTCGTTGGTTCACCTTTGCTTTCTGATAATAACTTTGAAAGTTCGTTTAAGTTCGTCTTTGTTTTCCGACGATAGCCTATAGAGGTATTTAAGGTTGACCTTTATTCTGTGAAAGCAACATGGAGTTCTTTGCAGTTTGAAATTCTGCAGTTCTTAAACGTGTCCGTGTACTATTACTGTGGCTGCTGCTGCTATTACTGCTACTTTCACAACTACAGGATTGTCGCTTGGCTACTTCTGTTTCTGTTACCATTCTTGATACCACCACCACCACCACCATTACTGCAATACAGGATGCAAGAAGTGCTGTTTGTTCTTTGTTGTTGCTAGTGATGGTGGTACAAAAGTCCAACTACTTGAACTGCTGCTGTTGTCAATATGCTACTGCTGTTACTGCTGCCATTGCTGCAGCTGTCATGGCCGCTAATGGTATTGCTGATAATACTGCTACTGTTATACTATCAATTACTTCTGTTGGTGCTTCTGCTAATAATGCTGCTATTATTTCTGCTATTTCTGCAACTTAAACTGCTGCTAACAATGCTGCTATTACTGCTGCAAACAATGCTGCTGCTACTATTGCCACTATTATTGGTAAGACTTCTGATAATACTGCCGCTCATACTGCTGGTGTTATTCTTAATTCTGCTGCTAATACTGCTGCTAATACTACTGCTGTCACTGTTAATTCTGCCGCTAATACTGCTGCTGTTACTGTAATTCTGCTAATACTGCTGCTGTTAATCTTAATTCTGCTGCTAATACTGCTGCTGTTACTCTTAATTCTGCTGCTAATGTTGCTGCTAATACTGCTGCTGTCACTGTTAATTGTATCGCTAATACTGCTGCTGTTACTGTTATTCTGCTGCTAATACTGCTGCTGTTACTCTTAATTCTGCTGCTAATACTGCTGCTGTTACTCTTAATTCTGGCGCTAATTTTACTGCTGTTACTGTTAATACTACCGCTAATACTGCTGCCGCTAATGTTAATACTGCCGCTAAGACTGCGGCTGTCACTGTTAATTTCGCTGCTGAGACTGCAGCGACTGCTGTCTGCTGTTGACAGAGATAGTGGACCCACATCAGGGGAAATGGAGATCTACTATCTCTGTCAACAGCAGTCGCCCTTTCCCCCAGCCAGACACCCTACAGCGGGTCAGTGTGGGCGTGGAAGAGTGTGTGTATATGGTGAAGAAGACAGGCAGGGAGTGGTCTGTAGCAGGTCACTGTCTTCGCCCTCACAGGGTGTGACTACTATCTGTCTGTCTCTCTGTCTGTCCCTCTGTCCTCCTCCGCCTGTCCGCCTGTTTGTTTAAGGATAGGGGGTGTTAAGAAAACACTCACCCTGTCTACCTACCTACCTACATGCCTACTGCAGTCATATCTTCTTCTTTCCTTCCATAAGTCATTTCTCTGTCGCATCGTCAGTCTGCTCTCTCTCTCTCTCTTGTCAGAGTAAGTTTAATAAGTGTGATCTTCACTGCAAAGTTGCCCTTTTTTGTTGTGTGACTACTTTATCTATGTCATTGCTGCTGCAGTCACAGTCTTTAAAAGAATGACTCAATAAAAGAATAAATAAAAAACAATTTTCTGACCGGTTTGTCTTGAGTCATATCACCGACGTGGAGGTTTGATTTTGATGTTAGGTGTTCCCCAGTTTAACACACCGGCTTCATGTGGAATATGCACCCTCGCTGACTGACTCTCTCATCTCACCTGGGATGCTCTGTGAAGATGTGAAGCTAAAAATCCAGTGTCTTGCCCGCGTCTCAAAGAAAAGGCATCGGAGGGGTGGAGTGTCCGGCAGTGAGGAGATAGGACAGAGGACAAGGCTGGCATTTCTGGGAGCTTCGGCCACAACTGGGTCTTGGTCTTCCATTGCCTGTTTAAGTCTGTGAAATCCCTCCGCGTGTTAAAAACAACAACAACAAAACAACAACAAAACAGCAACAACAAACAACAACCCCAGTTCTGTTTTCGAGAGAGAAAGCGGTGTTACAGAAGTTGGAGGTCGTTGATTTTCTTCAGTGGGGGTGAGTGTTGGACAGGTGTTGACTGACCTGCTCCAGTGTGTGAGTGTTGGACAGGTGTTCAAGGTCACTGACCTGCTCCATTGTGTGAGTGTTGGGCAGGTGTTGAAAGGTCATTGCGTCACTTCAGTGCGTGAGTGTTGGGCAGGTGTTGAAGGTCATTGCATCACTTCAGTATGTGAGTGTTGGGCAGGTGTTACAGGTAACTGAACCGCTTCAGTGTGTGAGTGATGGATTAGTGTTGAAAGATCACTGACCTGCTCCAGTCAGTGAGTGTTGAGCAGGTATTAGAGGTCACTGACCTGCTCCTGTCAATGAGTGTTGGACAGGTGTGTGTGTGTGTTCCGTGTGTTGAGGAGAAAGAGCGTGGCGCCTTAAGCGCATAGGAAGCCGGATCAAGATGCAGACGAGCAGTTTACTGAGCGGGGAGGTCAGTGCGTCTGTCGGTGCGGACGGGGAGGAATACTCTTGGTTCTGGGATGTCCAGTACCTGTCCGGGTCCACGTCTGTCGTCTGCTTTAAGGTCAGTCGTCTTCAATGCGAAAACTATGCATGCACATATGAATGAACAAATGAGTAACTAAATGGAAAGATGCAAGGAGTGTGTACTGCTGAGCCATACTAGACCTTGTTTCCAAGAAGACCGACGTGGCCAAAGAAGGTGAAACTATAGGCTCACGAGACAGAAGGAGTCAAATTACTATACTACTGCTGCTGCTGCTGCTACTACTGCTGCTACTGCTGCTACTACTGCTACTGCTGCTGCTACTATTGCTACTGCTGGTGCTGCTGCTACTACTGCTGGTGATGCTGCTACTGCTGCTGCTGCTACTACTGCTGCTGCTGCTGCTGCTGCTACTGCTGCTGCTGCTGCTGCTATTGCTGCTGCTGCTGCTGCTGCTGCTGCTACTACTGCTGCTGCTGCTGCTACTACTACTACGACGACGACTACTATTACTACTACTAGTGCTGCTGCTGCTGCTACTGGTTTTACTAAGTAGCGGTTTAAATTCGGGCATTCTATTGCACTTTTGATATGGAAGGAATGCAGAATGTTTAATCAACACATACAAGCCATCACTCACAGATGACATTCCGTTTATTTTTTCATGACACTCATCCAGATCATTACCTTTCATTTGCGCAAAACCCATCATGTTGTGGTTACATCGTGTTACGATTTTGTTCTGTAAATTGTTGTGTTTGGTGTTCTAACATCATATTTGACACAGCCACAGCCACACACAGAGACAGATAGATAGATAGATAGATAGATAGATAGATAGATAGATAGAACATTGAAAATTGAACACTTGGGCCACTATACAAAATATGTTTGGGTAGGGGAAGATAAGCATCATAGCAGAAAACGTTTTTAACCATTTCGCATTTCCAGTTCTGCAAGTACACAGAATCACACTCAATGTCTTCTCTTATCATCATCCCCATCCTCCTCTTCAGCATCTGTATAATCATCGCCATCAGCATCTTCATTACCTATAGTAGCAGCTGCAGCAAGTATATCAACATCACCATCATTACTCTCATCGTCTGCGTCATCATCCTAAATATCATCTTCTTCATCATCTACATTTTCATCATTTTCTTCAACCTGTTCAGTCATCATCGTCACGATCATCATGTATGTGTGTGTGTGTGTGTGTGTGTGTGTGTGTGTGTGTGTGTGTGTGTGGTAGAGAGAGAGAGGAGAGAGAGAGAGAGAGAGAGAGAGAGAGAGAGAGAGAGAGAGAGAGAGAGAGAGAGAGAGAGAGATGAGCTTTAACATTTATCCGTAAGCTCCTGAGCTTTTGAAGAAAAACAATTCGAGAACGGCATTTCTTGTTTATCAGATCTGTATTAGCAGTAAACATCAATTTCTCATCATTGAAAACACCTTAGCATTCCTATTGATGAAAATGTTCGACTTTTATACCATCAGTGACAGGATCTGAAACAGGTTTTGGGTTCTTGAGAAAGTAAACATTTCTTCAGTCTGTTGGCATTTAAGGCCGGGTAATTTCTTTTCAACCAACAATAAAACACTTCAATTCAATCTGCGCATAATACGTAAGGTGATGCGAGTTGAGACAGATCTTCAAGAGCAGAATCATCAGAATATTTAATCAAAGGTGTGATATCAGTACCAGAACAGTCATTAGTGTCATCTGTCATCTGTTTCCATAACCCCCTCCGGGGTCGTAGGGGCACTGCAGTGACGAACGTTGCACCAGTTGGCTCCACTTGTGGCGGTTGTGTGCAAGTGCCTGCGTTGTGGAGAAGCTCTTCCTCGTCCATTCAGTGATGTTGTTGTCTGCCCATTTCTTCTTCGGCCTGCCTGCCTTGTCCCCTGCACGTGTTCTGCGTATGGTTTTGATAGAGCCATCTGACTTTGTCACATACCACAACCATAAAGCTTTCCTTTTCTGCTTGGTCACTAGTGTATCAGTGTAAACAAGGAAAGAACAGTGCTTTGTAGGCATCCAGTTGCACGTTGACTTTTAGTACTATGCTTTTGAATTGACACACTTACTTTTTTTCGGCATAGCATTATTTTTTTCTTCTCATAGCATTGTCACTCGTGAGTGTGCATTCTGATTCATTATGAAATTTTAGTTTATTTCTTCCAGGGTTTGCTGTGTGTGTGTGGTGTGTGTGTGTGTGTGTGTGCGTGTATGTGCGTGTGTTGCTGTGTGCGTGCGTGCTGTGTAGTGTGTGTGTGTGCTCGCGTGTGTGCGTGCGCGCGTGTGTGTATAAACGAAGTGTTTGGTGCGAGGGCGAGATGATGACTGACACCGGCTACTTGTCTTCTGCTCATGAAAATTCAGATTTGGAATCTGTCTGCCTCTCTCCTCCTCTCTGTTTCTACCTCTCCCCTTCCCCCCCTCTCTATCTCTGTCTCCATCTCTCAGACGTTATCCTGTAATCTTTGATTTACAGTCGTCATGAATGTCTAGATATACAAGCTGACACACACATGCACACAGACATAGTATGCAATCATATGCGCACGTACATACACACACACACACACACGCGCGCGCGCGCACACACGCACACACACATTCACACAAACGCGCACGCACAAGCGCACGCGCACATACACACGCATGAATCAATACATCCATTCCAAACTAATCCACTCTTGTTTATAGCCCTGCAAAATCACCACAGAGCCTACATGGCTAGGACTTAGAGGGCATACAAAAAGTACAATCATCTTTGATGAC
>CM054156.1:39396740-39429240 GCA_028751875.1 Rapana venosa
TATATATATATATATTATTATATATATTATATATATATTTATATATATATATATTATATATATATATTATACACGAAAAGAAATAAATGCACTAGCAGTTCTACATTTTAAATTGATCTGGGAATTTATATATACAAAAAAAACCCTGCCCTTGATTCAACAGATGCCACTGCCGAGATTCGAACTCTTACCATAAGGACTAACAAGTATTTATTGATTTTTTTTTTCATACCACTTTAAGTCACGGCAGATTTCTCTGCGTGAAATTCGGGCTGCTCTCCCCAGGGAGCTGATGCCTCTGAAATAAGAAATTTCTGTGTATATGTCTTTTTCTTTTACTGTTGTTTTCGTTACACAGTGACTTTTTGTTGCTGTTGTTACTGTTACACTATTTTTTTTTAATACACTACAATACTACGTAGTTCGGCAACCCCTCTTCACGTATGGGCCAATGGCCTTTTTGTGAAAAAATCATTCGAGTTCGAGTTCTCTCTAGCTCTGTCTCCGTCGGGGGGGACACGAAAGTCTGCTGGTTAGGGCTTTGCGTATTGTGCTCGTGATCTGCTGATCCGGGTTCGAATCTCGTTCAAAGAAATCTCCCCCCCCCCTTCCCTCACCCCCCACCCTCAGACCCTATTTTAACATCAGTGCTGACTCCACTCCCCACAAAAGTCATTCGGATGAGACTATAAACCGAATTTACGTGTGCTATCGCACGCAGAACATCTTGCGCACACGTTAAAACCTATTCGGAAGGGTAGGTCATTGTGTGCTGGTGGGGATGGATGACAACATTTACAAAACCGTAGACACATACGTGGACTGGATGTTAAAAAAAAGCTTGTTTCATTATTCTCGAAATAAAATAATATAGACCACATGAATGTATTTGTCTCTCTTTCTGTAAATATTGATGCAGTATCTATATAGTATTAATGCTGATCAAGTTCCATCCTTGTTCAAGACATGGCCATTGCCACCATGGTCCACAAAGAATCGATTGTTGGTTTTCACGTTTCATCACGTTTTCCATACCAATTTTCTGGTTTTCCTTCTTCTTCCCCCAAACTCCGTGCATTGTGGCCTAAGGTCAATGTACAGTTTGCAATTGTTCAGAGTTCAGAGTTCTTTCTTTCTCTGTCTCTCTCTTTCTCTCAGTCTCACTGTCTCTGGCTGTCTCTGTCTCTCTCTGTGTCTCTCCACCTAGTTAGCACATACTTCACACTTACTGTCTCACACTCGTGTGCCCCCCTCCCCCCCGCCTCATCACCTCACAAACCCGTGTACATCGGCCCTTTTACAAACTGAGAGACACAGACACACAGACACAAACACACACATACACACAGACACACACGCTCACACTAACATACATACACACGCTCACACTAACATACATACACACAAACACGCACCCACACACACACACACACACACACACACACTAACACAACATTGCACACACAAACCAAACACACACACATACCCACATTGTTTTGGGGTTGGATTTTGTTTTGTTTTGTTTGTTTTGTTTTTGTTGTTGTTTGTTTTGGGTCGTGTGTGTTTTTCTTATCTCTGTTTTTTTTTTTTGAGTCAGTTTTATTATTATTGGTTATGGTAATGAGAAGTTAGATATTAATGATCACTGCTTATTCAATGTACCAACTGGAAATACAAAAGTTGACTTGACTTTGACAAGCGCGTGCGCGCGCACATACCAACACACCAACACCCCACACACACATACTAACACACACACACTCACAAACACACACACTAACACACACACATGCACACACACATGTACACACACATACTAGCACACACACATGCACACACACATGTACACACAGACACACACACACATACTGACACACACATACTAACACACACATACACACACACACGCGCGCACACACACACATGTACACACACATACTAACACGCACATGCACACACTTGTACACACATACTAACACACACGCGCGCACACACACACACGCACACACGCACACACACACACACAGTGAAGGTTGTATCTTTGCTAACAATGATATGATCGGTATGTCCTGGTTTCAGGTGGTGAAGTCCTGCGACGCACGCACGCCTGCACACACACACACACACACACACACACACACACACACACACACACACACACACACAACACACACACACACACACACACACGCGCGCGCGCGCGCCGCGCACACACACACACATACATACTATCACAATTTGTGAAGAGACGTAAAATGAATCGAACACACACACACACACACACGCACGCGCGCGAGCGCGCGCACACACACACACACGCGTACATACACACACACACACGCGCGCGCACACACACACACGCGCACATACACACACACACACACACACTATTACAATTTGTGAAGAGACGTAAAACGAATCAAACACACACACACACACGCACCACACAACACACACACACACACACCACACACACACACACACACACACCACACACAAGCGTACAACACACACACACACACACACACATGCACATCACACCCACCACACACACAACACACACACCACACACACACACACAACACCACACACACACACCACACACACCACACACACACCAAACACACACACACACACACACACACAACACACACACAACACACGAACACACACACACACACACGCACACATACACACGCACACACACACACACACCGCACACACGCACACACACACACAGAGTAAGGAAGACTATCTTAACAAAGGCTAAAAGGATGGGTATGTCCTGATAGAGGTTGTGGATTCCTGCTGGGGTTTAGGTCACTGCTGCAGAGTGCAAAGTGGAGTGGAGTAGTACCGTCATATTTACGTCAGGAGTGTGAGGGGCAGTGGAGTAGTACCGTCATAGTTACTTACGTCATGGGTGTGAGGGGCAGTGGAGTAGTACCGTCATAGTTACGTCAGGAGTGTGAGGGGCAGTGGAGTAGTACCGTCATAGTTACGTCAGGAGTGTGAGGGGCAGTGGAGTAGTACCGTCATAGTTACTTACGTCATGGGTGTGAGGGGCAGGAATGGTAGGTCTGCTGTGCAGGTGGAAGAGGCATGGTTGGGGTGGTGGTGGTGGTGGTGAGCATGAGAGGGAAGAAGAAAGGAAAATAAAAAACAAAAAGAAAGAAAAATGAGAGATAGATAGAGAGAGAGATATAGAGAGATAGAGAGATAGATAGAAAGAAGAGAGAGAGAGAGAGAGAGAGAGAGGAGAGAGCGAGAGAGAGGAGAGAGAGAGAGAGAGAGAGAGAGAGAGAGAGAGAGAGAGAGAGAGAGAGAGATATTGAACTCTGAAATGATTTGATGTACTTCGGCCTTTGGCACAAGAAAGAGAGAGAGAGAGAGAGAGAGAGAGAGAGAGAGAGAGAGAGAGAGAGAGAGAGAGAGAGAGAGAGAGAGAGAGAGAGAGAGAGAGAGAGCGAGAATGAAAGAGAGAGAGAGAGAGGAGAGAGAGAGAGAGAGAGAGAGAGAGAGAGAGAGAGAGAGAGAGAGAGAGATGAGAAGAGAGAGAGAGAGAGAGAGAGAGAGAGAGAGAGAGAGAGATCTGAACTCTGAAATGATTTAATGTACTTCGGCCTTTGGCCTCAAGGGAGGGAGGAAGGGAGGGAGAGAACTCTGAAGTCTGAAGTCTGAACTCTGAAATGATTTGATGTACTTCGGCCTTTGGCCATAATAGAATTCAAAGGGCAAACATGGAAAGATGACGAAAATGAACTATAACTTCTCGCCATCTTTGATAAAACCTTGGCATATACACTTTGGTATGTACCCAATACTGTACCCCTGAATATGCATGTTCCCTAATCATAAATAAATTGCTGACTTAGACCGAAAGCTGAAGCAAGAGACAGCTCAAGATTACAGAATGAAACACGGATCAAAACAGAACTGGAACCCAAGTTGATAATAGGGTTATTCTTGACAATGCCAACAACACATGAGCACATGAGCACAACAAACATGAAGTGCAGCTTACATCTGCTAGCTGAAATCACTCACAAAATATCAAAGAGTTACCACACTAGAAAACTGTGCCTACTGAATACAGTTATGGCAGCAGCCTTGGGTTAATACAATGTAACTAGAGTCCTGTATGCAAAAAAATATTGAATTACACTGTGCAAAAAACATTTTATGTCATAAGAAAAGAAGATGGGGTGATAATCAAAACACTCCAAGACACCATGTCAGAAACAACCCACTCATCACCTTTACCCTAGATTCAATACTGTCCTCTGGATCAGAGTTCATGTGCAGACATTTTTCACCTGGCTGTACGCCAAACACTGCTTCAGCTGCCACCACACAACGTATGCATGCGTGTGCTCACCCATCCACAGCTACTCTCTTACCCTCACCCCCCTCACACACATCCAAGCAGTAAACATACTACTACCAACATATAACGAACGTTTAAGTGTCACAGTGATTATGAAAACAAGAATATTACATCAACCGTAACATGGATATTCACTGATACAACGATCATACATCACAATATTCATTCATAGTCCACCATGCTTCACATATTATAATTATGTGGTATTCATCAACATGAAAATAATGTCTATAAATTCATCTTACTTCTGCTTTTAATTGCATGAACAATAAATCGTGGATAGATTATATCTGTTCGAGGGTATTGCAGCTTTCAGTGACAGGTGCAATGAGAGGGGAGAGAGAGAGAGAGAGAGAGAGAGGAGAGAGAGAGAGAGAGAGAGAGAGAGAGAGAGAGACAGACAGACAGACAGAGACAGAGACAGAGATTGGTTGATAATCTTTATTGATTTGTATTCTTTATTTCCAAGGGTGATCGATCAGTATCAACAATTTTTTTGCATCAGGGATTACCATTAATAATGTCACAAATAACAATTTCAGGTAAAGGAGACAGAGAGAGAGAGAACTGAATGGAATTGAATGAATTTTATTTAAAGAGGGTTATGGCGTAAGCAAACATAGGTATTTTTTACAACCAGCCCTCAAATAACCAACAAAAATCTCTCAACCAAACAACAAAGAACACAATTTTGTTCAAAGATAAAGGAGAGAGAGAGAGAGTGTGTGAGAGAGAGAGAGAATGCGAATGCAAAAGTTTTATTCATTATAGGCCTTGGCCCCTCATGAAGGGGGTGTGGGATTGTATATAATCAACATTCCAAAACATGTTGCATAGGAAACATTTATGAACAGAAGAATAATACCTCAAGTACAGACAGTATTTCTCATTTTAAAAGCTTTATACAAATAAATTGCTAGTCGCTTATCAATGCGTTCGTTAGTAGATGACATAAGTATACAAAGTCTAAACATGGAAGGACAGCTCACATATTTTTGCGGTATGAACTGAGAGAGAGAGAGAGAGAGAGAGAGAGAGAGAGAGAGAGATGAGAGAGAGAGACAGAGAGAGAGAGAGACAGACAGACAGTCAGAGACAGACAGACAGACAGAGACAGAGACAGGCACACAGGCCTGCCATTCGTCACGTAGTGTCACATGACCCGGATATTACCCAAAGTCCCGCACATTCCGGTCAGTACGGCTCCTTAGGGATTATGGATAGCAGATAACACTTTTTTTCTTCTTTAAATCGTCAAGGTCAAACCCTATGCAGACCTGACAATGCCGTCATCCTGCCCTTTCCATAATCTCAGCATAACAGGACACAGCGTCTACCATAATTGCTTTAGAAATGGGCGGTAAGATCAAATTGTAGTGTAATCTAATGTAAACCTTTTTCAGTCACACCAGATTTTTCCTGCCTGAAATTCGGGCTGCTTTCCTTGGGGGGAGTGCGCATCGCCACAAGAGCAGCGCCACCCATTTAAAACAAATTGTATCTCTGCATGTGTATCTGTTTTCTCTGTGAGGGTGGCTTTTTCTGACAGAATTTCGCTAGGGACAAACTCTCTTGTAGCCGTGTGGTTTTGTTGTTGTTGTTTTTTTACATTTGTTTTTTACATGCGCTAAATTTGTTTCCACTTTAGTAATGGCAGATTTCTCTGCGTGAAATTCGGACTGCTCTCCCTTGGGAGAGTGCGTCACCACAAGAGCAGCGGCATCCATTATTAAAAGATTTTTTGGGGGGGATGGGGGGGGGGGGGGGGGGGGGGCTTTGTTTTCCTGTCTGCATGCGAATTTGTTTCCGTCAGAGTGGCTTCTTCCTACAGAATTTGACGTGCGCTCAAGGCGTATTGCACACGGACCCTTGGTTTATCGTCTCTTTATTTTTTAAATTAAAAAAAAATTCTTTTATATCGAGGATAATGGAATAAGCACTTATGCGCTTTTTTTTACATCCAGTCCCCGTCTGTATGCGGTTTTGTAAATTTGTCATCTGTTCCCACCGGCACACAATGTCCTACTCTTACGAAAAGCGGAACAGGATTTAACGTGTGCGCAAGATGTTCTGCGTACGTTCGCACACGGGGCCTCGGTTTATAGTTTCATCCGAAGGACTTTTGTGGAGAGTGGAGTCTGCACTGATGTTAACTCCAGGGGGAAAAAAATATCCCTTCAAAACGGGAATCGAACCCCGGTCGTCAGATAGCGAGTGCGATGTTCTAGCCACTAGGCTATCCCGTCCCCCTAGCACCCAGACCATCACTCAAGGTGTAGAGGATGGGGAAAGGCTGGCGCTGGTGGAGCCCATCAGAAAGAAGGAGGGTGAAGAAGGAGACGTTCCTGCCTCCATTTCTAACAACAGGGTAGTGCGCGTCAGCACCTACCTGTATGTGCGCCAGTGTGGACGCGTGTCAATGCATGTGCGCTTGTGTGTGCTTTGCTTTATATACGATATGCTGTGAGAAACTAAATAAAATAAAATAAAATACAATTAAATCATATTGAATCAATCAAATCAAATCAAATTAAATTAAATCGAATCAAATTAAATCAAAACGACTCGAATCAAATCAAATTAAATCAACTCAAATTAAATCAAATCAAACTAAATCGAATCAAATGAAATCAAATTAAATCGAATAAAATAAAATAAAATAAGATCAAATCAAATCAAATGAAATCGATTCAAATCAAATCAAATCGAACTAAATTTTTTATATCTCCAGGGTAATGATAGTCTTTCCAACTCCATCCCGTTCCCTTCGTTCAGCCGCAGATACTTTGTGCTTTAATAATAATAATAATAATAATTTTAAAAAAAATATGGAATTTATATAGCGCTGAATCTTGTAAAAAAACAAACAAATCGAAGCGCTTTCGAACACCCAGATTCAAACAAACCACTGTTGGCTGTCGATCTTTCTCTGTTTCTGGTCCGTCCACCTGGAATGACCTCCCTCTTTCACTTCGCCAAAAACCTTCACTTGACACCTTCAAATCCAGCCTCAAAACACACTTATTTCCTACCTGACACTTTCCCCTCATATCCGTCTCTACTTTTCAACAGCATCCTTCAACTCCTAAATGTGTTCGCGGGTGTGTGTGTGTGTGTGTGTGTGTGTGTGTGTGTGTGTGTGTGTGTGTGTGTGTGTGTGTGTGTGTGGTGCGTGTGTGTGCACGTACGCGTGCATAAATTTGAAATATGTTAATTATTATATTTGAGGAAACTGTGGTCCTGTGCACTACACGCATTCAGTGAACGTAAAAGAACCCATGGCATTAAAAGAGTTGTCCCTGGTAACATTCTGTGGAAGGAAAAGCCACGGCGATGGGGAAGCAAATGCATTTGCAAACAGGAAAATTGTTAAAAATATGTTTTTAAAATGGGTGGCGCTGCTCCTGTGGCATTGTGCTCTCCCTGGGGAGAGCAGCCCGAATTTCACGCAGAGAAATCTGCCGTGTTGTAAAGTGGTATTCAATTCAACCCAATTCTGTTCGGTTCAATTCAATAATGAATGCGCTCTCATGTGTGCTTTATTTTACATTCAGTCCCCGCCCATCGGAGATTGCATCGAAATATTTAAAAAAAAACAACCGAAAACAAAGCAGAAATAGAAAAGAAATCCATTTGTTCACTAATAGAATGCAGGTAGGAAATTACTATAATTGGAAAAATGGATTTTAAAAAATGACATACACTGTATAGCACATTTTATACCAGAAAGTGGAAAGTAAACTGGGTGTAAAATAAAGCATAAGAACAGTTCAAAGTAAAACACAATGTTAATAGGAAAAGAAAAAAATGGGTGGCGCTGCTCCTGTGGCGACGCACTCTCCCCGGGGTGAGCAGCCCGATTTTCTCGTAGAGAAATCTGCCGTGACTTAAAGTGGTATGAAATAACATAAAATAAAATGATATGGGGTTTGTTATTTTTTATGGACATAAAATAGCGATGGCTGAATACATAGAAAAAACAAGCACAACAGTTAATTAAAAACGAATGCTTAAGTATACCGGTTTGTCTGAAAAGGGTAACATTATTTCTGAAAGGATTAACGCCATTCAATGATACTTATCTTTGTAATTATGTTCTCCCAAAATGCTATACAAAGTGGAATGAAAAGCTGAATGTTGAGAATGACTGGGAAAAATGTTTTTAGATGTTCACAAGATCTCTGATATCAAACTGAAATGGTTTCAACTCTGAATTGTCCATAGATGTTCGAGAACAAATGTAATATTGAAAGAGATAGGAGTAAAAAAACCCAAAGCAATCCTTGTATATTTTGCAGCTTAGAAATAGGAATTGTTAGATAGATGTTTTGGCAATGTACAGTTATTCAAAGGTTTTTCCAAACTCTAGCAGATGTAGTATATGAAAGATTTTTGAATGCGTTTAATTTGCACATAAGCCATAATTATTTGGTTGTGACAAAAATATTAATATTGACCGTATCTTATATTATGATCTTGTTAGGTAAACAATAGTATATAATTGTAAACTAAAAGAAGTAGACCTGTACTGCAAGTGTTTATCAACAAAAAGTTGAAATAAGATATTTGATGGAGTTGTACATAGCACGTAAACATTTTACTCATAACACTTTTGTTCTCGAATGAACTTCATATAAGGCGGCCTTGTTTGTCATGAAAAGGAAGTCTATGGATATCTGTTGGATAAATTTATTGCTCTTTGATCATGTTTTATGTTGCATGACTGTCATTTACAACTAATCATATATAGAACGCTCATAGAAAACATTTGTATTAATGTAAAAATACTATTTCTATGGTGACCCCTGTCTATCTGTCTGTCTGTCGGTCTGTTTGTCTCTCCGTCTATCTGTCTGCCTGTATGTCTATCTGTCTGTCTGTCTGTCTATCTGTCTGTCTGTCGGTCTGTTTGTCTCTCTGTCTATCTGTCTGTCTGCCTGTATGTCTATCTGTCTGTCTGTCTATCTGTCTGTCTGTCTGTCTATCTGTCTGTCTGTATGTCCGTCTGTCTCATCCTCCTTTTCTTTATATTTTTAAAAACTTCTTTGTGTGTGTGTGTGTTTCTGTGTGTGTATGTGTTTGTGTGTGTGTGTATATGTGTGTATGTGTGTGTGTGTATATGTGTTCTTCTCCCCCCCCTCCCCTCATCTTTCTGCATTTCATTATTTTTCCCTCTCTCATTTTTGTGAACATTTTGCTTTGTTTATTTTCTCTATACCCAAAACGGTACTGTCGTAATATATAGCAATGTACAACATTATGAACTTGAATAAAAATAGTTTTAAAGAAGAAATAAACACACACATCCCCCCCCCCCAAACAAAAAAAATAACCAAAGAAAAACCCAAATCCAACAAAACGAACTAAACCAACCAAGCAATCGCCCCCCCCTTAAAAAAAGCAATCAACAACCCCACGTATAATCATAGCATTTTGACCAAACAATGGAGAATATGTCTGAAAGAATGTCCATCATTGTGAACAAGCACGCAAACAAAAAAGCACAAAGCACAACAGCAACAAAACGAACACATAAATCTCACAAATAGAACATGAAAAATAGAATGTTCTCTGTACCACTTTTTGTCACAGCACTGTTCTCTTTTCAAAATTCAAACTGCTCTCCCTGAGGAGAGATCTATTGATTTACTTTTTCCTCTTTTATTTCGAGGATAATGGAATACGCACTCATGTGCTTTTTTCATCCAGTCCCTGTGTGTATGCAGATTTGTAAATTTTGTCATCCGTTCCCACCGGCACACAATGGCCCACTCTTCCAAAAGCAGAACGGGTTTTAACGTGTACGCAAAATGTTCTGCGTGCGTTCGCACACGGGGCCTCGGTTTATAGTCTCATCCGAAGGACTTTTGGGGAAATTGAGTTGGGACTGATGTTGATTCCAGTGGAAAAATCGTCTTGAACGGGAATCGAACTCAGGTCAGCAGATCACGAGCGCATCACGCTCACCACCAGGCTATCCTGTCGCCACAAGGGCAACGCCACCTTTCAGAAAAAAATAAACCCTCTCTGCATGTGTGCTTGTTTCCCTGTGAGAGTCGATTTTTTGTCTACAGAATTTTACCAGGGACATCTCTCTTGTTGCCGTGGATTAGATTTTTTGTATTTGCATAGAATGTCTGCTTCTATTTTTCTGACAGTTGTTCTGTTTTTCCTTGTCATAAAGTTGTTATTAGTTTGATTGGGCTTATCTATGTGGTTAACGCTTTGGGTTTCTTGAGGGGGGGAGATGTGGGAGTACCTGCTTGCATTATATGACATCAGATGATTGCATTGTATGATTGCATTACAAGACTGCATTGTGTAATACGTGGGTTATTGTGTGAGGACTTTCACACGCCTACCGCATTTTAAAGGAGCTGTATAACAGGAAAAACGTGTTAAAATGGATTGATTCACGCCAAAAAAAGGGAAAACTATTTTAGGAATAACAGGATAGCAGTCATCAAAACTAAACTTTCCCCCGTGGGGATGCTGGGGACTTGTCCGTAGGAATAGCTTCCCCACCTTCTGGAAATTCTGTGCTAGGAATTCCCTCTTTTCTATCCCTTTCTTTGTTTCTGTCTTTTTCTTTTTCTTCCTGTCACCTCCTTCTTTTCTATGTTCTACCTTCGGGGTCTAGTCTTCTGCCTTTTCTTCCAGAAAGACTGGAAAGATAACAAAACTCTCCCACGCCGAAGTTAGATGCGCTGGGCCTGATGTGTCAGGCGCTTAACGGCAGCGCAACGCGCTTTTGCTTGTATGACAGGCAACAATAGTTGCTGTCTGAGCGTTCGACGACGACGAAGAAAACTAAACTGGAGATAACCAAAACTAATTTCTTTTTCAAGCTATACAAATACAATACATCTTTTGGCGGGCTTTGATTTAACGAAATGTTCAGAAAAATAATTTATAATGCTCAAATAATGATATTGAAAACAATGGCAAATAGAGACTGAAATGGTGTTTAAACAACAAATCAACGTTTTAGATAACATTTAAAAAATAAATGTACGTATTAAATTGTGTAAAAAAAACAACAATGTCTTAAACGGTCTTTCAAAATCAAATGAATGTCTTAAACGGTTTTTCAAAAACAAATCAATGTCTAAAATGGTGTTTCAAAATCAAATCAATGTCTGAAACGGTGTTTCAAAATCAAATCAATGTCTCAAATGATATCCCAAACACAGACTTCTCATGAAGTGAATGAATATAGCGAAGTACAACTGATTCCGACTTGCATTACATGAAGGAAAACTGACAGCCAAGTTGATGGAAAACCTGACAGTAAAGTTGCCTTGCAAACTAATCACAAAATTTTCAGTGGCGCCCCAAAGGTCGACCAGACAAGGGGACAGATGAAGGTAAAGCCTGCACACATTCATTGTGTGGACAACACTGGGATTTAACGTGCGTTGGAGACTACTTTTGGGGGTGGGGGTGGGGGAGGGGGGGTGAGAGAAGGAGGAAAAGTAGACGGGGAACTGCGATTAGGGAAATGTTGGGACGAGTATAATTATCGAAGGATAGGAACAGCCCGCTTGGAGTTGTGTTGGTTGGGTTTTTACAACAAACCTCCCCCCCCACAAAAACTATCTTGGAATTGTGTGTCCGGGTTGTGGAGATAAAGGCGATGGGTTTTGTTCATCCGGCTTTGGAAGTTAATTCACGGAGGTTGTGGGGGGGACAGAAGAATCCGGGTGTGTTGGTGTGTGATGCGCGCGTGCAAACACGCACGGTGTGTGTGGTGTGTGTGTGTGTGTGTGTGTGTGTGTGTGTGTGTGTGTGTGTGTGGTGTGTGTGTGTGTGTGAGATGTTATTTTCAAAGTCACTTTTTTCAAAAGTGTGTGTGCGTAATTTTGTCTTCAAAGTCACTTTTTTTCAAAAGTGTGCGTGTGTGCGAAATTTTATTTTCAAAGTTAAAAAAAAGTGCGTGCTTTGTGCGTGCGCTTTGTGTGTGTGCTTTGTGTGTGCTTTGTATGTGCTTTGTGTGTGTGCTTTGTGTGCGCACGCGTGCGTGTGTGTATGTGTATATGTTTATGCACATATGTGTGAAAGGATACATATTAAGAATATGTTTTGGTTATAAATGTCATGTGGACAAATTTGACACATAAAAAACATTTTATAATCATTGAAATATTAATTGAAAGTAACTGAAATGTACAGTAAGACAGCTTGCATAGTAGACTCCTTCACTTTTCTTTATTTTCCTTCAAAATACTCGTCACAGATCTTGCCATAGCTGTTTGATAGTTATGCATTGTGATTCAGTTGCTTCGTTTGTCTGTCTTTGATTTTTCTCCCGGTTTAAAAAAATTGCTATTCTAATGTGGATGTGTTCACAAGGACAAAGTGTAAGACTAGACATGGCCTAAAATCTTCGTCCTTCCGTATTTTATAGATCAGTTATTTTATTTTCTGTCTGTCTCTTTTTCCGACTGTCTGTCTGTCTCTTTGTCTGTCTTTCTGTCTCTTTGTCTTTCTTTCTGTCTCTTTGTCTTTCTGTCTGTCTTTCTGTCTGTTAGACACACACACACTCACATTCTCTCTCTCTCTCACACACATACACACACACACACACGCACGCACGCACGCACGCACGCACGCACGCACACACACACACACACACACACCACACACACCGTTAGCTGTGTGTGATGTTACAGAACTGGGTGCTGTTACAGAATGAGCCCTGTGGTGTTAAAGAATGAACCTTGTGGTGTTACAGAATGAATCCTGTTACAGAATGAGCACTGTGGTGTTACAGAATGAACACTGTGGTGTTACAGAATGAACCATGTGGTGTTACAACTCTGTGGTGTTACAGAAGGAACTCTGTGGTGTTACAGAATGAACCCTACAGAATGAACCCTGTGGTGTTACAGAACCAACCCTGTGGTGTTACATAATAAACTCTGTTACAGAATTAACAATGTGGTGTTACAGAATGAACCCTGTTACAGAATGAACCCTGTTACAGAATGAACTTCTTCTTCTTTCTTCTTTCATCTTCCGCTGGTGCCCTTCGGCGTCGCGGGGATACACAGACGTCTGTCTGCAGCTAGGCGGGAGGCTTGATGTAGTGACAGGTCATGGGCTCGCAGGGTGTCAGCCACGGAGTCGCTCCATCGTCTCCTTGGTCTACCTCTGGCTTTCCAGCCATTGAATTTGGTGGTGTATGCCCGTAGGGCTGGTTGGTTGGGCGGCATTCTAGTGAGGTGACCAAACCACCTGATCCTTTGTTGTTCGATATGGTGGAGATTGTGTTAGTCCGACCATGTCTCTGATCACCTTCATTCTTGATCTTGTCGCGTCTGGTCTTGTTGACAGCTTTTCATCAGGAGCGCATTTCACATGTACAATTTTCTCTCTAAGGCTTTTGTTAGGGCCCATGTCTACACTGGTATGTGATGTTTGGAACGAAGATGCGTTGATGATTTTGCCTTGGTGCTCATTGGGATGCTGGAAGTTTTAGAAGGGGGCGAGTTGGTAACTGACTGCGTTCGCTTTCGGGCATCTTGTTTCTATCTCTCTGCCAATTTTCATCTTCAGTGAAGAGGCTGCCAAGTATTTAAATTCTTTGGAGTCTGTTTCAGCTGGGTGCCGTTGATGTGATGTCCAGCTTCCTGGATTTCTGCTGACAGACACTAAACTTCATGTTTTGGTGATACTGTCTTCATGTCATAACCTCTCGCAGCTGTGTTGATTGGTCTGTGTGATCTGAAGAGCTGCTTTGTTCTGATTCATCAGGGACTGGTCGTCAGCAAATAATAGTTCGTTCAGGGCCTCAAGATCTGGGTTGGCTTCCTTTGTGATCTGGTCCATGTAGATCACGAAGAGAAGGGTGAGAGTACGCAGTCCTGCCTGACCCCTGATGTAACCGGGAACCAGTCGGATGTTCCACTGGCTTGTTCGACTGCGCTCATACTGTTGGCATAGATTGCTCTATGTTATCAGCAACTGCCCCTTCACGTCGTTACTGCTCCAGGATCTCCAGAGCTTGTCTTTTGACTCGGTCGAAAGCTTTTTCTTGGTCAACGAATACTGTATGCAGGTCTTGGTTGTATTCGATGGCTCTTTCACACAGCTGTCGGAGTGCGAAAATGGCATCTGTGCACCCTCTTCCTTTCCAAAGCCAAACTGGGCATTGCTCAGTAGGTGTTCTGCTTTGGCTCTTGTGCGCTGTTCCAGAATCTTTGCATACATTTTCCTACATGCTGAGAAGTGAAATGCCTCTGTAGGTGCTGCAGTCTCTCTTGCTGCCCTTCTTCTTCCAAATTGGCACCACTATTGCATTTTGCCAGTCCATTGGTACTTTCCTCTCTTCCCATGCTTTCTGAAGATGATGGTGAGCCATTTAACTCCCGTTTCTCCGCATGCAAGGATGGCTTACAGTTGTTATGCCGTCATCACCTGCCGCTTTGCCCTTTGGGCTGGTCTTAATTGCTTTTCCTTGTTTCAGCTTCAAGGATTTGGGGCTCTAACTGGTCTTTATAGCGTGGTGAGAATTGAGAGCTGGAAGCCTGTACTCCAGATGGGTTTAAAAGATCTTTAAAGTAATCTTCCCATCGTTTAAGAATTTCCTCTTCTTTGTGCAGTGCCTCTCCATTTGCATCATTCACTACTGTTGTTGGATTAAATGGCTCATCTCTTACTCTCATCGTCTTCACACTTTTGAAAAATTCTCTTGGGGAGTTCTTGCAAATTTCACTTAACTTCTCTCCATAAGTCGCCCAAGATTTTTCTTTGGAGGCTTTCACAACACGATTACTATATCTTCTTGCGATTCTGTACTTGGCGTAGTCCTCTTCTGTCTTGGTCTTGGCCCAAGCTTTATTATAGCTGCTTTTTTTCTTTGATGGCTTCCTTCACCTCTTGGTTCCACCAAGCTGTAGCTTTCCTGTTTTTTACCTCCACATTTCTTCGTCCCGCAAACTTCCCTTAAGGTGTTCAAGAGAGCTGGCTTGAAGGTGTCCCAGACTTGCTCCATGTTGAGAGGTGTGTATCAATGGAGTCAAGTTTCACCTAATAGCACTGTGAATCTGTTCTTGCACTTCTTTCTCTTCCAGTTTGAGGAGGTTGATTTTTTCAGGCTGGTTCTTCCTAGCAGTTGTTATTTTCTTCTTCTGAGTACTGGTGGCTAGAATGACAGGCCTGTGGTCAGAGTCAAGGTTGGCATTGGGGATGGCTTTTGAGTCTTTGATGGCGTAACGTGTTCTAGATCTTGCAAGTATAAAGTCGATTTGAGACGAGATGTTGAGATCGTTCCATTTGTACCAGGTGTAAATTTGGGAGGCTCGGTGTTGGAAAAAGGTGTTGGTGATGATCAGATCATGAGATCATTTTGTTTGGTGGATCGGTGGTCTAGAGGTAACGCGCCTGTCTAGAAAGCGAAAAGTCCGGGTCTGAAGTGTGCGGCGGTTCGTACCCCGTTTGGACCGGAAATTTTTCCCCCATCCATTAGACCATGAGTGGTGGTCTGGGCGCTAGTCTTTCGGATGAGACGATAAACCGAGGTCCCGTGTGTTACACGTAATTATTTAGCGCACGTAAAAAACCCACGGCAACAAGAGAGTTGTCCCGGCAAAATTCTTAGAAAAAAGCCACTCTGATAGGGAACAAATACAGCTGCAAAAAAAAAAAAAAAAAAAAAAAAAAAAAAAGGGTGAAAGGGTGGCGCAGCGCTAAGTGGAACGCGTTCTCCCGCTCTCCCGGGGAGAGCAGCCCGAATTTCACGGAGAGAAATCTGCCATGACTTAAAGTGGTATGAAATAAAATCTGAGCGCTTTGATTTGTTGCTTTACAAGATTCAGCGCTATATAAATTCCATACATTATTATTATTATTATTATCATGCTCTGCACATAGTTCCAGCACGTGGTTTCCGTTGTAATTGCAAGGTGTTCTGTGGTCACTGTGGGGTCCAAGATGTTTTGTCCACGGGTTTCTTCTCTCACCAACTCTGCCGTTGAAATCACCCATGACATACAGGTCCTCTTTGTCAGGGGTGCTGTTGAATGAGGTCGAGAGCTTTGATAAATGATCTTTCTCCTCTTCTGAGTACGAATGTTACATGGTGCATATGCTTGGATATAGTGGATGTTTTGTTGGACTTTCTTACATCGATTTTAATCATCTTTCTGATATGTGTTCTGTACTCATAAGATTCTTTGCTATGTCTGGGTGGATGAATCCCACACCATGCGTTGCTCTCTGGTCTTTCCTGACTCCACTCCAGATGAGAACAAAGTTTGAATGGAATTTCTTTCGATCCTTCTCCTTTCTTCCTAGTGTCTGAAATGCCCATGATGGAGATCTTTCTTTTGGTCATGAATTCCACAATTTCTGGTTCCTTTTTGTTAGCGCAGATGTTCCATGTTCCAATGTAGTCACTGTTCCTATCTCGATGTCCGTTTCCATTGCGAGGTCGTTTTCCGTTGGTATCCATCCGGTTGTGTCTCTTTTCAGTTTTATTAGCAGTTGATAAATCCACTGTCGGCTTGCTAGGCCAGTCACAGCTTCACCAGAGCCCCGTTAGCCAGCTTGACCTGTTTCCGTTTCCCACGACGTGGACGAGGGGTTGGACTTTGGGAAACTGTTACAAAATGAACACGGTTACAGAATAAAACAGTTACACAATAAACACTATTACAGAATAAACACTGTTACACAACGAACACTGTTACAGAGTAAACATTGTTACATAATGAACATTGTGTGATGTTACAGAATGAACATTGTCACACAATGAACACCGTTACAGAATGTACACTGTCACGCAACGAAAATTGTTACCAAATGAACATGTTGTGCTGTTACGGAATGAACACTGTTACAGAGTTGACATTGTGATGTTACGGAATGAACAATGTTACACAATTAACACTTTGGTGTTACAGAGTGAACACCGTGGTGTTACAGAATGAACACTGCGTGATGCTACAGAATGAACACTGAGTGATGTTACGGAATGAACACTGTGTGATGTTACGGAATTAACTTTGTGTGATGTTATGGAATGGACACTGTGGTGTTACAGAATGAACGCTGTTTCAGAATGAACACTGTGGTGTTACATAATGAACACTGTTACAGAATGAACAATGTGTGGTATTACAGAATGGACACTGTTACAGAATGAACACTGTGTGGTGTTACAGAACAAACACTGACACTGTGTGATGTTACAGAATGAACACTGTTACAGAATGAACACTGTGTGGTGTTACAGAATGAACACTGTTACAGAATGAACACTGTGTGGTGTTACAGACTGAACACTGTTACAGACTGAACACTGTGTGGTGTTACAAAACAAACACTGACACTGTGTGATGTTACAGACTGAACACTGTTACAGACTGAACACTGTGTGGTGTTACATAATGAACACTGTTACAGAATGAACACTGTGTGATGTTACAGACTGAACACTGTTACAGAATGGACACTGTGTGGTGTTACATAATGAACACTGTTACAGAATGAACACTGTGTGGTGTTACAGACTGAACACTGTTACACAATGAACACTGTGGGGTGTTACACACTGAACGCTGTGGGGTGTTACACACTGAACGCTGTGGGGTGTTACACACTGAACACTGTGGGGTGTTACAGACTGAACCCTGTTACAGAATGAACACTGTGGGGTGTTACACACTGAACACTGTGGGGGTGTTACACACTGAACCCTGTTACAGAATGAACACTGTGGGGTGTTACACACTGAACACTGTGGGGTGTTACAGAATGAACCCTGTTACACACTGAACGCTGTGGGGTGTTACACACTGAACGCTGTGGGGTGTTACACACTGAACACTGTGGGGTGTTACACACTGAACACTGTGGGGTGTTACACACTGAACGCTGTGGGGTGTTACACACTGAACACTGTGGGGTGTTACACACTGAACACTGTGGGGTGTTACACACTGAACGCTGTGGGGTGTTACAGAATGAAAACCTGTACCGGGGCATGTTACGCAGCCTGCTGCACCAGGTGGGACGCACTGACCAACACACCGGCATGAGGCCTGGAGACCTCATTGACCACATGCGACAGGTAGGTCTCGTCTGCTGGTGTGTCAAGTCGAGTCAAGTCAGTCAATTTAAAAAAAATATATTTCTAGATGGCACATTGAATAAGCAATGCATTTGCTTTCTTTTCATCAAATCATCTATCTAAGAACAAACATGTCTTAATGACAATAATTGAAGTACTACATTATTACCACCTTTACCATTGTGTGTGTGTGTGTGTGTGTTGTGTGTGTGTGTGTGTGTGTGTGTGTGTGTGTGTGTGTTCCCTTCATCTTGTTCTTCATGTTGGGTGTTCCCCAGCTTAACAGCCTGGCGGTCACCCCGAACATGCACTCTGTCTCACTCATCCTACCTGGGAATCACTGTAATAAGCACACACTCGATAGGAGGTTTGCGTGTATGACTTTTTATTTGAAACTATTACGCCTTTCTTTTCTCATTTTAATCCTTTCATTCGAAACTACTGATGTAGTCACAGTTCAGGGGTCATTGCATAATTACCAGTCTTTCTGGTCACATGATCACGTTTACTTTCTTAAAAAAAAGGGCAGCTACCTTTCAAATTCAGTGTTCCCTTCGTTCAGCCGCAGATACTTTGTGCTTTCGAACACCCAGATTCAAACAAACCACTGTTGGCCGTCGCTCCTTCTCTGTTTCTGGTCCATCCACCTGGAATGACCTCCCTCTTTCCCTTCGACAAAAGCCTTCACTTGATACCTTCAAATCCAGCCTTAAAACACACTTATTTCCTACCTGAGACTTTCCCCCCAAATATCTGTCCCTAATTTTCAACAGCATTTTTCACCTTCTAAGTGTTGTTCCGTGTGTGTGTGTGTGTGTGTGTGTGTGTGTGTGTGTGTGTGTGTGTGTGTGTGCGTGCATGCGTGCATACGTGCGCGCGCATGGTTTTGAAATCTGTTGTTCATTATGTTTAGGGAGAGTTGCATGCCTGTAAATGATTGAGTGCAAGCGCTTCGATTTTTTTTTGTTAACAAGATTCAGCGCTATATAAATTCCATATATTATTATTATTATTATTATTATTATTATTATTATTATTATTAAATTGGACCAAAACCTTGCAGAGAAATCGTTTGAAACATGCGTCAAGGAATTCCTAAGGGATTTTTTGGTTGATTTTTATGATTAAAAACAGTTTGTAATGCAAAAAGTTGTTGAGTATATCAGTATGACTGCTAGAAGATTCGCTGTCGAAGAGATGGCGAGTATTCTGCTTGAATGCTGCACAATACCGGTACGGCCTCTGTGGTCGGCAGGGCTGTAAACAACAAGATTGCAGTGAATTGAAGCTGTTCTTAAAAATGATTACACTTAGCTGTTGCCTACAGTACATTTGAGCATGTTTCATTACCACTTCCATTCATGAAATATATAACAAGAACATTCTTTAATAGATTTTTTTCAAACTATGTTTTGTATTTTGATTTAAAAAATGGATTATCTCCCAATGATAGTGAATTATCTTATCCTGTCAACATCAAAGTAAACCTTTTAGATAACAAATATAACTTCCGTTTACTTTCCTTCAAAAAACATACTTTTATGTGCCGTGAAGCAATATTTGAATTTTTGTGTTTGGGTTTTTCGTGAGAAAGGCAGGTTTTCTCCCCCAAATTTTGCAAAATAGTTTTGGGAGTGAACATGAAATGAGAGTGCAGGTTGTTATGCTAAAAGCTTGTCATGGCTGAAGACCATCTTCAGATAACATTTTAAATCAGAACTTTTTTTTAAAGTGTAGGCCTGGGCACTTAGCTGACTTCAACAACTGACAGCTTTTAGACCGAGTCATTTTGTTCAGCTGCTACGTTGATAAGCGCTATATAATTTTTTTCTTGGCAAGTGCAGAGTTGTTTTGGGTAGGGGTTGTTTATTAGTGTTTTTTTCCCCAGTTGGCACACATTTCAACAGTGTTTACAGAAGTTATTGAATAGCACAAGCAGAATTAAATCAATGAACAGTAACTTATCACTGGTGTACTTAAATAATTCACGCATCTGTCATCAATCAACCAGTTCATTATCCATAATGTTCAAAGAAAATAATAGATTTATATTATTATATATTATTTCCACTGATTGGTCTATCTATAAACAATATATTTCATAATTATTATGTGCTATTTCCACTGATTGGTCTATCTATAAACAATACCGTTTGCAATCATTCATTCTCGATTACTCTCATATATTGGAACCGCCTTTGTAGAATTCAAAATAGAAGAAACAAGATCACGAAATATTTCGTCAGTGTTTTGTTTTTCCAACATTCTCAAACAAAACCAAATCAATATTAATGTTTGTTAATTTTGTTGTTGATGTAGCTGTTGTTGATGTTGTTGCTGCTGTTGATTTAATGAATATATTATTGCTGTATGTATTTTCTGGCTGTAACCAGTCACATATAAAGAAACATGCTCAGGTATTCGCAATCACATAGCTTACACTTGTGCGTACATACACACACACACACACACACACACACACACACACACACACACAACACACACACACACACACACACACACACAACACACACACACAACACACACACACACACACACACACCACCCCAAGATAAACAGACAGACAGGCAGATAGACAAACAGACAGACAGACAGAGAGACAGACAGACCGACTGACGAACAGGCGAAATCACTATACAAAGAGGCAAAATCATGTATGCCAAGTCCATACACAAAGAGGCAAAATCATGTATGCCAAGTCCATACACAAAGAGGTAAAATCATGTATGCCAAGTGCGCACACAAATGCATTTCTCTTTACACACGTAAACGTGTGTACACACTTTCGCTCGCGCTTGCATACGCATATACATACTTGTACATGCATACTGCTCCCCCCTACGACCTACACACGCACACACACACACACACACACACACGCATATACATACTTGTACATGCATACTACACCCACACACACACACCACTACACACACACACACACACACACAGCACGCACGCACAACACACACAAGTTTGTCAGAAGTCTGTTTATAACAGCATCTCTATCTGAACACACACCCGCCTCTGCTCCATGATATACACATTATGTGCTGTGTAATGTAATGCCAGGTGTGGAATATGTGATAACAGGTGTGTTTGATGTGTGATATCAGCTGTGTATGACATGTAATGACAGGTGTATGATGTATAATGACAGGTGTATGATGTATAATAATGACAGGTGTGTATGATGTATAATGACAGGTGTATGATGTATAATGACAGGTGTATGATGTATAATGACAGGTATATGATGTATAATGACAGGTGTATGATGTATAATGACAGATGTGTATGATGTATAATGTCAGGTGTATGACGTATTATGACAGGTGTGTCTGCTGTGTAATGCCAGGTGTTTGATGTATAATGACAGGTGTGTATGATGTATAACGACAGGTGTGTATGATGTGTAATGCCAGGTGTATGATGTATAATGCCAGGTGTATGATGTATAATGCCAGGTGTTTGATGTATAATGCCAGGTGTGTATGATATATAATGACAGGTGTGTATGATGTATAATGCCAGGTGTATGATGTATAATGCCAGGTGTATGATGTATAATGCCAGGTGTTTGATGTATAATGACAGGTGTGTATGATGTATAATGACAGGTGTGTATGGTGTATAATGCCAGGTGTATGATGTATAATGACAGGTGTTTGATGTATAATGACAGGTGTTTAATGTATAATGACAGGTGTTTGATGTATAATGACATGTGTGTATGATGTATAATGACAGGTGTGTATAATGTATAATGCCAGATGTATGATGTATAATGCCAGGTGTTTGATGTATAATGCCAGGTGTTTGATGTATAATGACAGGTGTTTAATGTATAATGACAGGTGTTTAATGTATAATGACAGGTGTGTACGATGTATAACGACAGGTGTGTATGCCGTGTAATGCCATGTGTATGGCATATGGCAATAGGTGTGTATGATGCTTGATAACAGCTCTGTAATGACAGGCATGAATGTTGTCCAGTGACAGGCGTACACCATCTGTAATAAGAGGTGTATGACATGACGTGATAACAGGTGTATGACATGACGTGATGACAGGTGTATGACATGACGTGATGACAGGTGTATGGTGTGTGGTGACAGGTTTATGACATGACGTGATGACAGGTGTTTGACATGACGTGATGACAGGTGTATGGTGTGTGGTGACAGGTGTGTGATAAGTGATGACAGGAGTGTGATGTGTGATGACAGGTGTATGATGTGGAGTGACAGGTGTGTGGTGTGTGACGACAGGTGTATGATGTGTGACGACAGGTGTATGATGTGTGATGACGGGTGTATGATGTGTGATGACAGGTGTATGATGTGTGATGACAGGTGTATGAGTGTGTGATAGACAGGTGTGGTGGTGTGTGACGACAGGTGTGTGATGTGTGATGACAGGTGTATGATGTGTGATGACAGGTGTATGATGTGTGATGACAGGTGTGTGGTGTGTGATGACAGGTGTATGATGTGTAGTGACAGGTGTGTGGTTGTGACGACAGGTGTATGATGTGTGACGACAGGTGTATGATGTTGATGACAGGTGTATGATGTGTGATGACAGGTGTATGATGTGTGAAGACAGGTGTATGATGTTGTGATGACAGGTGTGTGGTGTGAGTGACGACAGGTGTATGATGTGTGATGACAGGTGTATGATGTGTGATGACAGGTGTAGATTGTGATGAAAAGTGTATGATGTGAACGACAGGTGTGTGGTGTGTGATGACAGGTGTATGTGTGATGACAGGTGTGTGATGTGCGATGACAGGTGTATGATGTGTTGACAGGTGTATGATGTGTGATGACAGGTGTGTGCTATGTGATGGCAGTTGTGTGCTATGTGATGGCAGGTGTGTGCTATGTGATGACAGGTGTGTGATGTGTGATGACAGGTGTATGATGTGTGAGGGCAGGTGTGTGCTATGTGATGGCAGGTGTTGCTATGTGATGACAGGTGTATGATGTGTGATGGCAGGTGTGTGCTATGTGATGACAGGTGTGTGATGTGATGATGGCAGGTGTGTGCTATGTTGATGGACAGGTGTGCTATGTGATGACAGGTGTGTGCTATGTGATGGCAGGTGTGTGCTATGTGATGACAGGTGTATGATGTGTGATGGCAGGTGTGTGCTATGTGATGACAGGTGTGTGCTATGTGATGCAGTGTGTTGCTATGTGATGACAGGCGTATGATGTGTGATGGCAGGTGTGTGCTATGTGATGACAGGTTGTATGATGTGTGATGACAGGTGTATGCTGTGTGATGACAGGTGTCTATGATATGTGATGGCAGGTGTGTGCTATGTGATGACAGGCGTATGATGTGTGATGGCAGGTGTGTGCTATGTGATGACAGGTGTATGATGTGTGATGACAGGTGTGTGATGTGTGATGACAGGTGCATGATGTGTGATGACAGGTGTCTGATGTGTGATGGCAGGTGTGTGCTATGTGATGACAGGTGTATGATGTGTGATACGTACAGGTGTCTGATGTGTGATGACAGGTGTATGCTGTGTGATGACAGGTGTCTATGATGTGTGATGACAGGTGTTTGCTATGTGATGACAGGTGGATGATGTGTGATGACAGGTGTATGATGTGTGATGACAGGTGTATGATGTGTGATGGCAGGTGCATGATGTGTGATGACAGGTGTGTGCTATGTGATGGCAGGTGTGTGCTATGTGATGACAGGTGTTTGATATGTGATGACAGGTGTATGATGTGTGATGGCAGGTGTTTGATGTGTGATGACAGGTGTGTGATGTGTGATGACAGGTGTATGATGTGTGATGACAGGTGTATGCTATGTGATGACAGGTGTTTGCTATGTGATGACAGGTGTATGATGTGTGATGACAGGTGATGTGCTATGTGATGACAGGTGTATGATGTGTGATGACAGGTGTGTGATGTGTGATGACAGGTGTGTGCTATGTGATGACAGGTGTCTATGATGTGTGATGGCAGGTGTATGATGTGTGATGACAGGTGTGTGATGACAGGTGTCTATGATGTGTGATGACAGGTGTATGATGTGTGAAGACAGGTGTGTGTGTGTGAATGTGTGATGACAGGTGTGTGATGACAGGTGTGTGATGTGTGATGACAGGTGTATGATGTGTGATGGCAGGTGTATGCTAATGTGATGACAGGTGTATGATGTGTGAATGACAGGTGTGTTGATGTGTGATGACAGGTGTGTGCTATGTGATGACAGGTGTCTATGATGTGTGATGGCAGGTGTATGATGTGTGATGACAGGTGTGTGATGACAGGTGTCTATGATGTGTGATGACAGGTGTATGATGGTGAAGACAGGTGTGTGCTATGTGATGTGTGATGCCAGGTGTGTGATGACAGGTGTGTGATGTGTGATGACAGGTGTATGATGTGTGATGACAGGTGTGTGATGTGTGATGACAGGTGTTTGGTGTGGACCAGGAGGACCAGGAGTACTTCGTGCGTGATGAACTAAGAAATAAAGTGAGACCTGCTCCACACTGGCCCTCACTCTGCCCTCACACTGTCTACCCTCCCCCCCCCCCCCTTTTCCTCTGTCTGTCACTCTGTCTGTCTGCTTTGTTTCTTTTTGTCGGTATCATTTATTGTTTGTTTTTGGTTTTAGTTGTTTTTCTGTACTTTGTGGGTGGTGATGGTGGTGGTGGTGGTTATGTTTTTTTTTTAAATTTTGGTTGCTCCCTCTTACCTCTTTCTCTATCCTTCACCCCTTCACACAGGCATACATACACACACCCCTCCACGCACGCACACACACACACACACACACACACACACACACGCACGCACGCACGAACGCACGCACGCACGCACCACCACGCACGCACGCACGCACGCACGCACGCACGCACGCACGCACGCGCGCGTGCGTGCAAGCACCACGCCCCCCCTTCCCCCCACACACATGGAAATAAAACTCCCGTCTCTGTCTGTATGTCTCTGTCTGTCTGTCTGTCTCTCTGTATGTCTGTTGTTTGTCGCTCTCCTTCTCTTTCTCTCTGTCTGTCTGTCTTTCTATCTGTTCTATCTGTCTGTTTCTATCCCTTTCTCTGTCTGTCTCTCTGTCTGTCTATCTTTCTTTATTTGTCTGTCAATCTGTTAAATTATGCGTCTGTCTCTCTGTCACACTAATCTATTCTTAACGAGCTCATTTGGTCTTGGCTTTATGTGGCTCTCACACCATCCAGTCACCATCCTTGTAGATTGACCCCCAATGATAAACTGCCAAGAACTGTATTTGTATTTGTGTACCAATTTAAATCACCACACATTTCTCTCTTTCTGTCTGCTGCGGCGCCACAAGAGCAGCGCCACCCATTATCTTTTTTTTAATCATTATTTTTCTGTCTGCATGTATTTTTGCTTCCCCTACCAGAGAGGTTTTTTTAAAACATAATTTTGCCAGGGGGCGGTTATCTTGTTGCCGAGGGTTCTTTTACGTGTGCTAAAATGTGTTGCACACGGGACTTCGGTTTATCGTCTTATCCCACAGATCATGGAGTTGTCATCCGTGCTCAACAGCGGAGGTGGGATAGCTCAGTGGTCAGAGCGCTCGCTTTCCCCAAGCTAAGGTTAAACAGCATCGAGTGTGGTTTACCAAGTCAAGTCAAGTCAAATCAAGGCAAAAACACTTTAATCATCCCATGAAGGGCAATTTCAATACTGACAGGCAGATTGATACACATCAAATATATCTAGGACACAAAAGCTTATCTCATATTGTTTCAAATAAATGTCACAATACACACCTACACCACAACACACACGCGCGCATAGCGCACACACACAGCAAAACACGCCGCAGATCGAAAACATCACTGTGTGAACACAATTTAAACCCATTGACTCAGACATTAAACTTTATTTTTACGCACGCATATACCAGCCACGTACACACGCACGTACGTGTGTGTGTCGTATCAACGCACACGCACAGTCCCTTCACTTCCACTTCTTACTTGACTTTCTGACTCTCATACTCCAATCTATGAATCCTTTACCGTGGTTTACCAAGTGGATGGGTGACCGTTCGTGTGCCCTGCCTTCAGTAAAGTCCCCCAGTTCACCCAGCTGTCAATGGGTACCTGCCCTCTTTAAGGTCAGGGAAGGTAAAGCAGCGAGGGAGAGGAGATGGGCGCCGCTCTCAATATACGCTGGCCCCCTAGAGAAGTTGAGGTCTCTGACGCCTCGCTCCCTACGGCCGCATAGGTTGTGGGACACCTTTACCTTTACCTACAACACCATAGGCTGAGTTGAAGCTTAAGCCGCTACCGACACGACAGCCCTGATAAGAGCAGCCTCTGTGCTACGGTGGATCTGTAAACAATCAGGACTGGATTGGATTGAATCAGATCGTGTTGGATTGGAGTGGATTGGATTGACGGGTTGGGCCTCCGTCACTCAGCAATATCCTGGGTCTCTCATTTTGATGTGGATTGCAGCTGCTTCCATTTAACCCATCTTTAATGGGTTTTTTTTTTTATAATAGCTAACACATGGTGATTGTATCTGTTATATCTGTTGTCGTCATCGTTCATGTACTTGCTCTCGCTCTCTCTTTCTCGTCTTTGTCTCTGTCTTTCTGTCTGTCTGCTCTCTTTTGTCTTTCTGCCTGTCTTTGTCTGTCTGTCTCTTCTGTCTTCCTGTCTCTGTCTTGTCTTGCTCTGTCTGTCCTTCTGTTCTGTCTGTTTGTCTGTCTGTCTGTCTGTCTCTCTCTCTCTCTTCTCCTCGTGTCATGTACATGCATTTTCTGTCATCTCTGCTTTGCGTTTGTGGGGTGGCGTGGAGGATGAGGTGTTTGTACTTGTGGTGCGTGCGTGTGTGTGTTGTGAGCGGTACTGCGTGCGTGTGGTGTGTGTGTGTGTGTGTGGTGTGTGTGTTGTGTGGTGGTGCGGCTGTGTGTGTGTGTGTGTTGTGTGTGTGGTGTGTGGTGTGGCGCGGGCGGTGTGTGTGTGTGTTACAGCCCAAGCATATCCAAGCAACCGTCACTGTGATAGAAGCAAGTGACCTAAAACAGGAATCCGACAGATCAAACGGTATTTGTCTGTCTGTCTGTCTTTGTGTCTGTCTTTGTGTCTGTCTGTCTTCTACCTGCCTGCTTGCGTACCTGCCTGTCTTAGCAGTTTTGTTAATCGGTTGTCTGCTTTTCTATGTGTGCGTCATTTATTCATTGCGTGTAGCGTACATTCTCTTTCTTTGCCTGTGTCTGTCTGTCTGTCTGTCTTTTTGTCTGTCTGTCTGCCTGCCTGTCTGTCTATCTCTGCCTCTCACTCACACACATACATACACATCTATCTATCTATCTATCTATCTATCTATCTATCTATCTATCTATCTATCTATCTATCTATCTATCTATCTATCTATCTATCTATCTATCTATCTATGTATATGTATAATATGTATCAATCATAATCTATCATCTATTTATCCTATCTATCTTCTGTCTATCTATCTATCTGTCTATCTATTTGTCTTCTGTCTGTCTATCTATTTATTATCTGTCTATATTTATGTATCTATGTGTATGATTATCTATGTATCTATCTATGTATCTATCTATCTCTTCTCTCTATATATATAGATATAGATATAATGTGACGACAAGGACGATACTAATGATCGTGATAATGATAATGACGACAACAACAATGACGACGATATCTGATTGTGGTAAAGATTGACAATGACGATGGATAAATGTGATAATGATCACAACGACGACAACGACGACAATGACAATGATTACGATAATAACTACGACAACGATGACGACGACAATGATTGCAACAACAACAACCACCACGACCACGACACGACCACAACAACGACAATAATGATTACAATAACGACAACAAAAGACAAAAATAGCAACACCATCGACCCCCACCATCACGACAGTGTCTGCAAGAACGGTAACTCTTCCCCCACCCAGGAGACAGCGCCATCTACTTCCTGCTGACGGTGGTGGGTCAGCAGGGCTCGCAGGGCAAGGGTGCCGTCAGAGCCTCCTCCCCTAAGGGCTCTCCCCGCGTCTCCCCCAAGGGATCTCCCCGAGTCTCCCCCCGGGAATCCCCCCACGGCAGCCCCCTGGCCAAGAAGAGCCCCCCGCGCTCCCCCTCCGTGGAGTGGTGTGGGGAGGTGGTTCGATCCCAGCCCTGCACAGCAGCCACACACCCCAGCTGGCAGGAGCAGTTCCAGCTGTGAGGGGGGGTGTGGGGTGTGGTGGGGTGGGGTGGGTTGGGGGTGGGGTTGGGGGGTGTGGGGTGTTGGGGGTGGGTTGTTGGAGGGGGGGTGTTGGGGTGGGGTGTGGGGTGGGGTGTGTTGGGGTGGGGTGGTGTTGGGAGGGGAGTGTTGGGGTGTGGGGGTGGGTTGGGGGTGTGGGGTTGGGGTGGGGTTGGGTTGGGTTGGGGTGGGGTGGGGTGTGGTGTTGGGGTGGGGTTGTTGGTGGGGTGTGGTGGGGTGGGTGGGTTGGGTGTGGTTGTGGGTTGTGGTTGGGGTGGGTTGGGGTGTGGTTTGGGTTGGGTGGGTTAGGGTGTGGTTGTAGTTGGGTTGGGTTGGGGTGTGGTTGGGTTGGGTTGGGGTGTGTTGGGTTGTGTTGGGTTGTGTTGGGGTGTGGTTGTGTTGGGTTGGGTTGGGGTTGTGTTGGGATGTGTTGTGTTGTGTTGGTGTGTGTTGTGTTGTGTTGTGTTTGGGGTGTGTTGTGTTGTGTTGGTTGGTGTTGTGTGTGTGTGTTGGTTGTGTGTTGGTTGGTGTGTGTGTTGTGTTGGTTGGGTGTGTGTAGTTGTGTTGGGTGTGTTGTTGGGTATGGGTTGGTTGGGTGTGTTGGGGTGTGTGTTGTATGTGTTGGTTGTATTGCATGTATTGTATTGTATGATTGGATGTGTGTGGTGTAGTGTAGTGTATTGTAGTGTAGTGCAATGCAGTGTAGTGTAGTGAGTGGAGTGGAGTGCAGTGCAGTGTAGTGCAATGCAGTGTAGTGTAGTGTAGTGTAGTGTAGTGCAATGCAGTGTAGTGTAGTGTAGTGTAGTGTAGTGTAGTGTAGTGTGGTGTAGTGCAATGCAGTGGAGTGTAGTGTAGTGTAATGTAGTGTGATGTAGTTCAATGTAGTGTGTTGCATTGTGTTGTATTGCACTGCACTGTATTGTATTGTGTTGTGTTGTGCTGTGTTGTACTGTATTATGTTGTGTTGTGATGTGTTATTGTCATTGTATCGTATTGTATTGCACTGTATTGTATTACATTGCATTGTGTTGTATTGTATAGTGTAGCGTCGTGTCATGGAGTGTACTGTCGTGTCGTGTAGTGTAGTATAGTATAGTGTAGTGTAGAGTAGTGTAGTGTAGTATAGTGTAGTGTAGAGTCGTGTCGTGTCGTGTCGTGTCGTGTCGTTGAGTGTAGTGTAGTGTGCTGTGTTGTGTTCTGTTATACTGTATTGCATTGTTTTGTATTGTATTGTATTGTATTGTCTTTCTGTCTGTCTGTGACAACAGTCAGATCGAGGATCCCCAGACAGACGAACTCCACCTGTGTGTGTGTCACCATGACGACAGCAGCAACAGCAGCAGCAACAGCAGCAACAGCAGCAGCAACATGTCGGAGAGAAACATTGTGGGCAGATCTCACGCGGAGAAGACGGGAGCCCTTAAAGGGTCAGTTGATGTGCATTGCACGCGCATGCATACGCACGCACGCACACATATGAACTTTCTCTCTCTCTCACACACACACACGCACACAAACACACGCACACACACACACACACACACACACACACGCGCGCGCGCGCACGCACGCACGCACGCACGCAATGTATGTACAATTATATGTCTATATGTATATCTGTATGCTTGTAAGTGTGGATGTGTGTATGCATCTATCTGTCTATCTGTCTGTCTGTCTGTCTGTCTGTCTATCTATCTGTCTATCTATTTAACTGTCTGTCTGTCTGTCTGTCTGTCTATCTATCTATCTATCTATCTATCTATCTATCTATCTATCTACCTACCTACCTACCTACCTACCTACCTACCTACCTACCTACCTACCATGAAATGAGTTGCAAAGAAATGGAACTGTATATGCGGAGGCCAACAGTCAGTGGATGAGGTATTGACGTGTGGATGTGGAGTTGACGTGTGGATGTGGAGTTGACGTGTGGATGTGGAGTTGACGTGTGGATGTGGAGTTGACGTGTGGATGTGGAGTTGACGTGTGGATGAGGTATTGACGTGTGGATGTGGAGTTGACGTGTGGATGAGGTGTTGACGTGTGGATGTGGAGTTGACGTGTGGATGTGGTATTTAATGTGGGCGTGGTGATGTGGTGGTGATATGGTATCGATACGTGGGTGTGGTGTTGAAGTGTGGATGTAGTATCGATGTGGGATGTGGTGATTTGTGGAATATGGCATTGATGTATGGATGTGGTGTTGATGTGGATCAGGTTCTTCCGGAACATTCTGCAGACGTCAGACCATGACCGGTTAATTCCTGGCTGTATCGGACAGGCTGTACTGCCGGTCAGGGTGAGTGAGTAGAGACAGAGAGAGCTGTGTGTGTGTGTGTGTGTGTGTGTGTGTGTGTGTGTGTGTGTGGTGTGTGTGTGTGTGTGTGTGTGTGTGGGGGTATGTAAGTGAATGAGTGTGTGTGTGTGTGTGTGTTGTGTGGTGAGTGTATGTAAGTGAATGAGTGTGTGTGTGTGTGTGGTGTGTGTGTGTGTAGTGTGTGTGTGTGTGTGTGTGTGTGTTGTGTGGTGAGTGTGTGTGTATGTGTTTTGTGTGGTGACTGTGTGTATGTGTGTATGTGTGTTGTGTGGTGACTGTGTGTGTGTGTGTGTGTGAGTGTGTGTGTGAGTGTGTGTGTGTGAGTGTGTGTATGTGAGTGAGTGAGTGTGTGTGTATGTGTGTGTGTGGGAGAAAGAGAGAGAGAGAGAGAAGAGAGAGAGAGAGAGAGAGAGAGAGAGAGAGAGAAGAGAGAGAGAGAGAGAGGAGTGTGTGTGTGTGTGTGTGTTGGATTGGGTTGTGGTTTATTGTTGTGTGTTGTATTGTATTGCATTGTATTGTGTTGCGTTGAAGTGTGTAACATTGTGTTGTATTGTGTGGTCGCGTTGCTGTGTGTTGCATTGTAGTGTGTTTTAGTGTGTTGTGTTGCAATTTGCTGTGTTGCTGTGTGTTGTATTGTGTTTTAGTGTATTGTTTTGCAATGTTTTTTATTGTACCGAATTACGCTGTGTTGTATTGTTGTGCTGTGTTGCGTCGCAGTATGTATTGTGTTGTATTATATTGCATTGTATTGTTGCGAATTGTATTACCATGTATTGCGTTGCATTTCATTGTACTGTATTGTGTTGTGTCGTATCGTGTTGTATTGTATTGCGATGTGCTGTATTGTGTTGTTTTGTGTTGTATTGCATTGTAGTGAATTGCAATGCAATGTATTTTATTGTTTTGTACTGCGTTGTTTTCTTTTGTGTACTATAGCATTGCATTATATTTTGTAATGTATCGTATGTATTGTATTGTATTGTTATCTTATTGTATTTCTTACCACTTCCAGTCACGGCAGATTTGCCTCAGGTGTGAAATTTGGGATAGAGCATGAGGAGGAGCATGTAGCCGCAAGGACAGCGCCACCCCTTTAAAAAAATATATTTGCGCGTGCATGAATTTCCCTCAAAACACTTTTTTTCAACAGAATGTTCTCAGGATTTTATATTTTGTTGCCTTTGGTTCGTTTACGTGTGCTAAACATGTGTTGGACATGGAGCCTCAGTTTATGTTCTGATAGAGGTGTGGTGTGTGTGTGTGTTGTTGTTGTGTGTGTGTGTAAGTCAATTAGTCAGTCAAATTTATTTCCAGTAAATGGAATAACAAGATTTGCTTTTCATCAAGCATCGATAGAACACATTTCTTAATGTGAAACTGAATACTACATTATTGAAATCCTTAACACTCTGTTGTGTGTT
>CM054156.1:39434240-39441740 GCA_028751875.1 Rapana venosa
CAGATGGATTCAGCCAGCTTCAGGGAATGTTATGAAAAATCATCACATTGCTTCAAGGGGACTAGTTGATGAACAGTTCGAGCCATGTAAGATATGCAGCCCTACTTTTCAAAACTTTTTATTTTTCAGCATTCATTGACATATTTTGAAAATTTATAAAAAATAAATACAGTCATCTATTGAAAAACTGTAAAACAATCTCAAAAGTAGACATTATAAACTTTTCAATGATGTATAATGTGTATGTCATTATTATGTTGAGCGAGTCCACTGAATTTTTAAAACATAGCCAAAATCACGCCTCACCACAAAATGGCGGGATCCATTTCACTGCGACTCCATTGAGTTAACTTGACTGGGGGGGAAAGCGAGTGGCTCCAACCACTAGCCCGTCCCGTCGGTTGCGTAGGCAAAATGCCACTATTGGGGGAACGAACCTGGACTGTCTAGCTGCGGGACAAACCAAGCTGCAGGCCTGACGGTGCCGTGGTGTCTGTGCCCTGTGCAGGGCAGGGAAGGCTCGGACCTGGTTCTCCCCATCCAGAGTCGACGCAGTCTGGACATTTTCGCCGTCGTCAACGGAATCTCTAAGCTGTCCCAGAGCATGATGTGAGATCTCTCCCTCTCTGCCTCCTCCGTGCTTCTTCTTCTGTCTGTTCCTTTCTCTCTGTCTCTGTCTTTGTCTCTGTGTCTCTGTCTCTCTCTGTGTCTCTGTCTCTCTCCCTCTCTCTCTCCTCCTCTCTCTCCTTCCCTCTCTATGTCTCTTTCTCTGTCTCTCTTGCCTCTGTCTCTCTCTTGCTCTCTCTGTCTTTCTGTTTCTCTCTGTCTCTCTCACGGGGACTGGATGTAAAAAAAGCACATGGGTGCTTATTCATTATTCTCAAAAGAAAAGAATTTGTCATTGTCATTCTCTCTGTCTCTGTCTCTCTCTGTCTCTCTCTTTCTCACGGGGAGTAGGTGTAAAAAAGCACATGGATGCTTATTCATTATCCTCGAAATAAAAATTTGCCATTGTTATTGTCATTCTCTCTGTTTGTCTGTGTGTCTGTGTGTCTGTCTGTCTGTCTGTCTGTTTCTTTCTTTCTTTCTTTCTTTCTCTCTCCCCCCTCCCCAAGTCTCACTCTCTCTCTCTTTCAAAGAATTAGAAATTCAAGCTTTTTTGTCAACTTTGATAATTTGCTTCAATACTCGTTTCCCCTCGTTTATGGACACTGAGTTTGAGCAATAAATTATTTTGTCATTGTCATTCTCTGTCTGTCTGTGTCTGTGTCTATCCCTCTCTCCCTTTCCCTCTCTCTCCCTCTCTCACACACTGTCCGTCTGTTTGCCTGTCTGCCTGCCTGCCTGCCTGTCTGTCTGTCCGTCCGTCCGTCCGTCCATCCATCCATCCATATATGTATGTATGTATGTATGTATGTATGTATGTATGTATGTATGTATGTATGTATGTATGTATGTATGTATGTATGTGTGTATAATGTATGTATGTGTGTATATGTATGTGTGTGTATATGTATGTATGTATATATGTATGTGTGTGTATATATATGTATGTATGTATGTATGTATATATGTATGTGTGTATGTATGTATGTATGTATGTATGTATGTATGTATGTATGTATGTATGTCTCCCTCTTCATTTCATCCCCCCTCCCTCCTCATCGCACTAGTCATCCTGTAGAAAGATCTCCTTAGCAGTCAGCGACAGTAGATGGGTGGTCTGGAGGTCAGTTACCCTTCTACAAACCGACAGGTTGCCGGTTCGATCCTCGCTTGAACCCCCAAATCAATAGCAGGCAAAGCTTTTGCGCTGGGCCACATCAGTGAAGCGATAATCATGGAGAACTGAACTGTTCCCGTAACCCCCCTTCGGAGTCTTAGGGGCACTGCAGTGACGAACGTTGCACCAGTTGGCTCCATTTGCGGTGGTTGTGGGCAAGTGCCTGGGTTGTGGAGAAGCTCCTTCCCCTGTCCATTCAGTGATGTTGTCTGCCCGTTTCTTCTTCTTTGGCTGCCTCGCCTTCTCTTCCCCCTGCACTGTTCCTTGCAGTATGGTCGTGGAGAGCCTATCTGGTCTTGTCACATGTCCGTATACCATCTGAGCTTCCTTTTCTTTGTGTCTGGAAGCAATTGGTTTAGGGCAGAGAGACTGGAGAGAGGTGTGTCGTCACTGCCCGCTTTCTGACCAGGGATGTACGGCTGTGAGACAGAGACTGCACAGCTCACAACGCGGACATTCTCCCCCCCCCCTCCCCCCCCGAAGTCAGAATACGGCTACCTGAATTATTAGGTTAAAAACGGTCGCATGTACAAAATCTCACCCTTGGTGAACTTCGGAGCTCTAGCCGAGGAACGAAAACAAAACCCAAACAACAACCCAAACCCAGACCACTGGCATGACTTAAAGAGTTGTGGTCAACCAGTCCCGCGATACCGTGAATTCTTAAACCTCATGACTATTTCGTTTGTACAGTTTAAAATTATCAATGGCCTGTTGTTTGAATTGTAAATTTTTTGGGCACCATACTGCCCCCCTCCCCCTTCATGCTAATGGCTAACGTCTTGCATTATTTAATATTTTGCATTCGTGTTCTCTGCAACCCCTCCCCCCTCCCTGTTTGGTTTGTCTCCTCTCTTTCCTTCATCTACCCCTTTACCCTCCTCCTCCTCTCTGTCTCTTTCTCTGTCTGTCTCTGTCTCTCTTTCTCTGTCTCTATGTTTCTTTCTTTCTGTCTCTCTCTCACATATTCTCTTTGTGTCAGTCTCTTTCGCCCCCCCCCCCTTTACCTCCCTCTGTCTATCTGTTTCTGTCTTTTTCTCTGTATCTGTGCCTTTTTCTGTCTGTCTGTTTGTTTGTCTCTCACTCTCTGTCTGTCTATCTCTCTCTCACTCTCACTCTGTCTGTCTATCTCTTTGTGTCAGTCTCTTTCCCCTACCCCCCCCCCCCCCCACTCTTCTGTCTGTCTGTCTTTCTCTGTGAGTGTTGTGGGGGAGGGGGGGGGGGGGGAGTGTTCAGGGATTTGGAAAGTGGGAGTGTTGATAATGAAGGACGGTGCGTATGTGTGTATTTGTGTTTTATTCATTTTTTAATTTCTTCTTTATCTTATTCTTTTATTCTTTTATACCGAGGATAACGGTGTGTGTGTGTGTTTTATTTATTTAAAAAAATTATTATCTTATTCCTTTATTCTTTTATATCGAGGATAATGGTGTGTGTGTGTGTTTTATCTATTTAAAAAAATTATTATCTTATTCCTTTATTCTTTTATATCGAGGATAATGGTGTGTGTGTGTGTGTGTGTGTGTGTGTGTTTTATCTATTAAAAAAATTATTATCTTATTCCTTTATTCTTTTATATCGAGGATAATGGTGTGTGTGTGTGTGTGTGTGTTTTATTTATTAAATTTCACACACACACACACACAGATAGCCTAGTGGTCAGAACATTGCGCACGTGTGTGTGTGTGTGTGTTTTATTTATTAATTTAAAACTTTTTTTATTCCTTTATTCTTTTATATTGAGGATAATGGTGTGTGTGTGTGTTTTATTTATTAAGTTAAAAAAACGTCTTATTCCTTTATTCTTTTATATCGAGGATAATGGTGTGTGTGTTTTATTTATTAATTTTTTTTATAATCTTATTCCTTTATTCTTTTATATCAAGGATAATGGTGTGTGTGTGTGTGATTTATTTTTTAAAATCTATCATCTTATTCCTTTATTCTTTTATACCGAGGATAATGGTGTGTGTGTGTGTTTTATTTTTTAAAAATTTATTATCTTATTCCTTTATTCTTTTATACCGAGGATAATGGTGTGTGTCTTATTTAGTAAATTTTTAAAAATCTTATTCCTTTATTCTTTTATACCGAGGATAATAGTGTGTGTGTGTGTTTTATTTATTAAAAAAAAATCTCATTCCTTTATTCTTTTATACCGAGGATAATGATGTGTGTGTGTTTTATCAAATTAGAAAAAATCTTATTCCTTTATTCTTTTATACCGAGGATAATGGTGTGTGTGTGTGTGTGTGTGTGTGTGTGTGTGTGTGTGTGTGTGTGTGTTTTATTTATAAATTAAAAAAAATCTTATTCCTTTATTCCTTTATACCGAGGATAACGTATGTGTATGCGCGCGCGCGTGCATGACATGCATGCCGTGTGTGCATGTGTTGTTTCAGGGAGCTGACGGTGCTGGTGGAGGTGGGGCGGGGTGAGGAGGGGAAGGGGTGGAGCAGGGGTGCGCTGCACAGGGCGGTGGAGCAGGTGCAGATGACCTGGCTGACCATGCAGGGGGCCGGCCTCACGCCCCTCCAAGGCCTGCCCCTCTCCGACGCTGAGGTCACACACTACACATACACTACACACTACACACGCACGAGCGTGTGTACGCACGCACGCACACGCACGCGCGCGCGGACGCACGCGCGCATGCGCGCGCGCACACACTACACACACGCACGCATGCACACACGCACGCACGCACGCACGCACGCGCGCGCGCATACACCACACGCCGCGCGCGGCATACACACAGCACGCTTGCACGTACGCACACACGCACACACACCAACGCACGCCCCCACGCATGCACGCACGCACACACACACACCACTACACACACACACCACGCACGAACGCACACACACGCATGCACACACGCGCGCACGCACGCATGCAAGCACGCACGCACGCATGCACACTACACACTACACACACTACACCACACACACGCCGCACGCATGCACGCACGCACGCGCGCGCGCACGCACACTACACACGCGCCACCACACGCATGCACGCACGACCACACACACACACACACACAACAGCACCGCGCGCGCGCACACGCATGCGGGCACGCACGTACCCCACACACCATACAACACACACACCACACACACACCCGCACGCACCCACGCACGCGGGCACGCATGCACGCGCACAACACTACACACACACACGCACACATACACACATACACTACACACAACACCACACACTACACACGCACGCACGCACGCCACGCACACACACACCATACACACACAGCTACACTACACACACACACACATACACACACCCACACACCACACACTCACACACACTACACAAACCACACACTACACACACACACACACTCACCCCCCCCCCCCCCCCCACAACACACACAAAACACTACACACACACACACACACCACACACACACACACACACACACTCATGTCCCCCCCCCCCCCCCCACACACACACACACATCCCTTTACCTTTGTCTATTTTCCCTGTCTGCTTTCCCTGTTTCTTTTCTTAGTCTCTCTGTTTTTTTCTCTGTATGTTTGTTTCTTTTTCTGTCTGTCTGACTCTTTTCTCTGTTTGTTTCCTCTGTCTCTTTTTCTCTGTCTGTCTCTCTATTTTCTGTGTTTTTGTTTTCCCTCTGTCCTCTCTCTTCTCTGTCTGTCTCTTTTCTTTGTCTGTCCCTGTGTTTTCTCTGTCTCTCTGTCTGTATGTCTGTCTGTTGTTTTTTGTTTTCTCTGTCTGTCTCTCTGTTTTCTCTGTCTGTCCTAGTTTATCTTTCTGTTCTGTTTCTGTTTCTGTTTCTTTCTGACTCTCTGTCTCTGTCTTTCTGTCTGTCTCTTTTGTCTGTGTGTCTGTAGGTATATCTGTTATTGTGTCTTGTCTGTGTGTCTGTTTGCCAGTCCGTAGTCTCTGTTTCTGTTTCTGTCACTGTATTTGCTTGTTTGTCCGTCTCTTTCTGTCTCTCTTTGTGTCTATCTCTCTCTGTCTATCTATCTCTGTCTGTCCCTCTGTCTTTTTCTCTCTGTTTGTCTCTCTAGTTTGTGGTTATTTTCCCCGTTTTTGCTCTCTCTCCATCGCCATAGAGGTGTACAAACTGACTGGCCTGAAAACATTCTACGAAACCATCATCATCATCATCATCATCATCATCATCATCATCATCATCATCATCATCATCATCATCATCACACACACCACCACCACCACCACCACCATCATCATCATCATCATCATCATCATCACCACCACCACCACCACCACCACCACCACCACCACCACACACATTGTGTGTGTGTGTGTGTGTGTGTGTGGATGTATGTCTATATGTCTGTCTGTACGCCTGTCTATCTGTACGCCTGTCTGTCTGTATGGATGTATGAACTCATGTGTGTGTATGTGTGTGTGTGTGCACGTGTTTGCCTGCCTGCCTGCCTGTCTGCCTGCACGCGCGGGTGTGCAGATCTGTCTGTACAGAACGACCACTCGTGCCTACATCTGCCATCTGCTGGACCAGCTGCACACCATGCAGCCCCTCTTCCCCCCCTCCACCCACACCCTCTCCGCCCTCCGACAGCAGTTCAGGTCAGTATTGTGTGTTTGTCCGTCATGTCCGACGATGACCTTCAAAACAGCAGAGGAGGCAGCTGCTGTTTCGGAAAATGGGCAGAAATTTGATTATAGTGGAGATGCCTTGCCCACAGTACATCCCCACTCTCTCGGCCAAGTGGGCATAAGGACAGTCAGCGTTGGAGATGTTCTCCAAAGGCCAACCAGCCCCCAGGGCTGCAGCACATAATAAGGACTGTGCGAGTCAAGCCTCCTAGTCAGAGAGTCATAGTCGATCACTAAAGACTAAGCTGTAAAGTGGAATTCCATGAGTGGGAAAGAAAGCCACTGGTCATACAGCCTCTCACTTTGCTGTTGTTGCCCCCAGCGTCAATGGTTTAATCAAGAACTGTGATAAAGCCCGGGTGCTGACGGCACAGGTCAGTAAAGAGGGGTCACAGCGTGCACAGCATCAATTATGCACCACACTACCCCCCCCCCCTCCCCATGTGGGGATGATGCCCGGGGGTGGGGGTGGGGGGGTGGGGAGGGGGGCTCTCGCTGTGTGTATAAACAGCACCCCCACTTTCTGCAAGTTCTGTTCTAGAATGTTCCTCTGTACTACCTCTCCTTTTGCTTCTGCCTTCCTCCTTCCTCCCTCCCCCGCCTCCATAATTACCCTCTACCTCTCATCTCTCTCTCTCTCTCTCTCTCTCTCTCTCTCTCTCTCTCCTCTCTCTCTCTCTCTCTCTCTCTCTCTCTCTCTCCTCACGCCAGGTATTGTGCCAAAGTTCTACCAAAAGTTTACGAGAAAATAGACTTCATTTTCTTTGCCTCTTCCATTTTTGCCCCTCAAAGTGTATTGTGGCCTTAGGCTGATGTACATTAGATAATTTCAGAGTTCAGAGTTCTCTCTCTCTCTCTCTCTCTCTCTCTCTCCTCTCTCCTCTCTCTCCTCTCTCTCTCTCTCATCTCTCTCTCTCTCTCTCTCTCTCTCTCTCTCTCTCTCTCGCTCTCCCTCTCCCTCCCTCTCCCTCCCTCCCTCCCTCCCCCCCCCCCCTCTCTCTCTCTCTTATTTCTGCCTATCCAGCCTATTCTCAAGCAGCTTTTCATGCAACTCTGAAAAATGTATTCTTATAAACTCTCTGATGAAC
>CM054156.1:39446740-39451740 GCA_028751875.1 Rapana venosa
TGTGTGGTGTAGTATGGTGTGTATGTGTGTGTGGTATATTGGTGTGTGTGTGTGTGTGTGTGTGTGTGTGTGTGTGTGTGTGTGTGGTGTAGTATGGTGTGTATATGTGTGTGTGTGTCTGTGGTGTGTGTGTCTGTGTGTGTGTGTGTGTGAAAGTCAAAGTAGAAGTCACGGTCAAATATGTGTTTGGTACACTGAACAGGCAATATATTTGCTTGTGTGTGTGTGTGCGTGTGCGTGCGTGCGTGCCTGCTTGCGTACGTGTGCGCGCGCGCGTGCACGCCATGGTATGCTCTCGATGCCCTATTAATGTATAATATCAATTTAAAAAATCATGTCTCATGACGACGACAAAAGCATTAATCATGACGAACTAAATGACAAAGGCGATTACTATAATGCTCATTTGGACGAAAGTGAGGATAAAAAGAACGAAATCAACCTGGATGATGAAGACAACAATCCCCCAGGGAGGCTTATGATGACAGCAAAGACAAAGATGGTGTAGAAAAGAATGACATTAAAGACGGTGACGATGACAGCAATCACGATGACAAAGATAATGGGTGTGCTGTCGTTGTTGTTCTTGTTGTTGTTGTTGCTAGGCGTTCCCCAGCTTAACACCCTGAGGGTCACCCAGAACATGCACTCTGTCTCACTCATCCCACCTAGGGGGACGGGATAGCCTAGTGGTTAGAACATTGTGCTCACAAACTGACGACCCGGGTTCGATTCCAGTTCAAGGGGATATTTTCCCTGGAGTTAACATCGGATGAGACTATAAACCGAGGCCCTGTGTGCGAACGCACGCAGAACATCTTGCTCACACGTTAAATCCTGTTCCGCTTTTCGTAAGAGTAGGCCATTGTGTGCCGGTGGGAACATATCACAGAATTCACAAAACAGCATACACACGGGTACTGGGTGTAAAAAAAAGCACATAAGTGCTTATTCCATTATCCTCGATATAAAAGAATAAAATAAATAAATAAAATAGGAATCGCTGTGAGACCATTACGTACATACTGTATAAGTATGCCTGTAAGTCATCTGAGCGCTTTGATTTGTTGCTTTACAAGATTCAGCGTATATAAATTCCATACATTATTATTATTATTATTATTATTATTATTATTATTATTTTCAAGTACCTCGCCACAATTATAGGCAGCCATACTATGACTTCAGCGGATTGACTGGATACGTTTTCCAACATAGGGATCACACGACAACGATGAGGAAAACGACGGTGGTGGTGAAGATGATGATAACAACAATACTAACCACAAAAAGGATATAAAAATACTGATAAGGACGACAATAATGGTGTTAAGTGTGTGTGGTGTGTGTGTGTGTGTGTGTGTGTGTGTGTGTGTGTGTGTGTGTGTGTGTGTGTGCGTGCGTGCGTGCGCGCGCGCGCGCGTGCATAAATTTGAAATCTACTTATTATGATATTTGAGGAAAGTTGCATGTGTGTAAATGATATGGGTGCAAGCGCTTCAATTTGTTTGTTTTACAAGATTCAGCGCTATATAAATTCCATATCTTCTTTTCTTCTTCTTCTTCTTTCTTCTTCTTCTTCTTCTTCTTCGTCTTCCCACTTCTTCGTCTTCGTAGCTCTTCTTCTCTTCTTCTTCTTCTTCTTCTTCTTCTTCTTCTTCTTCTTCTTCTTCTTCTTCTTCTTCTTCTTCTTCTTTTCTTGGCATTTATTTCCAATTCTTCTCCAACAACAATAACAACAACAACAACAACAACTACTACTACTACTACTACTACTACTACTACTACTACTACTACTACTACTACTACTACTACTACTACTACTACTACTACTACTTCTTCTTCTTTCTTCTTCTGCTTCTTCTTCTTCTGATCTTGGGTGGTGGTGGTGGTGGTGGTGGTGACAGGTGGGGGTGGTGGTGAGGGAGGTGATGATGGAGATGGACAAGTACCAGAGCCGGTACCACAGCTTCCCAGTCAACCTGCACTACAGCAGCCGCCTCTCCCTCTCCCTCTTCTTCGCCCTCCGCTCCTACTGCCTCACCATCACACAACACCTGGCTGACAGGTATAGCAGTGTGAGGGATGGGGGTGGAGGTGGGTAGGGGGTGGGATGGGTGGGGGTTGGTGGGGTGGGGTGGGGGGTGTGAGGGGGGGGGGTGAGTTGGTGGTGGTGGGGAGGGTGAGGGTGAGGGTGGGTGGAGAGGGTGAGGTTGGGGGAGGGGTTTGTGGGTGGTGGTAATGTGGTGGTAGTGGTGGTGGTGGTGGTGGTGGTGTGTGTGTGTGTGTGTGTGTGCTTGTGTGTGTGTAAGAGAGAGCGAGAGAGACAAACAGAGACAGACAGAGAGAGAAACAGAGAGAGAGAGAGCGAGAGCGAGAAACAGACAGACAGAAAGAGAGACAGAGAGAGAGAGAAAAAAAAGTGAGAGAGAAGACACAAACATACAGAGAGACAGAGAGAGAGAGAGAGAGAGAGAGAGAGAGAGAGAGAGAAGAGAGAGAGAGAGAGAGAGAAGGTGGTGGTGGTATCCTAGAAAGTGTGACTTGACGTCCTTCGGATGAGACTATGAACCGAGGCCCCGTGTGCGAACGCATGCAGAACATCTTGCGCACACGTTAAATCCTGTTCCGCTGTTCGAAAGAGTAGGCCATTGTGTGCCGGTGGGAACAGATGACAAAATTTTAAAAAAGCAAAACCGCATACACACGCATAAAAAAGTCATCTGAGCGCTTTGATTTGTTGCTTTACAAGATTCAGCGCTATATAAATTCCATACATTATTATTATTATTATTACTTAAGCGGTAAAATAAACCTGACAATACCAAGTCTGTCACTGATTTCAATCACATTCCAACTATTTGGGTTTTCTTTACTCAAATGCATAATCGTTATGGTAAGCAGTGTTGTTGTTGTTGCTGCTGCTGCTACTGCTGCTGCTGCTGCTAATAATAATAATAATGATAATGATGATGTGTATTAACGATTCCAGCACCGCCGCTGTCGATAACGATGATGATGGTGATGATGGTCGTGGTGGTGTATTGCTGATGGTGGTCATGAATTTGATGGTAGTGGTGATGATGACAGTCGTGGTATTGTTGGTGGTGGTAGTGGTGATGATGATGATAATGGTGGTGGTGGTGGTGGTGGTGATGTTGTTGGTGGTGGTAGTGATGATGATGATCATAGTGATGATGGTGGTGGTGGTGATGATGATGATAACAAAGATGACAATGATGGCAGTGCAGAAAATCATGAGAATGATTAAGATGGTGTTGAAAATGACAAACCACGACAATGAGGAGGATATCAATGGTGACGATGACAACGATGACGATAATAATGAAAACCAGGATGATGATGATGATGATGATGATGACGATGATGACAATGAAGACGAAGGTGAGGACAATGCTGCTGTGTCGGCAGGGACATGTTCAGGCTGACGGTGGCTCAGTACCAGCAGTGGTTCCTGGAGAGCCTGGTCTTCTGGCTGCAGACCTTCAGGACCGAGTGCATGGCCCGCATGGAGAAGGCTCTGGAGATCGACACCGATGTCAGGGAACGGACCATTCTTAGCCTGTCTGTCTTTCTGTCTGTCTGTCTGGTTGGCTGTCTAGTCTGTCTGTCTGTCTGTCTGCCTGTCTGTCTTTCTGGTTGGCTGTCTGTCTGCTGTCAGTCTGTCTGTCTGCCTGTCTGTCTTTCTGGCTGCCTGTCTGTCTTTCTGGTTGGCTGTCTAGTCTGCTAGCTGTCTGTGTAGTCTGCTAGCTGTCTGTCTGTCTTGTTGACTGGCTGTCTGTCTGGCTGTGTGAATAGTTCTATGTTTGTCTGATGTCTGTTTACGGTCTATGTCGTTCTCCTTGTCTTCCTAGGCTCACGGAGTCATGACATGTTGCTGTTTGTGTTGCTCGTTCCACAGATTAACACCCTAAAGCAAAGGAGAGAGAATTGGGTTTTTTTAGGCCTTTCTGGATAAGAGGCAAGAGAACGGACCAAGAAGGCAGAAAATAGATAAGGAGGAGGTGACAGGGAGAAAAGGAACAAGGCAGAAACAACACAGAGAGAGAGAGGGGGATAAAAAACAGAGAATTTCTAGCACAGACTTTCCAGAAGGTGGAGACGCTATTTATACCGACAGACCCCCCCCCCCCCCCCCCGGCATGCCCACAGGGGAAACAATCCCTGGCTGAAAATAATTAGCGTTTAGTTGAGAGGTAGACTTGGCACAAGACTGACCCTGAGTACGAGTGCTGGTCATCTGTCCGTTCTTCCAGTCGCAACTGTGGACAGATCCATATTCAGAGGCTTGGTCAGACGGACGTCACGTGAGCTGACCACAGACATAGATAAGATAGACATGAGGGGTCCGCATGAACACTGTCGCCTCAGTGACATGGCGTACAATTGGTGGTTCCGATAAATATATACCGCAAAGTTTTCCAACGATGATAGTGAGGAGGAGGAGGAGGAGGAGGAGTAGGAGGAGGAGGAATAGGAGTAGGAGGAAGAGGGAGTAGACAAGGACATTAAGAAGTTATCAAGGTGTGTATAGGTGGTAGCTACATCACTGATTCTATGATGATGATGATGATGATGATGATGATGATGATGATGGCAATGCTGATGACAATGATGATAATTAGTGATGATAATAATAATAATGACGATGACGATGATGATGAGATGATGTTAATGATAATGATGGTAATGGTAATGGTAATGCTGATGACGATGATGACAATGATGATAATTAATGATTGATAATAATAATAATGACAATGACGATGATAATGATGTTAATGGTGATGATGGTAATGGTAATGCCGATGACGATGATGACAATGATGATGGTGATGACGATGGTGATGACGATGATAAAGTTGGTGATAATAATGACAATGGTCATCAACATGTTGATGAAAATAATGACAGTGGTCATGTTGATGATAATAATTATGACAATGATAATAATGATGACAATGACAATAATGAAGATA
>CM054156.1:39466740-39471740 GCA_028751875.1 Rapana venosa
ACTGGGGTACAAGGGTATGGACACTGGGATAAAAGGGTATGGATACTAGGGATAACAGGGTATGGATACTAGGGATAACAGGGTATGGGCACTGGGGTACAAGGTATGGACACTGGGGTAACAGGGTATGGACACTGGGGTTACAGGGTATGGACACTGGGGTACAAGGGTATGGACACTGTGTACTGGGGTATGGACACTGTGTACTGAGGTATGGACACTGTGTACTGGGGTATGGACACTGTGTACTGGGGTATGGACACTGGGGTACAAGGGTATGGACACTGGGGTACCGGGGTATGTGGACACTGAGGTACAAGAGTATGAACACTGAGGTACAAGAGTATGGACACTGGGGTACAAGGGTATGGACACTGGGGTACAAGGGTATGGACACTGGGGTACCAGGGTATGGACACTGGGGTACAAGGGTATGGACGCTGGGGTACAAGGGTACGGACACTTGGGTACCAGGGTATGTACCCTGGGGTACAAGGGTATGGACACTGGGGTACCAGGGTATGTACCCTGGGGTACCGGGGTATGACACTGGGGTACAAGGGTATGGACACTGGGGTACAAGGGTATGGACACTGGGGTACAAGGGTATGGACACTGGGGTACAAGGGTATGGACACTGGGGTACAAGGGTATGGACACTGGGGTACAAGGGTATGGACACTGGGGTACAAGGGTATGGACACTGGGGTACAGGGTATGGACACTGGGATACAAGGGTATGGACACTGGGGTACAAGGGTATGGATACTGGGGTACAAGGGTATGGACACTGGGGTACAAGGGTATGGACACTGGGGTACAAGGGTATGGACACTGGGGTACCAGAGTATGGACACTGGGGTACAAGGGTATGGACACTGGGGTACAAGGGTATGGACACTGGGGTACCGGGGTATGTGGACACTGGGGTACAAGGGTATGGACACAGGGTAACATGGTATGGACCCCGATACTGGGGCATGGTGGCCTCTGGGAGATCTATCTTCATCGTCATCAAACGCACAGAGAGCAACTATTGTCTGTCATTTGAGCAAAAATGCATTGCGCTGCCGTTAAGCACCTGACAAGTCAGGCCCAGCGCATCTGACATCGGCGTGGGAGAGAATTATTTTCTATTTTTGTTTTTTGTTGTTGAGAAGGCAGAAAATAGACAAGAACGAGGTGACAGGAAGAAAAAGAAACAAGGCAGAAACAAAGAGAGGGAATTCCTAGTACATATTCTCCAGAAGGTGGGGACGCTATTTATTCTGACAGGCTCCCAGCATCCCATCAGGGGAGGTAGCTGTTTAAATCCAATGGAATGGAAAATTTCCCCCCAGTTCCTCCGCTAGAGCTCCGAGTTTCTTCACTGGGTTACAGGTGTACCGAGGTAGGGTGGCCACTGGGGTACCGGGGTACCGGGGTAGGGTGGCCACTGGGGTACCGGGGTAGGGTGGCCACTGGGTTACAGGGGTACCGGGGTAGGGTGGCCACTGGGTTACAGGGGTACCGGGGTAGGGTGGCCACTGGGGTACCGGGGTACCGGGGTAGGGTGGCCACTGGGTTACCGGGGTACCGGGGTAGGGTGGCCACTGGGGTACCGGGGTAAGGTGGCCACTGGGTTACAGGGGTACCGGGGTAGGGTGGCCACTGGGGTACCGGGGTACCGGGGTAGGGTGGCCGCTGGGGTACCAGGGTATGCTCACCGCTGGGGTACCTGTCTTCTTTTTCTTCTTGAAACACTCGGACAGAAGCTATTGTTGTCTGTCATAACAGCGAAAATGCCTTTTGCTGCCTTTAAGCATCTGACACGTCAGGCTCAGCGCATCCGACTCTGGCGTGGGAGAGAATTGTTCTTTAAGTCTTTCTGGAAGAAAGGCCGGAGAATGGACCAAGTAGGCAGAAAATAAACAAGGAGGTGACTGGAAGGAAAGTAACAAGGCAGAAACAAAGAGAGGAGCAGAACAGACAATTCCTAGTGCAGCATTTGCAGAAGATGCTATTTGTATTTTAAAGGCCATGGACATCCCATTGGGAGAGGTGCCCGTTTGTATCCAATGGAATGGAGTTGAATGTTTTTCCTCCATTCCTCGGATAAAGTTCAAAGGCTCATCAATGGTGAAATTTTGCTTATGCGACTGAAGTGGTACGGGTACGTCACACGAACATCAGGACTGGCCAAGACTGTCCTACAGGGAACAGTACAAGGAGGGAGACAGAGAAAACGATGGGAAGACAACATCAGAGAGTGGACTGGCCTTGAGTACAGAGACTTACTACGCAAAGCTGAATACCGCGAGCAGTGGAGGAAGCTGGTTGCAAAATCTTCAGTGGTGCTCTAACGGTCTACTGGACTACGGCATAATTATGCAACAATATAGGTAAAAATGATAGCCTCATTCCAACTTCGCTTGTGCGTTTTTAAACAAACAAAACTGTCATCTGTTCCTACCGGCCCAAAATGGCCTACTCTTTCAAAAAGCGGAACGGGTTTTAATGTGTGCACAGAATGTTCTCCTGTTTGCACACAGAATCTCGGTTTATAGTCTCATTAGGAGTTTCGGGGGAGTGGAGTCGGCAGTGATGTTGGCACCAGGGGAAAACCTACCAGGCTATCCCGTCACCCCATTGTGTGTGTGTGTGTGTGTGTGTGTGTGTGTGTGTGTGTGTGTGTGTGTGTGTGTTGTGTTGTGTGTGTGTGTGTGTGTGTGTGTGTGTATGTTTGTGTGTGTGTGTGTGTGTGTGTGTGTGTGTGTGTGAGAGAGAGAGAGAGAGAGAGAGAGAGAGAGAGAGAGAGAGAGAGAGAGAGAGAGGGTGTGGTGGTGGAGGCGTTGAGGGTGGATGATGTAGAGGCAGTAGTTGCGTGAAGTTGTTTCAGACCATTATTTCGTGTTTCAGAAACGGCCAGAATATTACGAATACATGAAAACGGTAAGGAGTTGTTTCAGTAAGCCTTTCCCATATAGTGTGTGTGTGTGTGCGCGCGCGCGCGCGTGTACGTGCGTTCTTGTGAGTGTCTACATTTAAAATCTGTTAATTTTGTGAACGGTTTCACGCGTGTGAGTGTTTCGAATGAAAGTGCTTTGATTTTTTTGTTTTACAAGACCTAGCGCTATAAACATTCCATGTATCATCATCATCATCATCCTTATTATTATTATCATTATTATTATTATTTTTATTATTATTATTATTATTATTATTAAAGAGAGAGAGAAGTCTCCACGATTTCTTGGTGGCACCAGTCCACATGTTACAGTTCTTTACTGTTACCAAAAACTGAATTAGTACCTTACTGTTATTTGCAATAAAAGGGATATGCTTCACCTGTCATATTTTTTGTGAACAGCTTTATGGTAGAACTGTTTGGGTCATTTTGGGGGGTCAAAAACATCCCCGAGCTGCTTCACTAATAGGTTTTTTGTGAGTGTCAGTATCGTCCCACACTAAGCAGTTTTAACGTTATTTTCTCCAATCCCATGGAACTATGAAGTGTTGGGTTCGAATCTCGGCGGCATATGTTGAATTAAAGAAGGATTTTTTTTTTTTACTATCTCCAAGATCAACTTCAAGTGCAGACCTACCAGTGCCTTAATTCCCTTCGTGTATAGATAGACACATGCAGATGATCAAATATGCATGTTAAAGATTCCGTCATTCATGTCAGCGTTTGGCGGGTTAGGGAAACACAAACATACCTAGCATACATCCCCGAAGTCGGAATGTGGCTATTTTTAAGGTGACCAAAAACAGTCGCATTTGCAAAATCTCACCATTGGTGAACCTTGGGGCTCAACCCAAAACAAACAAACAAACAAACAAACAAACAAAAAAGCCCCAGTAGAATTAGGCAACATAGTGTGGGTAAGTTCTGGTGCATTAGTATGAATCACCTGCTCATACTTGTAGCTAAGAATTATCTTCAACACAACTAACTGTATTGCTGTATGGGAAGGAAACCATTCTTGATGAACTCTCAGTGCAAAGACAGATGTTGGCTGTAATTGTTAAACACAGACTGAGATAACTATGTTGGTCATGCAAACAGAAACACACAGACAAATCTGATGATGACAGTTCTCCGAGGTAAGGTTGAGGGCAGAAGGAAAAGAGGCAGACCACCACCATCCTACATTGCCTGACAACATCACTGAGATCAGTGGTCTGGGAGGAGGGCTACAGGAGATCGTAGAACTCAGCAGAGACAGAGACAGATGGTGAACCCTGGTGGCGTTGCGTGGAGGTCCTACCGACGACAGCGACGATGGAGACAGTTGAGTTGAGATGAGTTGAGTTGAACCAGGAGAAACTACATTTCATGTTGACCCATCACCACTTATTTACACTGTGTTACATGATTCTCCAACGTGAATAATAATAATAATCATAATAATTACAAGAAGAAGAAGAAGAAGAAGAAGAAGAAAAGCAACAACAACAACAACAACAACAACAACAACAACAACATCGTGTTTCAGCATTTGCGCTGTCTGTCATCTTTCGTCACTTCCTGCGGGCTGGAGGAGGAAGGGGAGAGCAACCCCTTGCTGACAGAGTTACGTGCCCGGATAGAGCTGAATTCCTTCCCCTCAGATCGCCTGATGCTGGAGTACTTTACCTCCCTGACCACCTCTGTGGTGAGACGCTTCCACAGTCCGTCCGTCCGTCCGTCTGTCTGCCTGTCTGTCTGTGTGTCTGTCTGTCTGTGTGTCTGTGTATCTGTGTGTCTGTCTGCCAGTGTTTCTGTCTGTCAGGGGACGGGATAGCCCGGTGGTTAGAGTGATGCTTTCGTGATCTGCTGACCTGGGTTCGATTCTCGCTCAAGAAGATTTTTCCTCTGTAGTTAATATCAGTGCCAACTCCACTCTCCCCCAAAGTCCTGATGAGACTATAAACCGAGGTCCCGTTTGCGAACGCACACAGAACATCTTGCCGCACACTTTTCGGAAGAGTAGGTCATTGTGTGCCGGTGGGAACGGATGACAAAACTGACAAAACTG
>CM054156.1:39476740-39524518 GCA_028751875.1 Rapana venosa
GTATAAATTCCATGTATCATTATTATTATTATTTATGGACTATGTGCACTACATTTGAATGTGAAATGAATGAGTTAGCTGCTGGTCCTTTATTTGTGTGCCCCCCAGCCCCAACGTGGCACGGGAGTACCTGCAGACGCGGGGAGCGGTGGTGGTGCTGTGTGTCTACGACTACGACCGCCTGAAGTGGGACGACCTGGCAGGGGAGGTCATGCTGCCCCTCTCCTCCTTCCTGCCCCTGCCCATGGGCAAAAGCGTGGAGGACATGGCCGTCCTCATGATGCCCCTTAAGTGCCCCCACCCTCTGCCCCCGCCTCCTGCTTTCACCGTGAGTACCCTGCACTGCCCTGCACTGCCGCACCCTGCCTTGCCCTGCCACAAGGGATGGGGAAGGCCTAGCAGTTCGAGTATGAAGTGCTTGTCATCTGATGGTGACAGGTTCAAGTCCATTTTGTTGTTGAGTCAAAGCCTTTGAATGAAACTGAAACAGATGCTATAGCCGAGTGGTTAGGACCGTTCGACTTGAACCCATTGGATCCATAAAGTCGGGGGTTCGAATCTTGGCAGCGTCTGGGGATTGTTTTACGATCTTTTAGGTCAATTTCAAGTGCAGACCTGCCAGTAACTTAATTTCCGTCGTGTATATACACGCGCAGAAGGTCAAAATTAATATATAAATATGCACTTTAAAGAAGACGTCATTCATGTCAGCGTTCGGAGGGTTACGGAAACACGCACATACGCAGCATACATCCCCGAAGTTGGAATGCCGCTACCTTCATGGTGGGCAGCAGACGGTCGCAAACGCAAAATCTCACCATTGGTGAACCTCGGAGCTCTAGCCAAGGAACAACAAGAAAAAGAAACTGTCAACATCTGCTGAAGTGTCTGACTGCACTGTCTTTCTCCCGGAGTTAACCTTGGCTCTGACTTCAATTTTAGGCAAGTTATTTCAAGAAAAAAAAGATGGCAAAGGTGCCCCTACAACCGTTGTGGTCGTTGGGAAGTGAGGCGTAAACGACTTCAGCTTCTCCAGGGACCAGCATATTGAGGGTGGCGCCCATCTCCGCTTCCTCGCTGCTTTACCTTCCCTGACCCTAAAGAGGGCAGGTACCTATTCACAGCTGGGTGAACTGGGGGACTGTACTGAAGCCAAGGCGCACGGACAGTCACCCATCTACTTGATAACCACGCTCGATGCTACTTAACCTTAGCTTGGGGAAAGCGAATGCTCTGACCACTGAGCTGTCCTGTCATATAATAATATTATTATTCCAAATTTCTTTTAAACGTGACTTTGAAACAATCAGAAGTTTGGTGTGTGTGTAGAGGAAAGAGTGGACAGTGTAGCAGTTACAGTATGCAGCTCATGAGTTAGCGGGCTGAAGGCTGCAGTTCAAATCTCTGCTGAGTGTCTGAGGGAGAGGGTTTTTTTTTTTCTTGGCTAGACCTTCGAGGTTCTCCAATGGTGAGATTTTGCGTGAGACTGTTTATCCACCATTAAGGCTTCGAGGATGATGTCTCTCAGTGTGCATGCGGTTTTGAAATTTGGGCATCAATTCCTACCAGCACGAAATGGTGTACTCTTTCGAAAATTGGAATGGGTTTTTAACATGTGCGCAGATCGTTCTGCGTGTGTCCGAGTACAGTTTTACGAATATTTTTTAATCTAAAAAACAACAAAACACGAGTGAGCTTCATGAGGTTTATAGTCTCATCCGAAGGATTTTCGTGGCTGTGGAATCAGCGCTGATGTAAATCCAGGGAAATAAATTTCTTTGAACGGGTGCCTCAGTGGTGGATCGAACCCAGGCCGTCAAATCACAAGCTAAAACACTCTAACCACTAGGCTACCCGCCCCCCTCCAAGGAGGGAATTTTCTATCTGGTGTTAGTATTGGTGACAGTGACAATCTCGTTGAAGTCCTTTGGTGGAGACTATACACCAAGGTCCTGTGTCAGAACATCCTGTGCACAGGAGTAGGCCATTGTGTGCCTGTGGGAACGGATGACAAAATTTACAAAACTGCATACACAGGGACTGGATGTAAAAAAAAAGCATATGAATACTTATTCCATTATCCTCAAAATAAAAGAATGAAATAAGTAGAGAGGTATACAAACCACAAACAAATAAATAAATAAATAAATAAATAAGTAATGTGTCTAGCCAACAAACACACTCAATCTTGCACTCATGTTACTTTGGTGTGTGTGTGTGTGTGTGTGTGTGTGTGTGTGTGTGTGTATGTGTGTGTGTGTGTGTGTGTGTGTATGTGTGGTGTGTGTGTGTGTGTGTGTGTGGTGTGTGTGTGTATGTGTCTGTGTGTGTGTGTGCAGGTGCTGTGTGAGCGGCAGTCTTGGGATCCCCTCAGCAAGGCTTTTGTCAAGGACAGGAGTCGTCTGATGAAGAGCAGCCGATCAGGGGCCGCTACCGCTACCGCCACACCTCATAAAGGGCCTCTCTCCTCCCTCCTCTCCTTCTTCACTCACACCCCCAACTCCACCTGAACATACACGTCCACCCTCTACCCCTTTCATCTCACCCGCCATGATGACTCACTGAAAGGTCAAATGTGAGGTCACTCAAGGACTGAGCATGCACCAAGTGTATTGAGCACGGTGGCGTGTTACTTTTTATGTTGGTCAGGTCATGTAAACAGAAACACACAGAGACAAATCTGATAACCACAGTTCTCCAAGGTGAGGTTGAGAGCAGAAGGAAAAGGGGCAGACCACCACCAACATCCTACATCACCAACATCACTGAGATCAGTGGTCTGGGAGGAGGGCTACAGGAGATTGTAGAACTCAGCAGAGACAGAGAGAGATTGCGAACCCTGGTGGCATTGCGTGGAACTCCTACCCACGACAAGTGGCGATGGAGACAGTTGAGTTCAGCGTCCAAGTGTGTGAAGCATTCCATACATTCTATATCGCCCTGGCCAAGAAATCAGCTTCAGACTTTTATGGAGCTCCCGTTGAGCTCAACAGAAGACACAGAACAGAAAGAAGCCGAGAAATGACAACGCATCAACAGAGGAATCTAAAACAACACCAAAACGCATAAACAGAGGAATATGAAACTACAACAACAACAGATACAGCAGCAGAGAAGCGAAGTGCACAGGAGGGAAATGGAGAAGATGAGAACCCAACAAAGGTGAACAACCAGCAAAGAAGAAAGTGAACAGAAAGGAGAGGAGAAGGCAGAATCTGCGTAGTTTTTTAAAATTAATTTAATATGTTGGCATTGCAGTAAGGTTCTGAAGGTGTTGATGTTCCAGTTTGTTTCTGAAGGTGTTAATGTTTCAGTTAGTTTCTGAAGGTGTTGATGTTCCAGTTAGTTTCTGAAAGTGTTGATGTTCCAGTTAGTTTCTGAAGGTGTTGATATGCATTGATTTTCTGAAGGTGTTGATGTCCAGTTACTTTCTGAAGATGTTGATGTTCCAATTAGTTTCTGAAGGTGTTGATGTTCCAGTAAGTTTGTGAAGGTGTTGTTGTTCCAGTTAGTTTGTGAAGGTGTTGATGTCCATTGATTTTCTGAAGATGTTGATGTTCCAGTTAGTTTCTGAAGGTGTTGATGTTCGAGTTAGTTTCTGAAGGTGTTGATGTTTCAGTTAGTTTCTGAAGATGTTGACGTTCCAGTTAGTTTGTGAAGATGTTGATGTCCATTTAGTTTCTGAAGGTGTTGATGTTCCAGTTAGTTTCTGAAGGTGGTGATGTCCATTGATTTTCTGAAGGTGTTGATGTCCATTGATTTTCTGAAGGTGTTGATGTTCGAGTTAGTTTCTGAAGGTGTTGACGTTCCAGTTAGTTTCTGAAGGTGTTGATGTTCCAGTTAGTTTCTGAAGGTGTTGATGCCCATTTAGTTTCTGAAGGTGTTGATGTTCCAGTTAGTTTCTGAAGATACTGACATTCCAGTTAGGCTCTCTAAGTGTTGACACTCCAGTTTATTTGCTCAAGTATTGATATTCCAGTTTAGTTTTTCCGAGATGTTTATGTTCCAGTTTAGTTTTTTAAAGTGTCGACATACTGGTTTAGTTCTTGAGGCATTGTCGTTCCAGTTTAGTTTTCAAGGTGTTGACATTCCTATTTAGTTTCTCAAGATGTTAACAATCCATGTTAGTTTCTCAAGAGGATAACACTCCAGTTTAGTTTCTCAAGCTGTTAACATTCCTGTTTAGTTTCTCAAGATGTTAACACTCCAGTATAGTTTCTCAAGGTGATAAAATTCCAGTTTAGTTTCTCAAGCTGTTAACATTCCAATCTAGTTTCTTCAGCTGTTGATATTTCACCCTAGCTTTTTTTCAAGATGTTGGTGTTACTGTTTAATTTCTCGAGATGTTAACATTCCAGCTTTGTTTTTCATATTGTCGACATTCCTTGTAAAATGTTCAAGGTGATAACATTTCAGTTTACATTTTCAAGGTGTTGGTGCTTCTTTTTAGTGTCTTGAAGTGTTGATGGTTTGGGTCTCGTCTGTTTTTCAAGGTGTTAACGGCTCGGTTCAGTTTCTCATGATGTAGATGTTCTTGTTGAATTTTTCAAGGTGTTGGTGCTCTGATTTGTTAAGATGCTGTTGTTTCACTTCGGTTTCTCGATGCGAACATGTTACACTTTGGTTTCTCAAAGTGTTTGTAAGGTGTGCAGTGCGGTAAAACAAAACAAAAAAAATAAAATAAAATAACAACCAGCGTATGGTTGTTGCAAGCGATAAGATCTGGTGTTTGTCAGAAATCAATCCAATTCGTGTGAACAGAAGGGTTTTTTCCCCCTTAAAGACATTTGAAAGGGATTCGTTCGTGTTTGAGAAAATATTTTATGCTGTGATATTTATGGTGTTGCTGTAAATGTTATGTTTGACGTTGCTACAGTTAGATGTTGCTGTAGATGTGTTTGGTGTTGCTGTAAACGCGTTTGATGTCGCTGTTTTAAGTTGCCTGTAAGGTTATTTGATGTTGCTGCGTTTGATGTTGAAGCAAATGTATGGTCGGTGTTGATATAGTTTGATGTTGCTTTAGATGTGTGTGTGTGTGTGTGTGTGTGTGTGTGTGTGTACATTGACGTTGCTTTAGGTGTGTGTGTGTGTGTAAATTGATGTTGCTTTAGGTGTGTGTGTGTGTGTGTGTGTGTGTGTGTGTGTGTGTGTGTGTGTGTGTAAATTGATGTTGCTTAAGATGTAATGCGAGTAGATTTATGTTGCGTTAGACGTGTGTGATGTTGCTGTAAATGTCGTGTTTCAAGCAGCTGTAAAGGACGTGACTGATGTTGCTGCAGTTCACGATTGCTGTGGATGTCACGTTTGCTGCTGTTGTAAATGGTATGCTTCATAGAAGTACAAATGCTGGTTGATGTTGCTGTAAAGGCTGGTTGATGTTGCTGTAAAGGATGTTTGATGTCACTGTAAATGTTAGGTTTTAATGTTATTGTATAGGATGTTTGATGTTGCTGCAAATGGCGTGATGTTGCTGTAAAGGATTTTGATGTTGCTGTAAAGGATTTGTGGTGTTGCTGTTGCTGTAAAGGATGTTTGATGTTGCTGTAAATATGTTTGATGTTGCTGTAAGTGACATTCCGGTGTTGTCATAAATGTTACAGTGAATTAGGTGTTTAATGTTGGTAAATGATGCTGTCAATGCCGTGTTTGTTGATACTGGGAATGTTTCGTGATACTGTAAAACGATGTACATGATGTGATGGATGGTACTGCTAGTGGTGTGTTTGCTGACACTGTAAATAATATGTTTGACGATACTGTGAACAATGTGTTTGTTAATACTGTAAATGGTGTGTTTGACGGTACTGAAAGTAATGTGTTCGCTGACACAATAAATGATCTATTTCCCGACACAGTCAATGTTTGATACTGGCTCTAGATATGCTTGGTGTTATAAGTGACATGTTTGCTTATTGTTGTTATGACAAGATTCATGTCATGATAGGCTTGATATTGCTGCAGATTTATATGATGCTGTTATATGTTTGATATTGTTGCAGTTTGTTGTTGTTGTTCAGAGGCTGATCTGTGATTGGCGTGTAACTTTTGGCATGTGTTTGAATGTCATGGAGTACTCTTTATCTTTATTGTTGAATGATCAGTACATACCCAACAACTTCTGTAACTTGTGATTGAGGTGTGTGTGTGTGTGTGTGTGTGTGTGGACATGCCTATGCATGAACCTGCATTTGTGTTTGAGTCTCGTGTGAGTTGTGCAAGATTAAAATCTTGCATCGTGGTTGATGAGTCATTTGTGCTAGTGCATATTTATGAGTGAGTGAGTGTGTGGTTTTTGCTTTCCTTATTTTTTATTTTATTCTTTTATTTCGAGGATGATGGAATAAGCACCCATATGCTTTTTTACATGTAGTCCCCATGTCTATGCAGTTTTGTACATTTTGTCATCCGTTCCCAACGGCACACAATGGCCTACTCTTCTGAAAAGCGGAACAGGTTTTAACATATGAGCAAGATGTTCTCTGTGCACTCGCACACGGGACCTCGGTTTGTAGTCTCATCTGAAGGACTTTTAGGGGCAGTGGAGTCAGCACTGATGTTGTTAACTCCAGTGGAAAAGTGTGTGTGCATGTGTATGTGTGTGTGTCTTCAATTTTACGTCTGTTCACTTAAAGTGATATTGTGTGTGTGTTTGTGTCTGTGTGTGTGTATGCATACGCACTATCAATCCTATGTCCCAATTTTGTCTAGCTTCAGCATTCTAGGTCCCTTCTGCCTTTTATTTTTTCCAGAAAGACTTAGCCTAACAGAACAATTCTCTCTCACACTAAAGTTGGATGCACTGGGCCTGACTTTTCAGGCACTTAACTGCAGCGCAATGCCTTTTTGCTTATGAGACAGACAACAGCAGTTGCTGTCTGAGAGTTTGAAGAAGAAGAAGACAGCGTGTCCTGGGCAAGTTGATCCTGCAGAGCCCATCCCACTCTAGGTTGCAGAGAGCATGCTGGGCTTGTTGGCGAATTCAATCCCACCAGGCCTACAGTTGTACAACACACAGAGGTGGTTTAGACATGCACGCAAGATGCTCTGTATGCAGTCACACCCAAACTGAGGTTTAGTACTTTATCTGTGGAACTTGGGGGAAGAGTGGAGTCAGTACCAGTGTTAACTGCATAGGAAAAAGTCTTGAAGGGACACCTTGGAAAAGATTCAAACCCGTAGCTCTCAGTTAATGTCAAATCACAAGCGCAGCAATTTATCCACCAGGCTATTATTGAAATAATTACATGACTGAAAGTTTTCTCGCTCACACACACAACACAAGCATTCTATACTATATGTGAATATGATAAATGCGAGACATATTGTATATATCTCTCTCTGTATATACCAATCTATAGATATGATAAATGCACAACTTTTTTTTAAACTGTAGTTACCTGATAAACATTTCACTGTGAATTTGACTCATATACATGTGTTTGTGGGGACGGGATAGCTCAGTGGTTAGAGCACTCGCTTTCCCCAGCCAAGGTTAAGCAGCATCGAACATGGTTACCAGTTGGATGGACGGCCGTTTGCACACCTTGGTTTCAGTACAGTCCCTCAGTTCACCCAGCTGTAAATGGGTACCTGACCTCTTTAGGGTCAGGGAAGGTAAAGCAGCAAGGGAGAGGAGATGGGCGCCACTCTTAATATGCTGGCCCCTTGAGAAGTGAGGTCTCTGACGCCTCGCTCCCGTATGACCTTATAGGTTATGGGACACCATTACCTTATGTACAAAATCAACATTGACAGTTTAGTATGAAATAGATCACTGCCTCAGGTAAGTACTGTAACCACAATGAACTAAGATTTATTAATGAAAAGTCTTGCATTCTATATATATGCACACACACAATGACACACACACACAGTGACATACACACACACACATGTATACATAAACATACACACGCAAACTGCATAAATGCACAAACCCCACAATGTACAAACCACATGCATTTATTATACATTATGTAGAAGATGACAATGTACAATAAACAAACTACTGCACTCACCCATTCCCACTCTGATGTAGTTAAAGAGGTTGTTTTTTTTATCCCTTTGAAAAAGAGTTTGGCTAAAAATAAATTTCAACATCACATTGTAAGGCCTAACAACATTTCAATGTCAGCCTTGGCGCTTACTGGCACAGCTTTAGGCCTGGGTCAGGCTGGCGTAACTTCTGACACAGGGACACAACTCTCACCCACACAAATAATCCTGTGTGCCCTACCAGGGGCTGATCACTGTGTCTAACCTGAGCAGCCTGTGAAAAGAAATGCAGTGGTCGTCGATGGCATCATAGCTTTTCCTCCTTCCTCTCCTTTCCCTGAACTCTGAGGAACCTTCAGGCTAAGTGACTTTGGGAAAGTCCAGCTTGCAAAACCAAAAGCAATCTCTCCTTTGGGTTAAGGCTGCATACATGGAATATACATGTCATCCACGCCACTGGCCATGGTTGGCTTCCTCTTCTACACAAGATGAAAGAATTTTGGACATGAGACCCCAGGACTACAACTGTATTTCAAGAAGTTGTAGGAAAATGGAATTGGGACCAATATTAACTACAAGAGAAATTTCCCTTGAACAAACAGCCAGAGGTGGCTCGCTCCTGCCTCAAACTACTTCAGGGCATCTTTGTCTGATTGATGCTCTCACCAGTGAAGTAGCTCTTGAACTCCCCACCCCCCCCATGTCCTTTTTATTTTCTTTAAACTTGCAGTGGCAAGACTTAATTCACATCTGGGATTTTCTCTTGCCTGTAACAAAATTCTTCTGTCCAGTAGTTGGAAGACACTGTTCACATCTGAGATTTAAAAAGTTCAGGTCCAACCAAAAATCTCGTCAGGTTACAACTGATTACTGTTGGATTCTTTTAGTCTTTTCACAAACGCCCCTGCAGCAAAACAAGTTGTTAAACATCAACCACACTGAACAGATCCTACGATGGTCTTTCTCTGTTCTGGCTACCTCCTCATGGACTTCACTGCCATCTCCCAACTTGCAATTCCTTATAAAACAACAGTCCAAGAAGGATGGCGGCAAGATGGTTAAGACGCTTGTGAGGTTCTGGGTTCAATTCCCAGCCTCGCTCTTTCTTCCCAGTTTAATGAGAAAATCGAACTGGATGTCCAAGTCCTTCAGATTGGACTATAAACCAAGGCCCTGCATGCGAATGCATGCCAGAGCATCCTATGCATATGTTAAAAACCTGTTCCACTTTTCAGAAGAGTAAGCCATTTTTGTTCCAGAAGCAACGCATGACATTTCTTTTTAAAAAATGCATGGACACAGGAGTCATATTTAGACACCATCCCCAAAGTCAGAATCATTCATTTCATTTCATTTATACCACTTTAAGTCACGAGATTTCTCTGCGTGAAATTCAGGCTGCTCTCCCCGGGGAGAGCACGTCGCCACAAGAGCAGCGCCACCCTTTTTTTTTTTTTGGTCTGCAACTGTATTTGTTTCCCTATCAGAGTGGCTTTTTTCTAAGAATTTTGCCAGGGACAACTGTCTTGTTGCCATGGGTTCTTTTACGTGCGCTGCATAATTTTCTGTAACACACGGGACCTCGGTTTATCGTCTCATCCGAAAGACTAGCGCCCAGACCACCACTCATGGTCTAATGGATGGGGGAAAAGTTTCGGGCCCAGACGGGATATGAACCACGCACACTTCTGACCCGGACTTTTCGCTTTCTAGACAGGCGCGTTACCTCTAGACCACTGATCCAGAATGCGGCTACCACAATATTATTGTGATGGAAAAAAAAAGGTTGCATACGCAAAAAAATCTCAGCAATGGTGAACCATGACGCTCTAGCCAAGGAATCAAAAAAGCCTTCCAACCCCCCCCCCCCAATAGCCTATAAAAGATCTCCTCCATGTGCTGGCTAGCTGGCCTGACCCCATGAATAAAGGGAGGGACCACACAGCTCTACCTCTGGCACAGGCCTCTTCCCTTGGGGAGACAGCACAGGCCCTGCTGGATTCTTCCAGAGTTAAGTCAGCTTTGTGGGATTCACAAGACTGGGGGGGCCACCTGCTGACAGAATGCCATGCCACTTTCAGGATGAACATTTAAAGTTTTGCTCAGAGTACAACACTGCAGGTATCTGTTATCTTTTCGGGGCTTTTTTTCGGTGACCTGCCTCACAATGCTTGAGATGACCGTGAGTTGTCCATGTCTGTCCTGGTCACCTTCGTTCATGTGGAAAGTGCAAGGTGAAGCTCCTTGCCACATCCTTGTCACTGTCACACTTCTCTCCCCCTCTCTCTCTCTCATCTCCCTCCTGCCCACGTCACTCACCGCCCCCCCCCCCCCCCCCCCCCCTCCCTCCCACACTCATTTCCTGTGATGGGACACTGGTTTCACAAAGGCTGGATTATACCGAGAGTTATATCCCCTTGCCCTGTCCCTGTCGGCGTCACTGACAAACTCTTCAGCAGGAGGTGCGGAAGATTCTCCCCGCGCCCGCGCCATCACCGCTGCGATCTTCTGCTTCTCTGCCGTTTCCCGCCGCAGTCGTTCTGCCCGCAGTTCCTCTACGGTCTTGGCTTTCTTGGGCTGTGAGGGCGTGGAGGAGGAGGAGGAGGAGGAGGAGGAGGAAGGCTTGATGCTGGAGGATGAGGGTTGCCGGTTGTGTTTCGAGGGTTTGGAGTGAGAATGGTGGCCTGATTTCTGGGAGAGAGGAAAAAAGATTTACAGATATACCATTATATCATTGATTTTGCATGTTAACACACACACACCACACACATACACAACACACACATACATTCAAACACACACACACAAATACACACACGCAACACATATACAATCACACACATACACACACACACCACACACACACCCATACATACATACATACATACATACAAACATACATACATGTATACATATATACATACATACGTGCACATACACATGCACATATACATTCTAATCTATGATGTTCTCTTTCGAAGTTTTGATATAAATCAAACACACTTCCAAATTTCTACAACTGCTATGAACTGCCTCAGATATATTCAAAACTGTTCATAAATATATCTATATATCTATCTATCTGTCTATCCAGTGCTAAGACAAAAGGTGCAGTTTATGGAGCAGAAAACAAAGAAGAAAAAGCCTATACCAAGCAACTGGACATTTCTTTGTTTCCACAGTCCTTAGGCAACTGACATCTTCCATACCTACTTCCTTGTGTCACCTTTGTGTGTGTGTAAGTGTGTGTGTGTGTGCATGTGCAAGCATGATGCATGCTCTACATACGTGCGTGTATGCATGTGTGCATGTGTTGTGTGTATGCATACGTGCATACACATATATATATGTGGGTGAGCAATTTTCAACAAAATGTAAAGAACAAGAAACAAAACAAAACCAAAAAAAATCCAAATTCCAGACAAATAAACTGTTATGGTATCTATGAATGTGACATGTTCTTTTAATTCAAGCCAAAATTTTGATTTTTTTAAATAGTTCTTTTTTTCCCTAAAGATCTGAAGAACCTCCCCCCCCAAAAAAGAAAAAAAAGAAAAAAGGCAGGCAAACACGTTTATCAGAGCAAGAAAGTGGTTCTGTTTTTAATATGTACATGTTTTTCTCTGTGTGTGTGTGTGCGTGTGTGTGTGTGTTCGTGAGTGCGTGCATGCATGCATGTGCGCATGTGTGTGTGTGGCATGTGTGTGCATGCATGTGAGCGTGCTTGTGTGTATTTTTATTATTTATTTATATGTATATACACACAGACATATATATATGTACATTATGTACATGTACAATTTATAGACTCAAGCTCAAGCACAGTGATGAAGAATGTGTGCATGAGGGATTCCTGCTGTCACAGCTGACTGACAGGGACTGACCTCTTTGTGGCGGTGCTTGTGGCGCTTCTCCAGGTGGCGCTTCATGTCCTGCAGGGGGTCCATGGAGTCCTTCAGCCTCCTGTCCCTCTCCTCTCTGAAACATCACCACTCTTTATTGGCCTCGGACACAACTGAGCCCCACCCTGGTGGTTAGCGTGATGTGCTCGTGATCCGCTGACCCGAGTTCGATTCCCGTTCAAGAGGATTTTTCCTCTGGAGTTAACATCAGTGCCGACTCCACTCTCTCCGGATGAGATTATAAATCAAGGGCCCGTGTGCGAACGCATGCAGAACATCTTGCGTACATGTTAAAACCTGTTCCGCTTTTTGGATGAGTAGGCCATTGTGTGCCGGTGGGAATGGATGACAAAATTGACAAAACTGCATACACACGGGGACTGGATGTAAAAAAGCACATGAGTGCTTATTCCATCATCCTCAAAATAAAAGAATAAAATAAAATAAATAAATAAAATGTCCTCCCCCCCCCCTTTCATCCTCCTCCTCCTCCACTCTTTCCTTCAACAACAACGGATCAACACTAGTTTATGGTAAGAAATTTTACAGATGCTGAATAAAAAACAAAGAAAATAAACACTGATTTCTCCAGAGAGAAAAAAAGGTAATTTCTGTTAGTATTACTGTTTTGCTCCATACCTCGATCCACATACATACCTATGAGCTGAAGTGTGTGTACACATGCAAGTGCAAGCGTGAGCTAGCATGCATGCACACACACATACCAAAGCTACGCATGTGTTGTTAAGGTGAGCTGGTTTTCAAAGGAGAAGTGTGGAGCAGGCAGGATTTCTGCAGTGATGTAGTATGCACAGCATCTATAACTGGGGGGCGATTTCATGAAATGACTGCTATTTGTTAACGGCCCTCCCATGTTGTGGAGAAGCTTGTAGGAAATATGCACTCATCCGCCCACCCTCAGAAAACTTGCAACAGCTTACCATTTCTTCTTTTTCAGCCAGTTATTCAGTGGTGTGTGTAATGTTTAGTTATTTATTCATTTATTTATTTTATTTTATTCTTAAATTTCAAGAATAATGGAATAAGCACTCATGTGTGTGTGGATGTATGCGTGTGTGTGTGTGTGTGCGTGTGCACTTTCATGCATTCAGGGTGTTAGCGTGTGTGCATGTATGTGTGGATGCATGCTTTTTTGCCGATCTCATCATTGCTAATGCCCATGTTATAGTATACTACAGCATACATTAGACTAATTGCACTTAATTGTCAGATTTACTCAATATGGATATAACACTCAGGCTATACTTAGTCAACACACAATTAGCATAACACTCAGATGATACAAACTCATCACTACAACACACAATTAGTACAACACTCAGGCTATACATACTCAACACGACAACACACAATTAGTTAACACTCAGGCTATACATAATCAACTCTACAACACACATTTAGTAATATATAACACTCAGGCCATACATAATCAACACTACAACACAATTAGTATAACACTCAGACCATACATATTCAACATTACAACAAACAACTAACATAACACTCAGGTCATACATATTCAACACAACAAAACACAATGACAAGACAAGGCCGACTTACTTCTGGGACTTTTTGGGCTCATACGGACTGGCTTTCTCAAGTTTTGGTGGTTCTGATTTCTGCAGATACCACGGTTTGTCATCTGCAACAGGGCAAAATAATAAAAATTACTAGGTAGCTAGGTGGTCGGAGCACTTGTTTTCCCCCAGCCAAGTTAAGCAGCGTCAAGCATGGTTGCCAGTTAGATGGGTGACCGTTTGCGTGCCTTGGCTTCAGTACCGTCCCCCAGTTCACCCAGCTGCAAATGGGTACCTGCCCTCTTTAGGGTCACGGAAGGTAAAGCAGAGAGGGAGAGGAGATGGGTGCCGCCCTCAATATGCTGGACCCTAGAGAAGTGAGGTCTCTGATGCCTCGCTCCCCTACGACCTTATAGGTTATGGGACACCTTTACCTTTAAAATGTCATTTCCTGTCTTCATCATAATAATTCAAATCACAGTTCTTTGTATGATATCAATTAGTTTTCTGGGGGTGGGCGGAGGGATAGCATAGTGGTTAGAGAACTGCGCTCGTGATCTGACGGCCCAGGATTGAGCCTGGAACCAAGCCACTACCAAGACGCCTGTTCAAGAGGATTTTTCAGATGAGACTACAGACTAAGGACCTGTATGCGAATGCACACACAACGTCTTGCTAGCACAAATGCATACAGATGTGACGGGGCAGTAATTCACTTATCCTCCCATGCGCTCAGAGCGATGTGTGTTATTATTTTGGGACACACCTGCATATTGTGCGGTGCTCTGATTCATTGGGTGGTAGTTGAAAGCTGTCCGTTGTATACACTTTGCCTTCACATGAAAATATAGAATTTATGCAGCCTCTTTTTAGAGGCCACATCCTCCCTGTTCATACTGTGCTGCGATAGCGGAGAAGTTGTACAGAGACGTGGCAGATCAAACATCTCCACTCTGTTACACAATTACCTGATTACACATAAATAATACATATTCATACATGTGCACCGAGTAATACACATATATACCCGCACAAACGTACAGACACATCAAAATGGAACACATGCATGCACAGACACACACACCAACACACCTTTCATTACACATACGCACACATGCACACACACGCAAACACACACACACACACCAAACACACTTACATACACACACCTACACATGTATACACATATGCAACCTCCCCCCCATTTTCATTATACACACACACACACAAGACCCCTCCCCCACTCCCCCCAAAAAAAGAAAAAGAAAAAAAAAAAGGAAACAAACAAGCCCTCCCCTCTCCTTACCCCCCCCCCCCCACTCCCCCACCTAAAAAAACCCAACAACAACAAAAAAACACACCCACCAACAAACAACAACAACAACACTCAACAAAGACAGAACCCCTCCCTCACTCTGTGACTCGATGGCACTCTGGCCCAGGTAGGTCAGCAGACCAATGTTTTTCTCCCACTTCTCTTTCTCTGCCGCCTTCTCTGCCTCGTGCTCCTTGTTCTTCCCCTCACGCCGCAACTGCTCACACCAACAGCACAACTTGACATTATATAACAAGTTCTTTTCAACTCTCAATCAAGGCTGAAATTATCAAAATACAAAAAAAACAAAATTACTAAGACTTTGGGGAGGGGGGGAGGGTCTGCTTTAAGCTTCACTACAGAAGCACATAAAGAAAATAAATAAAAAATAACTTGAAAAAAATGCATCTATCTATCTATCTATCTATAATATATGTCTGTGTATATATATATACTATTACTATACAAAGAAAGGGAGGGCACTGCTTCAGGGATGAACATGTAATCTTGATTACTCAACCCCCCTTTCTAAATAATAAATAGAAGCATAATATATATATATATATATATATAATATATATATATATATATAGATAGATAGATAGATAGATAGATACAGATATATCTCTCTCTCTCTATATATATATATATAAAGAGAGAGAGAGAGAGAGAGAGAGAGAGAGAGAGAGAGAGAGAGAGAGAGAGAGAGAGAGAGAGAGAGAGAGAGAGAGAGAGATCTTCCTTTTTTGTCATGTTTCTCCCAGGGGAGGTTCGACATTGATGAGCCTTCTCCATCTCTCTCTGTTTTATATCTATCTATCTATCTATCTATCTATCTTTCTATCTCTATCTATCTATCTATCTATCTATCTATCTATCTACATATATATATTCTCTCATCCCATTAGTGGAAAAATATCATGCCTGTGTGGGTTCTCTCACCTGAGTGTCAGAAAAACCTCACACCTGATTGCCTTCTCTCACCTAGGTGTCAGAAAAATCTGACACCTGTAAGGGTTCTCTCATCTGAGTGTCAGAAAAATCTGACATCTGTATATAGTGTATGGGTTCTCTATCCTGTGTGTCAGAAAAATCTCACGTCTGTATGGGTTCTCTCACTCACCCCTTGCTCTATGTCCTTGAAGAAGTTGATGTGTCCTCCCTGGTTGAGTGAGATTTCTGCCGATGACCTGACCAGCTTCCTGTCGCCCTCTGACCCTGCCTCGATGGCATCCGCTGTCGCTGTTGCCGGCGCTTCAATCTGATCGTGCTGACGTTTCCGTGATCGGTGACGCAGCACTTCAGTTCTGGCCTCTTGCTCCTGTGTCAGTACAGGTCAGACTGGTATTAAAGTAAAGTGAAGTGAAGTGTGCTAGATGCATGGACATCAGTTCATGCTGTACGTGATACTAATAACAAAGTTTGTTCAGGGTTTGTTAATTTAGGTGTTAAATCACGATGCACATGTACAGAAGATACGGACATTACCTGGTATATGTATGAAAACATTGGTCTCGACCTGGCTTAGTATCCATGGACATATCCTGCATTTATGATGAATCAAAGCATGCTGCAGCATAATAGTAGTAATACACGACGTAACAGTACAGTATAGTACAATGCAACACAATGCTGTACACATAACACAACACAGATTAGAACTATATAGTAAACTCTGCTGCTGAAGGTGGATGATTACCAGAAGAAGGAAAATTGAAGTCAGTAAGATATAAATTTATAAAACAATGAGGCACAAGAAGTTCTTTTTTCTTTTAAATAAATAACTCAAGAAATATGACATAAATTCATTCATGTTGTTCACAGCCATGCCTGTCTACTTACAGCTAGAGCAATGCGCCTCTGGCATTCCTTCTCTTCCTCCGCTGCCTTCTCTTCATCACGCCGCACACGCTCGATGTTGTTCTTGTTTCGAACATGCCAGCTGTAAACAATAGACCAGAGTGTCAAGCATACACAAAGCTGATCTGCTATATTTGTAAACTATATATTTGTAAACTATGATAATATAATATTACTAACTGAAGTAATTCAGGTTTGTCTAGATTAACTGACAGATCTACTGTTCTATATTATACTATTTATAGGTCACAGTATAATTTTCAAAGAGCATTATTAAATCTAGCTACATTGGAAGATAAATCAATCCCTTCTATTTATTTTCCTTGATAAACAATAACTTGAGTAAGAACTGAGGGAGGGAGGAGGGGGGAGGGAGAGAGAGAGAGAGAGAGAGAGAGAGAGAGAGAGAGAGAGAGAGAGAGAGAGAGAGAGAGAGAGAGAGAGAGAGAGAGAGACAATGACAAATTCTTTTCATCATCATCATTAGCCATTACACCCAGCGGTGTGTAGGGCAGCAACAAAGCGCTTCCACTCCTGCCTATTCTGGGCCAACCTAGTCACTGATCCCCAAGAGTGCTGCATGGCCTTCATCTCACTTTCTACAGTTCTTCTCCACGTTGCTTTTGGTCTTCCTTTCTTTCTCCTTCCTTCTGGGGTCCAGTGCAATGCTGTTCTTGTGATTGACTGTGGGTCTCTTCGGAGGATGTGCCCAATCCACTTCCACCGTCGTCTGGTGATTATGGTTCCTATGTCTTCTTGCCTGCATCTCCGTAGTAGGTCTTCATTGGAGATCTTCTCTGGCCAAAAAATCCGGAGAATTCTTCGCAGGAATATGGTGTGGAAGGATCGAAGTTTGGTAAGATCCACTTCCGTCATCCTCCAGCACTCAGAACCGTACAGGAGCGTAGACACAACACAGTTCTGGTATAGCTTCAGCTTGGTGTTGGTGCTGTACTGAGTTGATCTCCAGATATTGTTCATCTCCCTAAACACATTCCTGGCCTTGCCCAGTCTGTTGTGGATGTCTTCTTTTGTGCCGCCTTCTGGTTTGATGATGCTGCCAAGGTATGTGAACTTGTCTGTCTGGCGCAGGTCAGTTCCATTCACTTTCACAGGGGCTGGTGTGTTCACATTGAGCGACATTGTCTCTGTTTTCTTGGTGCTAATACGAAGCCCCACTTGCAGTCCGAATGTTTGGAGTCTGCTGGTCTTCTCCTGGATATGTTGGTGTGTGTGGGACAGCAGCGCCAGGTCATCCGCAAAGTCAAGGTCGTCTAGTGTTGAGAACAGGCTCCAGCGAATCCCTCTTGGGGTGTCTTCTGTCGTCTGAATAAGTACCCATGTGCTTTCTTACATCCAGTCCCCGCACTTAGGGATATATATATGATAATAAAATAAAGCCCATACCAATACACTCACACAGTATACGGGGGAGGGTGAGAGAGAGAGAGAGAGAGAGAGAGAGAGAGAGAGAGAGAGAGAGAGAGAGAGAGAGAGAGAGACAATGACAATTTCTTTTATTTCGAGGATAATGAATAAGCACTCATGTGCTTTTTTACATCCAGTCCCCGCCCGTAGGGATACATCTTAATAATAACCCAACACTTATACAGTCTCACAGTAGAAACATGGGGAAATAACCCTTTTCAAAGCAGCCCCCCCCCCCCCCCCCACCAACAACTCCCCCCCCCCCCCCCCCCAAAGCAAACTAATAAAAGAAAACCCTAAAAACATCCCCCATCACCCCCCCCCCCCCCCCCAGAAAAAAACAACAACCAACCCACAACCAAAACAAAAAACAAACAAAAGAGAAAGAAAAATCAAACCAACAAAAGAAGAAAAAAAGAGAAAAAGAAACAACAACAACAACAACAAAACCAAGAAGAATAACAACCAAACTTAATAAACATCTACACATTGTCAAATGGTACATATACTTGTTACACATAACTATAAGATATTGAAATAGGGCACTCCTTAAGACTTAAGTGCAGAGGGCAAGTCCAATAAGTATTGAAAATATAAAATATGAATCCTTCATCAGGATACACCATAACTATAAGCCAAGAAACGAGAGAGAGAGAGAGAGAGAGAGAGAGAGAGAGAGAGAGAGAAGAGAGAGAGAGAGACAGAGACAGAGTGTGTGTGTGTGTGTATTTCAAAGATATTAGAGAGACTCAGAGAGAGAGAGAGAGAGAGAGAGAGAGAGAGAGTGTTAAGTGGCGCTGCGAAAAAAAGAATCGAAAAATCTCCTGATGCAGGCGATTAGAACAGTTAAAAACGGATCTTCTGTTTCGATATACCTCTTCTTCGGCAGAATATTCATGGTGTAAATGGAAAGATTCTCTCTGTGCACTTCAGCTTTTGTTATGTCTGGGGTGCCAACAGTAGTTTTGGTTTAAGCTAAAGCCAACAGTTAAGTCTCTTTGAACTAGTTGAGAACCTAACCTCTTTGCGATCAGAGATGTGCGATGTGAGAACCTAACCTCTTTGCGATAGTCAGGATAAGCAATTTATGGGTTTAACTATAGCCTCTATTGTTTGTATCATATTGTTGGAGTGCATGTTTGTGGTTAAGCGTGTGTTAGCAATTCTTGGAGAGCCATACTAGCAAAACACATTCACTATCAGTTTATATCAGGAGGCTAAATATCTCATTGTTCATTTATGAAACCGGCCGAGTTCGAATGATATACAAGTGGGGATAGCATTTAGCGAAGTTACTGGAAGAACTATAGGCCTGATGGGTTAACAGTTGGCTTACACACACACACACACACACTAAAACAGGCTGTTTCCTTGATACCTATAACAATTATTTATGTATGAAAAGTTTCTTAAATTACTTATGTAATAATAATAATAATAATTTTTGGAATTTATATAGGGCTGAATCTTGTAAAGTAACAAACCAAAGCGCTCAGATATAGATACCAGTTGGTAGATGTAACATTATGAATGTGCCATATGTTAAAAAGGTCACTACCTTCTTTTCTTTCATCTTCATCATCGGCAGTATTAGCCCTCCATTCTCGGTGGTTTTAATTTTCACGCCGTAACTGCATAGTCTGTATAGTCTACGGACTTATTGCAGAGACGTTGTATTTGGCCATAACACTACATTTTCTCTTGCTAGGTACTATTTTCTTCTTTTCAACAACTCTTTTTTCAACAACAACTATGGTTGTTTCTTATTCCTGAGTCATCTATCTTTTTACCTTTTTTTCGGTTGGGGGGGGGGGGGGGGGGGGGTTATTTTTGTTATTGATTTTTTCAGGTATGCTTATAAATGTATTTCGTGAGGCACTGTTAATTTCAATTGAAGTCAACAGACTTGATTTTTCGTGGTATAGTTAAGTGCCTTAGTACTTTCGTGTTGTTAAAACGCGTGTTCCTTACTGTTCAATGCACTTTGGAAAGACAAATTTACCTTTAGTTTTCGTCAGAAGAAGGGAGAAAAACCTCTACCCCCTCCCCCCACCATTTTTTTTACCTGCTTTTTCGTCTGATGTCACAACTTGTACAGAGATGTTAAATGAAATTGAACACATACATGTGTATACAAAATACACAGACACTGACACACAAACATGCATGCATGCATGCATGCGTATCAGTGTGCACCCACAAATATACACGTTAAAGATCCCGTAATTCATGTCAGCGTTTAGTCACAATGACAATTACACTCAGTATGCGTCAAGTACAAAGAATGAGCTGTTCTAAATTCGCAATGTGCCGGGCTAGCAGGCAGACCTGCAGAGTTACAATTGCAGATGATCAAGCACTACACATCTCATCCGTAAGTGGTATGAAATGAAATCTGAGTGCTTTGATTTGTTGCTTTACAAGATTCAGCGCTATATAAATTCCATACATTATTATTATTATTATTATTATTATTATTATTATTATTATTATTATATTATTATTATTATTATCCGTAAGGAAGTCAAGTCAAATGATTTTATTTTGAGGATAACGAATAATGAATTATGTGCTTAAACATTTTTTTTTACATCCTTCCCCGAATTCAGACAAGAGGGAGAGAGTATACGCACAGAGAACTTGCCAGCCCATGCTCATTATCATGGCATATGAATCATAACAACATCGCAGGCGAGATGCCACATGGAATAAACCAGTATATTTGGCGATAAATGAGGTTATACGAATTTATTTCTGTAAAAAGTCGTTTTCTAAAAGTTGTAGCAGACGACAGGCATTTTTCCCTTCTTTGCGGCCAAAGATTTTACGAAGAAGGGATGTCTGTTATTAGTGTTAGTCTTCCAAATATAGCAAATCCGGTACTAAGGCCTCAAAAGGTAAGCCCATTCAATTGTTTTTGCTTGATTTTGGAGACAGATTACAAAGAAAAATTAACTATTCCGTTGCTTCCTTCCACAATTTTTTAAAATAAAAAATAGCCTAATCCGTAATTGTGAATGCAGCAGACCTCTCGATGCTCTACAGCCGCTGTTCCATAGCATCTGGCACTGTGGGAATGAATATATATATATGAAACTGTGCATCAGTTCATATTACATTAGAATGATATACACTGGCATAATATTAGATATAGGTAAAAAAAAAGAAAGAAAGAAAAGTATCAACTGTCAAGTAACGATCAAATGGAATTCTACCAAGTGAAATCATTATCATGACAAGTAAGGCAGTAACCCCCCACCCCCACCCCCCTTCCAAGAGAATAGTCTGGAAATATTGATCTTGATTGTTACTTGGAAAGGAACATATGGTAAATCTTGACTTTGATTGTTACTTTAAAATAAACATATATATATATATTATCTATGATGTGTAGATGAGTACACACACACACACACACACACACACACACACACACACACACACACACAGGACAGGTGATATTGAAATTGAAGCCCCATATAATTTGTTTGACATTTCATTATTTGTTTGTTTTATTATTTTTTCTCTATATTTTTTTGTTGTAATCCAAATTTAAGAGAGTACACATGTGTGCCTGTGTGTGCATATTCATGAATGCATGTGTGTGTGTTTGTGTGTGTGTATGTAGGAGTTCTGCAGTGTGCTTTTCTTGTTTTTTATTTGTTTGTTTTGTTTTCTGGTTTTTTGGGTTATTTTTTAAGGTGTGTGGTTTTTTTCTGTTTTTTCTCTCTCTTTGAGTCAGCTTTATTATTATTGGTTATGGTAATGATGTAGTTAGATATTATTGGTCAAGATGTTTTTGTTCCTAGATAGATGGCTTGATGAAAAAAAGCAAATGCATTACTTATTCAATGTACCATCTGGAAATAAAAATCTGACTTGACTTGACAACACACACACACACACACACACCACACACACAAACACACACACATTGCTTATTCAATGTACCAGCTGGAAATAAAAATTTGACTTGATCTCACACACACACTCACACACACACACACACACAGAGTTCCACTTCCAGTAAACACACATCCCACCAACTCTCTCCCTCCCCCCCCCCCCTCACAACCAACAAGAACCTTACCAACTAAATAACAACCCCACTAAAACAACACCACCACCACAACAGCAACAACAACAAAAGCCAACCAATCAATAACGACTAACCAACACCACCCCTCATCCCCCCTCCCCCAAACAAAAAACACCAACAACCCCCTGCAACCCCCCCAAAAACAAACAAACAACACCAACAAAAACACACAACAAAACAAAACAAAAAATCCACCCTAAACATACCCCAAACAAAAAACAAACAAAAACAAAACAACAAACAAACACCACCACCAACAAAACAACAACAAAATTAAATTAAAACAAGGAAAACCCTTTATCATTCCCCCCCCCCCCCCCTCCTCCCCCACCCTGATTATTTGACTCCATTTAAAGAGTTAACAAAGTCAGGCTCTACTCAAGGAAATGACAAAAAAATTTTTTAATGCAAAGCAAATGATACAAAAAATCTCAAACAAAACAAATAATGAAACAAACAAACAATCCAGTATAGCTTTAATGCAAGCCTGAAAACACTACTCTCAGAGAGTGAAAGTGAAAATATTTGTGAAGTGAATTATCAGTTATGTGGGTGCATGTTCATGAGATTCATGAGTGAAAGAGGACTTACAAAAAACAACAACACCCCAAGATAGTGTCTTTCATTGCTCACACACACACACACACACACAGAGAGAGCGAGAGAGAGAGAGAGAGAGAGAGAGAAAGTATGTTCTTTCGAGCCAGAAGGCCCATAGAGCCGGAGCTTATCCCGGTTTCTGTAGCGTTAAGCGAACTGATGGTTTTTCACCACCCCTGTGACAGGACGCTAGTCTGTCGCCAGATACTTCCCCAGCAGAGCTGGTACCCACTTGTACACCTGGGTGGAGTGAGGAAAATAGGAGTAAAGTGTCTTTCCCAAGGACACAACACCGAGCCGAGCGGGGATCGAACCCGCGACCGAGAGAGAGAGAGAGAGAGAGGAGAGAGGAGAGAGAGAGAGAGAGAGAGAGATTACCAATAGTCATGTTATTTTTTATTGTGGACATTTAAAAGCATTTTTACCTGCTGTTCCAAGTTTGTCACTGGATGATGATCAGATTTTGTCTGAACCATTGTTAATGTTGGACATTGTGTTAGGATTGATAAGAAGTCTGATAATTCAGTTAAAGTTAGTTTTTATTCAGTACTTACTGTTTTCTGACATTTTTCTGTTATTGTTTGCATTCTTTTGTTTAGATTACTTTTTCCCATCTAAAATCGCTAAATGTGAATAGACATTAAACTGAAGAAGACACACACACATACACACACACTAGCCTGGTAGTTAGCGAGTTGCACATTGCACTCATGTTTTGACCTGCGTTTGAATCCTGTTCAAGGGGATGTTTCCCCCTAGAGTAAACATCAGTGTTGACTCCATTCACCCCGAAAAGTCCTTTGGATGAGACAATGAAGGGAGGTCTCATATGTGAACACACGCAGAACATCTTACGCATACTTTAAAAGCTGTTCTGCTTTTTGGAAGAGTAGGCCATTGTGTGCCAGTGGAAACGGATGACAATATTGAGAAAAGTGCATGCATACAGGGACTGGATGTAAAAAACCACATAAGTGGTTATTCTATTAAATCCTCGAAATATACCCCCCCCCAAAAAAAAAACAACACAAAAAAAACACACAAACACACACACATACTTACTTACTCACTCACATACACACACACACTCACAACACACACACACACACACACACACACACACACACACACACACACACACACACACACACACACACACACACACACACACACACACACACACACATTTTTGCTTTTCCTTTGAAGCTTCGGGCTTCATCAAGCTGCATGCATAACATGTAATTTAAATACAACTTTACAGCTCTAGTGCTTTTCTTCCTATTTGCAGCAGTAGCCCAAGGTGTTTTACACAGCAAATGTGGAAAATACTGGCAACCATCCAAACACCTGCCCCTGGCCTTTCCCCCCCCCCCCCCCCCCCCCCCCCCCCCCCCCCCTTCCCTTGCAATCAATTACCAATTAATATGAACACTCATGTGCAACTATCCACATCTTTTCATAAAAAGATTTGATTTGATCTGTCTCCCCCCCCCCCCCCCCCCCCACCCCACTCTCTCCCTCTCTCTCTCTCTCTCTCTCTCTCTCTCTCTCTCTCTCTCTCTCTCTCTCTCTCTCTCTCTCTCTTCTCTGCTGTCTCCTCTGTATTTCAATCTATCTTATTTTCTTTATTATAATCAGTGTATCTTTGTTTACATTCATGTTTCAATTGTTTGGGTCAGTTGGGGATTGTGTGTTTGTTGAATACATAATTATAGCTATTTCTTTTGTGCAAATAATTTTAATCAGTGTATCTGTTTTGACAATAAAGCTCAGGACAGTTGGGGATTATGTGTTTGCTGAATATATATCTATCTCCTTTCTTTAGTTCATAGGTTGAACTTTTATTTTAGTTGTTTTGATGGGGTTTGTTTGTTTGATTGGGGGGGGGGGGGGGGGGGGGGGCTGCTGTTATCTATTATTTTTGCTTTGTTTTGGTCTGGGTTTTTAATTTTGTTTTGATAGTCCCAAATCAGGGCAAGGGCCGGATGAATAAAAAAGTATATGAATGCTTAGCTGTAACCGTTGAAAAATATAGAACATTCATTTCATTCATTCATTCATTCATTCATTCTTCATTCATTCATTCATTCACTCTCTCTCTCTCTCTCTCTCTCTCTCTCTCTCTCTCTCTCTCTCTCTCTCTCTCTCCTCTCTCTCCCTCCCTCTCTCTCCCTTCCCTCCTTCCCCACACACATTTTCTCACACACACAGGGGGTGGAAGGGGGGAGAGGAGAGAGGGAGAGAGGAGAGAGAGAGAGAGAGAGGAGGGTGGAGAGAGAGGGGGTGGAGAAAAGAGAGAGAGGAGGAGGAGAGAGGAGGGGAGGGGAGAAGAGAGAGGAGGGGGGGGTGGAAAGAGAGAGAGAGAGAGAGAGAGGGTGGTGGAGAGAGAGAGAGGGGGGGGGAAGAGAGAGAATGAGAGAGAATGAGAGAGGGTCTAGCTCCACAAGTAAGAGAGGGTAGAGAGTAGATCGGCAAGTGTCGAGAGAATTGAGAGAGTATAGCACAGGTGTGTGCTGAAGAGGCAGGTGATGTATGAGAGTGAGGGCGTGGTGGTAGTGGTTAGAAAGATGTTTAGCTCCAGCGTATTGGGGTATTGTGACATGTGAATTGTGTCATGATCATGGTGTGTTCTGGGGGGGTGTAATAAGGAGTGTGGTGTGTTTAAGTGAGTTGTGCTGTGTGTGTGTGTGGTGGGGGGGGTGTGGGTGGGTGGGGTGTTGTGTGTGTGTGTGTGGTGTGGGGGGGGGTGGGTGAGGGGTGGGGGTTGGGTGGGTGTTGGTGGTGTGTGTGTGGTGTGTTGAGGGGGGGGGGGGGGGGAGTGGGTGTGTGTGTGGTGTGCATGTGTGTGTGTGGGCATCTGCATGCGTGGGTGTGAGAGTGGTGTGTGTGTGTGCGCATGGGTGGGTGTGAGAGTGTGTGTGTGTGTGTGTGCGCGCGCACGCAATGAGTGGGTGTGAGAGTGTTTGTGTGTGTGAGTGTGAGTGTGGCTGTTGTCAGCCAGGCGTCAAGTCTTTGCCTCAAGCTGTCTGCATTCAGATCTATAGATCTACTTTGAGATTGCAGGCTGTGTGTGTGTGTGGGTAGGTGGGTGTTTGGTTTCTTCTAGTTGCTGTCGCTAGCATTAGTGTTGTCATATGTCATTGTTTTCACCAAACTGTGATTTGAGGTGACCTTTGTGTTGAGGGGTTTTGTGCTGTGGTTTTGGTTTTTTTGGATTTGTGTGTGTTTGTGTTTGTGTGTGTGTTTGTGTTATGTATGTGTGTGTTTTTTGTATGTTAACTATTCTTTTATTTCGAGGATAGTGGAATAAGCAAATGTATGGGTTTTTTTTTACATCCTGTCTCCAGCGTACTTATATGCAGTTTGGGAATTTTGTTGTTCATTCCCACTGGCATAAAAGACCTATTTTTCTCAGGCAGAACAGGTTTTAACATGTGTGCCAGATATTCTGTGGTGCATTTGCATATGGGAACTCAGTTTATAGTCTAATCTCATAACTCTAGAGGAAAAACATCACAGTGTGTGTGTGCATGCATACTTGCATGCTTGTGCCAGTGTGTGTTTGTGAAAGGTATTGAAGTTCAGTCACAGTACTTGTCATGCACATGAGTGAAGGCTGTTATGTTTGTTTAGCTACTTGCTACTTACATGGAAAAGTCTGAACAACATTTTCCAACAAAACCATTTGCCATGTTTAAAGGCTCATATCTTATAGCAAAATAGTCAATGACGTTGACATAGAAATGGAAATGGCCTCATGATCTGACATATGGTGCTTGGTCTGTCTTGTTTGGGGTGTGTCTAGAGCTGTCTCTATTCACCATCTGAGTGATATCTGTAAACCTGTTTTATTGTTGTTTGGGTGGCTACTTGTTCAGGCGTTTGCTTGGATCTTTCTTTGTTGATGTACAATTTTTGTTGCTTGTATGTTATCTGTTTCACTGCATGCTTTATTTATTTATTTATTTGATTATTTGTTTATTTATTCATTCATATTTTATTTATCTATTCCTTCATTTCCCCTTACCTGTTTGCTAATTTGTTGCTTTGTTTTCATCTTTCTTCTTAATGATGGTCTTCATGTAAAATTGATTAAGAATGAAAACAGTCCTTCGGTTGAGACTATAAACCAAGGCCCTGTGTGCAAACGCATGCAGAACATCTTGCGCACATGTTAAATCCTGTTCCGCTTTTCGAAAGAGTAAGTCATTGTGTGCCAGTGGGAACAGATGACAACATTTACAAAAACTGCATACACACGGGGACTTGATGTAAACAAAAAGCACATGAGTGCTTATTCCATCATCCTCGATATATTTAAACAAAAAACACACACACAAAAAATGTCATCTGAGCCCTTTGATTTGTTGCTTTACAAGATTCAGCGCTATATAAATTCCATACATTATTATTATTATTATTATTATTAAAACAGCACTGAGCACATCAAAACAACATGTAATCTATCCACCAGTCATCATACTAATGTCAGTGATGTCTTTTGAGCGCAATATAAGCTTTAAGTTTGCTGTTGCTATGCATATGCTGCGGCTGATTGTTTTTCATATACAGTGTAATATGCTCTGTTAAATAAAATCTGTTTTAAACCAAAGGCACAGGACTAGAGGACCGTGTCCTCTTTGAGTTGAGTTCATGGGGATATTATGGTGATGGCTGTATTTTTTCTTGACCATAGAAACCACTGACCTGCACTGGTAAAAATGGACACAGGAAGTTCATGTGTGAAGGGTTTTTTAGTAATAGAAGAAAAAAAATGTATACATGTAGCCATTGTGGGTATCTTTTCACAAGAAAAGAAATGTTGCCAGCATCTATAGAGTTCATGTGTGACGGCTTTTTCAGTGATAGATACAAAATGCGTGTCTTTTTTTGGTGGTGATATCTGTATTTTTCCCTGTCCCTAGAAATCACTGACCACTGCACTGGTAACAATGGAGAGTTCATGTGTGAAGGATTTTTCTAGTGATAGACAAAAAAATGTGTCTTGTTTGGGTTTTTTCTCCATGAAAGGAAAGGCAGATGTTGCCAGCTTTGTCACTACAAATCAGTAAGATTGTAATCTGCATCATGTACATCCTATCTTGCAGGAAGCTAGCTGGTTGTCTGGTTTTGGAAACAGAAGTCAGGAAGTTGTTTGGCATAAAAAAAAGGCTTGTTTGTTTGTCTGTCACTGAGTGTCTCACTGTCTCAGTTTCTGTCTGCCTGCCTGCCTGCCTGCCTGCCTGTCTGCCTGCCCGCCCGTCTGTCTGTCTGTCTGCCTGTGTGTAGTTTTGGCAGTGACAATGATGGTGATGGCTGAAGTTGAGATGATAATTATTGTGTTATGCTTGTACTAGCTGTTGTCATCATATTTTGCTGATATGAATATGACACTACTGTACCCAGGGAGACAGACAGTGGTGCAATTTGTATTATTTTCTTTATTGTTTCCCCACTTCCCTCACCCTTTTTGTCTATATTTTTTTCCCATTTTCTGTTTCTTACTAGAGTCTGTTTTTGTTTGGTTTTGCATTTTTTTGTTTTTGTTTTAATGCTACTACTAGAGTTTTGCCGGAGAAAAATCCCTTAGTTTTATCTGTGACTCTTTTCACATGCACCACCACTTGCAGTTAGTTATCATGGGGTTTGGTTTGTTATCTCATACAGAGGAATAACATCAATCAAGACTGCTTTTGATGATTTGGGGGCATGGCTGAGTGTGGTGTGTATGTGTGTGAGTGTATGTGTGTGTGAAAGTTTGTGTGTGTGTGTGAATGTGTGTGTTGTTGTGTGTGTGTTGTGTGGTGTGTGTAGGGATGAGAATCTGGCTGTGAGTGGGTTTAAACTGCAGATACCATGTAACATAGACACATGTTTACATCTAGATAACTCTACCACCAAAAAATGCAAGATCCATATGTTTGTTTGTTGTTGTTTTTTGGTCATTTATCTAGCGATAGCTCTGAGTCTGAGTTTCACAAACAGTCAGATTTTGCATACATATGCGACCATTTTTGCCCACCATGAAGGTAGCCGCATTCCAACTTCGGGGATGAAGCCATATGGTATAAACTGCACAGCAGCAGTTAGTCAACCTGCAGCGCAAAGTGCAGCAGCTGTACCAGGCACACATATGGTGTCCTGTAATGTTATATATACAGCAACGTGCAGGCAACATGTCCATGGTGTTGCCACTCTACTGTTTGGTTTATTGCTGTTGGCGCTGACAGCTTCCCTCCATCAAAATGGATTTGCACAAGGGGGATTGCAGCTTTCATGTAAGCAGGCTCCCAGCACAGAGCTGTGTTAGCTGTAAAGTAGCTTTCTCTCTCATATATAAAAGAATAAAATAAAATAAAATAATAAATAAAATAGAAATGTAGAAGCATGCAGACACAATACAGACACAGATAAAGACAGAAAGAATGACAGACAGACAGAGAAATGAAATAGATGGACAGACAGACACATGCATGCATGCGCACACACGCATACACACATGCACCCACACACTCACTCACACACACTCTCATACATCACAACACAACACAACACAACACAACATATAAAACAATTTTTAAAATCCTCATTTGTTTTTGTTCTTTTCAAAATAGACTGTCATTGTTTTTTGAATGCTTTTTTATGTCAGTTTTCTTGAGTGTTTTGTGAGGGCAGGATGATAAAAAGTTGTGTATTTGAATCTTTTACCCTCAATAAAGATCATTTTGATTTGACTTGACTTTACTTGACACAACACACACACACACACACACACACACAACACATACACACAACACACAACACACAACACACACACAACACACACACACACACACACACACAAACACACACAACCACACACAACACACACACACACACACACACCACACACATGTCGCTGCGCGCACACGATAGATGGCTTGATGAAAAAAAAAAAAGGAATGCATGGCTTGATGAAAAAAAAAGCAAATGCATTGCTTATTCAATGTACCACCTGGAAAGAAAAATTGACTTGATTTGAAATTTTACCCTTCCCCCCTCCCCCATTCTTCCCCCCCCCCCACACACTCACAAACACAAACACACAACACACACACAACACACACACACTCAAACCACTCTTTCTCAAATAATTCACCATCCTTGCTGCACACTCCCACACAGGGAGGCGAAATTAATATATATATATACACAGGTGTGTGTGTGTATTTTGATTGTTGGTGTGCAGCCCACCTGGTGGTAGTGATTGATCAACATTACTACTCCCCCCCTCCCTCACCTCCCACCTTCCACGCTGACAGAACACACTGACGCTGTCTTCTGCCATTGCTGGGTAAGTGTGTGTGTGAATGTGAATGTGTGTGTTGTATGTGTGTGAATTGTGTGTGTTGTGTGTGTGTGTGAATGTGTGTGTGTGTGTGTTGTGTGTGAATGTGTGTGTTGTGTGTGTGTGTTTGTGTGTGTTTATTTTATTTTGTTTTATTTTATTTTATTCTTTTATATTGAGGATAATGGAATAAGCACTTATGTGCTTTTTTTTTACATCCAGTCCCCGTGTGTATGCGGTTTTGTAAATTTTGTTATCCGTTCCCACCGGCACACAATGGCCTACTTTTACAAAAAGCGGAACAGGATTTAATGTGTGCGCAAGATGTTCTGCATGCATTCGCACACGGGGCCTCAGTTTATAGTCTCATCTGAAGGACTTTTGGGGAGAGTGGAGTCTGCACTGATGTGAACTCCAGGGGAAAATATGCCCTTGAACAGGAATTGAACCCGGGTCGTCACATTGCCCGCGCAATGTTCTAACCACTAGGCTATCCCGTCCTCCCTGTGTGTGAATGTGTGTGTGTGTGTGTGTCATTGTGTGTGTGTGTGTGCGTATTGGTGTCTCACTGTGTGTGTGTGCATGTTGGTGTGTGTGTGTTTGTGTGCATGTGTGTGTGTGTGTGAATGACTATATATATGAGTGTGTGTGTTTGTGTGTTGTTCTTCTTGTCATTATTTTAATGTCTATTCACTACAAGGTGATTTAAACAATTTTACTTTTAAATTAAAAATGTTCAGAACAAAAAGTGGATGAGTGTGAGGGTGGAGGGGTGAAGAATGAAAAGGATCCTAATCAGTTTAAGAAGATTAATTTTTACAGTAACTCTCCTAATGGTGTCTGGCAAATACTTTCTGCAAGTGATATGTGTGTGTGTGGGTGTGTGTGTGTGTTTGTGTACATGTGTGTGCATGCGTATGTGCATGTGTGTGTGTGTGAAAGTCCAAGTCCAATTTTTATTTCTAGATGGAATATTAAAATAAAAAGAAATAAAAAGAAATAAAAGGAAGAGAATAAAAAGAAAAAAACAAAACAAAGCAAAAGTAAAACAAAACACATCAATAGACCCCCCCTCCCCCCCAAAAAAAAATAAAATAAAGTGTCACAGTAAATTATTCTAACAATACTATCCTATTATCCTCCCTATCTATTTATTTATTTATTTATACCACTTTAAGTCACGAGATTTCTCTGCGTGAAATTCGGGCTGCTCTCTGCTACTCAACAAAAACACAAACACCCCCCTCCTCCCCCACCCCCACCCCCTCTCTCTCACACACACAATTACACACACACAAACTTACACACACCCACACACACACACACACACCACACACACACAACACACACACACACGCATACACACAGACAGACTGACTTTTGTTGTCATGTTTCAGACACTTTTTGTTTTTCCCTTTCTGGTCTGATATTCATGCTGTCATTTTATTGTTTTCTCCTTTTTTCTTTGGTGTCATTCACTACAGTTATTTCCTGTTCTTTATGAGGCTCCTTTTGTTTTTTGTGTTCCTATTTGTTGTTGTTTATTTTTGCTTTGCTTTTTGTGATTTTTGTTGTTGTTGCGAGGGCAGGATGAAAAAACGCTGTGTAAGCTTGCCCTTTTCTCTTCTGTAAAGATCACTTTTACTTGACTTGATTTGAACACACACACATGCACACACGCACACACGCACACACACACACACACACACACACGGAGTGATGTTCAAATCCTGCATCCCATTTGTTCTCAGGAATCAGAGGAAGAGAGCGACCATGAGAGCAGACGGACAATTCTGCAGGCTGCGCACGGTGCTATCAGTGTTGGTCACTGTGGCCCAACTGACCTCCCTCAGAGCCGAGAACTCCCATTCGGACCACGGTGGTGTGGCCATGGGCCACATCAACGTCTGTGATGATGCCAAGGTGAGACTGCCTCTCTCTCTCTGTGCTGTTGTCAGTGTGTGTGTGATGATGCCAAGGTGAGATTGCCCCTCTCTCTCTGTTACTTTCAGTGTGTGTGTGATGCTAAGGTGAGATTGTCTCTCTCTCTCTGTGCTGTTGTCAGTGTGTGTGATGCCAAGGTGAGATTGTCTCTCTATGCTACTTTCAGTGTGTGGTGATGCCAAGGTGAGAATGTCTCTCTATGCTATTTTCACTTTCAGTGTGTGTGATGATGCCAAAGTGAGATTGTCTCTCTCTCTCTGTGCTGTTTTCAGTGTGTGTAATGCCAAGGTGAGATTGTCTCTCTGTTACTTTCAGTGTGTGATGATGCCAAGGTGAGATTGTCTCTCTATGCTACTTTCAGTGTGTGTGATGATGCTAAGGTGAGATTGTCTCTCTTTGTGCTGTTTTCAGTGTGTGTGATGCCAAGGTGAGATTGTCTCTCTATTCTACTTTCAGTGTATGTGATGATGCCAAAGTGAGATTGTCTCTCTCTCTGCTGTTTTCAGTGTGTGTGTGATGATGCCAAGGTGAAATTGCCTCTCTGTGTGCTGTTTTCAGTGTGTGTGTGATGATGCCAAGGTGAAATTGCCTCTCTCTGTGCTACTTTCAGTGTATGTGATGATGCCAAGGTGAGATTGTCTCTCTGTTACTTTCAGTGTGTGATAATGCCAAGGTGAGATTGTCTCTCTCCCTGCTACTTCAGTTGTGATGATGCCAAGGTGAGATTGTTTCTCAATGCTACTTTCAGTGTGTGATAATGCCAAGGTGAGATTGTCTCTCTATTCTACTTTCAGTGTATGTGATGATGCCAAGGTGAGATTGTCTCTCTATGCTACTTTCAGTGTGTGATAATGCCAAGGTGAGATTGTCTCTCTCCCTGCTACTTCAGTTGTGATGATGCCAAGGTGAGATTGTCTCTCTTTATGCTACTTTCAGTGTGTGATGATGCCAAGGTGAGATTGTCTCTCTGTGCTACTTCCAGTGTATGTGATGATGCCAAGGTGAGATTGTCTCTCTGTGCTACTTCCAGTGTATGTGATGATGCCAAGGTGAGATTGTCTCTCTATGCTACTTCCAGTGTATGTGATGATGCCAAGGTGAGATTGTCTCTCTGTGCTACTTCCAGTGTATGTGATGATGCCAAGGTGAGATTGTCTCTCTATGCTACTTCCAGTGTATGTGATGATGCCAAGGTGAGATTGTCTCTCTGTGCTGTTTTCAGTGTGTGTGATGCCAAGGTGAGATTGTCTCTCTATGCTACTTTCAGTTCAGTGTATGTGATGATGCCAAGGTGAGATTGTCTCTCTTTATGCTACTTTCACTGTGTGATGATGCCAAGGTGAGATTGTCTCTCTATGCTACTTTCAGTGTGTGATAATGCCAAGGTGACATTGTCTCTCTCTGCTACTTCAGTTGTGATGATGCCAAAGTGAGATTGTCTCTCTATGCTATGCCTAAGTGAGATTGTCTCTCTTTATGCTACTTTCAGTGTATGTGATGATGCCAAGGTGAGATTGTCTCTCTGTGCTGTTTTCAGTGTGTGTGATGCCAAGGTGAGATTGTCTCTCTATGCTACTTTCAGTGTGTGATAATGCCAAGGTGACATTGTCTCTCTCTCTGCTACTTCAGTTGTGATGATGCCAAAGTGAGATTGTCATTCTGCTGTTTTCAGTGTATGTGATGATGCCAAAGTGAGATTGTCTCTCTGCTGTTTTCAGTGTATGTGATGATGCCAAAGTGAGATTGTCTCTCTGCTGTTTTCAGTGTATGTGATGATGCCAAGGTGAGATTGTCTCTCTATGCTTTGCCTAAGTGATATTGTCTCTCTATGCTACTTTCAGTGTATGTGATGATGCCAAGGTGAGATTGCCTCTCTATGCTATGCCTAAATGAGATTGTCTCTCTGCTGTTTTCAGTGTATGTGATGATGCCAAGGTGAGATTGTCTCTCCGTTGTTGGTAGATTGGTGACCTCATCTGGCCATGTTTCCACCGGCACACAATGGCCATTCTTCAGAAAAGCGTAATGTGTGCGCAAAATGTTCTGGGTGCATTCGCACACGGGACCTTGGTTCCATGTGTATGTAGCTCACATCCTCTATCCCCACTCTCTCCCCATTCCCATCATTTTCTGTCCAGTTTTCTTCTCCGCTCAGTACTGTGAACATACCTAAGGGTGAGGAGATTGTCATGCAGTCTATGCAGTCTATAAATCATACATTCCTTCCTTCATTCATTCAGAACACAGGAGCCAGTACAGTGAGTGCTGAGTTGTGTTATGTTCCAGACAAACATCGCCATTGACTGGAACCCCTCCTCCACAGAAGAGTACACCTGTGATGGGAGCATGATATCACAGGTAAAACTGATAGGCAGAAGGTATATTCAAGTGTAGGTGACAGTATTTCACAGGTGAAAGACAGCATACCAGTACCATTATCAATACTTTATTATCTCAATGACAGAGACAGAAAGTACTTGAGATTTAATCTAAAAAGATAATTCCACAATAGCATTTATGCACGCACACACACAAACACACTGATACACATGCATGCGCATGTGTGCATGCAAAGCATGCATGTACACACACACAGTGTGTAGGGCATGCACGCATGCACACACACACAGTGCAGATACACACATGCCAATGCACAACTGATTAATAGCATGTCAAACAATAACATCAATATATATATATATCTGTCTCTGTGTGTGTGAGATACTGTATAGGCTACTGGTGTAAGTGGGTGTGATTTCATACATTAACATACAGCATACTCATATGCCCATGTATGTATTTTGCAAGGTGAATTTATCATTGTATGTGATGATGTGTATGGCTTGGCAAGATGTGTACAGTATGTGATGATGTGTATGGTTTGGCAAGGTGTGTGTACCTGATGATGTGTATGGTTTAGCAAAGTGTATGTATGTGATGGTGTGTACGTTTTGGCAAGATGTATTTATGTGATGGTGAGTACGGTTTTTAGGCAAGAGTATGTATGTGATGATGTGGTTGGTTTGGCAAGATGTAAGTATGTATGTGAATGGATGTGTATGGTTTTGGCAAGATGTTAAGTATGTATTGATGATGTGTATGACTTGGTAAGGTGAATACAGTATGTGATGATATGCATGGTTTAGGCAAGATGGTTTTGGCAAGGTGGTTTGGCAAGATGTAGACAGAGGTGATGAATATGTAATGGTTTGGCAAGATGTGTACAGTACTTGATGGTATGTATTGTGTACTGTCAGGAGGTTGAGAGGAGCCAGATGTCCTGTGAAGCCAAGACCCAATCTGTAAGTATGACAGCCTGACATAGCTATGTAGTGTCTGTAAGTATGACAGCCTGACATAGCTATGTAGTGTCTGTAAGTATGACAGCCTGACATAGCTATGTAGTGTCTGTAAGTATGACAGCCTGACATAGCTATGTAGTGTCTGTATCACAGCCTGACATAGCTAAGTAGTGACTGTAAGTATGACAGCCTGACATAGCTATGGAGTGGTCTGTAGTATGAGCAGCCTGACATAGCTATGGAGTGTCGTAATTATCACAGCCTGACATAGCTATGTAGTGTCTGTAAGTATCACAGCCTGACTACTATGTATTGTTCGTAAGTATCACGAGCCTGACATAGCTATGTAGTGACCTGTAAGTATCCCAGCCTGACATAGCTATGTATGTCTGTAAGTATGACAGTCCTGACATAGCCCCCCCTTAATGTAGTGTCTTAAGATATGACACCTGTACCATAGCTATGTAGTGTCTGTAAGTATGACAGCCTGACATAGCTAAGTAGTGTCTGTAAGATGACAGCCTGACATAGCTATGTAGTGTCCGTAAGTATGACATTGACTAGCTATGTAGTGACCTGTAAGTATGACAGCCTGACATAGCTATGTAGTGTCTGGTAATTATGACAGCCTGACATAGCTATTTATGTGAACTGTAATATGACAGCCTTCCACGCCTATGTAGTGTCTGTAACAAAGCATACATAGCTATGTATTGTCTGTAATGTCACAGCCTGACATAGCTATGTAGTGTCTGTAAGGTACCACAGCCTGACATAGCTATGTAGTGTCTGTATCACAGTCTTACATATGTTATGTATGTCTGTAAGTATGACAGCCTGACATAGCTATGTAGTTACTGTAAGTATGACAAGCCTGACATAGTTTTTAATGTCGTGACTGTAAGTATCACATCCTGACATAGCTATGTAGTGTCTGTAAGTATGGTACAGCCTGAACATAGGCTATGTATTGTCTGTAAGTATACAGCCTGACCAATAGGTTATTTTAGTGTACTGTAAGTATCACAAGCCTGACTTAGCTATGTATGTCCTGTAAGTATGACAGCCTGAACAATAGCCTATGTTAGTGTGTGTAAGTCTGACAGCCTGACATAGCTAGTAGTGTCTGTAAGTATGACAGCCTGACATAGCTATGTAGTGTCTGTACGTATGACAGCCTTACATAGCTAATGTAGGTCTGCTAAGTGTCACAACAGCCTGACATAAGCTATGAGTGTCTGTAATACCACAGCCGTGTACCATAAGCAATGTAAGTCTGTATCACAGTCTGACATAGTTAGTAGTGTCTGTAAGTATGAACAACTGACATAGTTATGTATTGTCTGTAAGTATGACACCCTTACCATAGTTATGTATGTCTGTAAGTATGACAACCGTACCAAAGCGATAGGTAGTCTGTCTGTATCACAGCCTGACATAGCTAGTAGTGTCTGTAAGTATCACAGCCTGACATAGCAATGTGTGTTCAGTAAGTAGCACAGCCTGACATAGCTATGTATGTCTGTAAAGTATGACAGCCTGACATAGTTATGTAGTGTCTGTAAGTATCACGCCTGACATTAGCTATGTATGTCTGGTAAGATGACAGCCTGACAAAGCTATGTATGTCTGTAATATGGCAAGCCAGACATAGCTATGTAGTGTCTGTATGACCAGCCATGACATATTAATGTAGTGTCCTGTATCACAAAGGCCCCCCTGACATAGCTATGTAAATGTAGTTTCTGTATCACAGCCTGACCATAGGCTATGTAGTGTCTAGTAAGTATGTGACAGCCTGACATAGCTATGTAGTGTCCTTGTAAGTATCGCAGCCTGACATAGCTATGTAGAGTCTGTAATTATGACATCCTGACAATCTAAAGTAGTGTCTGTATGTAATGGAAGTCCTGACATAGCAATGTAGTGTCTGTATGACAGCCTGAATAGCTATGTAGTGCTGTATCACAAGCCAGACCAAATAGCTATGTAGTATCTGTAAGTAGACAGCCTGACATAGCTAGGTAGTGTCGTAATATGCCAGCCTGACATAGCTATGTAGTGTCTGTATCACAGCCTGACAAAGCTATGTAGTATCTGTCAGTATGACAGCCTGACATAGCAAGGAAGTGTCATTTAAAATGACAGCCTGACATAGCTATTAGTGTCTGTAAGTATCACAGCCTGACGATAGCTATGTATGACCTGTAAAAGTGACAGCCTTACATAGCTATGGTAGTGGTCTGTAAATATGACAGCCCTGACATAGCAAGTAGTGTTCTGTAAGTATGACAGCCCCCTGATAGCTATGTAGTGTCCGTAAGTATGACACCTGACATAGCTATGTAATGTCTGTGTACAGTGTTACAGCCTGACATAGCTATGTAGTGTCGTATCACAGCCTGACCATAGCTATGTAGTGTCAGTATCACAGCCTGACATAGCTATGTAGTGTCCTGAAAGTATGACAAGCCTTACATAGCTATGTAGTGTCTGGAATATTACAGTCGACATAGCTATGTAGTGTCTGTACGTATCACAGCCTGGACCTAGCTATGTAGTTTCTGTCCTTATGAACAGCCTGACATAGCTATTTAGTGCTGTAGTGTCACACCTGAACATAGCAATGTAGTGGGCTGTATCAACAGCCTTACATAGCTATGTATGTGTCCTGTACTATTACAGCCTGAACTTAGTTATGTAAGTGTCTTTAAGTATGACAGCCTGACATAGCTGATGTAGTGTCTGTAAGTATGGACAGCCTGACATAGCTATGTAGTGTCTTAAAGTAAACACCTGACTAGCTAATGTATGGTCTGTAAGTATTGACAGCCTGACATAGCTCTGTAGTGGTATGTATCACAGCCTGACAATAGCTATGTAGTGTCTGTAAGTATCACAGCCTGACATAGCTATGTAGTTTCCTGTAAGTATGGACAGCCTTACATAGCTATGGAGTGTCTGTAAATATGACAGCCTGACATATATCGTATGGTAGTGACTGTAAGTATGACAGCCTGACATAGCTATGTAGTGTCTGTATCACAGCTTAATAGCTATGTAGTGTCTGTAAGTATGACAGCCTTACATAGCTGAAGTAGTGTCCTGTAAGTCTGAACAGCCCTGACATAGCAATGTAGTGTCTGTAAGTATGCCCAGCCTGACATAGCATGTAGTGTCTGTAATATCACGAGCCTGAACATAGCTATGGAGTGTCCGTAAGTATGACGAGCCTGACATAGCTATGTGGTGTCTGAAGTATGACAGTCCTGACAAGCTTAGTAGTGTCTGAAGTAATGCCAGCCTGACATAGCTATGTAGTTTCTGTAAGTATCACGAGCCTGACATAGCTATGGAGTGTCTGTAGTACACAGCCTGACATATGCAATGGTATGTCTGAAGTATACAGGGCCTGACATAGCTATGTATTGGTCTGTAAGTATCCACAGCCTACATATCTATGTAGTGTCTGATCACAGCCTTACATAGTTATGTAGTGTCTGTTAAGTATGGACAGCCGACAATACAATGTAGTGTCTGTAAGATATGACAGCCTTACATAGCTATGTAGTGGACTGTATCACAGGCCTGAGATAGCTATGTAGTTTCCTGTAAGTATGACAGCCAGACGATTAGCTATGTAGTGTCTGTAAGTATGACACCTGACATAGCTATGTAGTGTCTGTAAGTATGACCAAGCCTGACATAGTCTATGGAGATCTCTGTATCACGAGCCTGACATAGCTATGTAGTGTCTTTAAGTATGACAGCCTGACAAGCTATGTATGTCTGTAAGTTATGACAGCCTGACATAGCTATGTAGTGTCTGTATCACAGCTGAAGATAGCTATGTATGTGTCAGGCAAGGTATTACAGCCTGACATAGCATGTAGTGTCTGTAAGTATCACAGCCTTACATAGCTATGTAAGTGTCCTTTAAGTATGACAGCCAGACATAGCTATGTAGTTTTATGTAAGTAGCACAGCCTGACATAGCTATGTAGTGTCAGTAAGGAATCACGAGCCATGACATAGCAATGAAGTGATTTCGTACGTATGACAAGCCAGACATAGCTATGTAGTGTCCTTGTAAGTAATGACAGCCTGAACATAGCTATGTAGTGTCTTGGTAAGTATGACAGCCTGACATAGCTATGTAGTGTCTGTAAGATATCACAGCCTGACATAGCTATGAGGGTCTGTACGTATGACAGCCAGACAAGCTATGTATTGGTCTGTAAGTTATGACAGCCTTACATAGCTATGTAGTGGTCTGTAAGTATGAACAGCCTGACATAGCTATGTAGTTGCGTAAGTATCACAGCCTTACAAAGCTAGTAGAGTCTGTATCACAGCCTGACATAGCTATGTAGTGTCCTGTAAGTATGACAGCCAGACATAGCTATGAGTTGTCTGTTAAGTATACAGCCTGACATAGCAATTTAGTTCATGTAAGTATGACAGTCCTGACATAGTTATGTAGTGTCTGTAATAAATCACAGCCTACAATATCTATGTAGTAGACTGTAATTATTAAAGCCTGACATATCTATGTAGTTGTCTGTAAGTATGACACCTGACATAGCTATGTAGTGGTCTGGTAAGTATGACAGCCTGACATAGCTAGTAGTGGTCTGTAAGTATGACAAGCCTGACATAGCTATGTAGTGTCTGTAAAGTATGACACCTGACATAGCTATGTATTGTCCTGTATCACTGCCTTGACATAGTTTGATGGTATGTTCTGTAGAGTAGACATCCTGACAAAAGCAATGTAGGTCTGTATCACAGTCTGACATAACTATTTAGTTCCTGTAAGTATGACAGCCTGACATAGCGATGTAGTGTCTGTAAGTAATGCCACCTGACATAGCTAGTAGTGTCCCTGTAAGTATGAAGACCTGACATAGCTATGTAGAGTCTATAAGTATGAGACAGCCTGACATAGCTATTTAGTGTTCTGTAAGTATGGGGACAGCCTGACATAGCATGTAGTGGTCGTAAGTATTACAGCCCTGACATAGCTATGTAGTTGTCTGTAAGTATGTCATCTCTGACATAGCTATGTAGTGTCTAGTAATCACCGCCTTGACATAGTTATGTAGTGTCCTGTAATATGACAGCCTGACAAACTATGTATTGTCTGTATCACAGTCCTGACATAACTATGTATTCTGTAAATTATTGACAGCCTGACATAGCTATGTAGTGTCTGTAAGTATGCCACCTGACCAAAGCTATGTAGTGTCTGTAAAAGAATGACAGCCTGACATAGCTATTGTAAGTGTCTTAAGTATTGACAGCCCTGACATAGCTATGTAGTGTCTGTAAGTATGACAGCCCTGACATAGCGATGTAGTGTCTGTAAGTATGACAGCCTGACATAGCAATGTATTTTCTGTAAGTAATCACAATCCTGACATAGCTATGTAGTGTCCTGTAAGTATGACCGCCTGACATAGTTATGTAGAGTCTTTAAGTATCACAGCCTGACATATCTAAGTAGTGTCTGTAAGTTGACAGCCTGACATAGCTTATGTAGTGTCTGTAAGTAATGACAGCCTGAACATAGCAATGTAGTGTCTGTAAGTAAGTACCAAGCCTGACATAGCTTATGTATGTGTCTGTAAGTATGACAGCCTTACATTAGCGATTGTAGGTCTGTAAGATATGACAGCCATACATAGCTATGTAGTGTCCTGTAATCACAGCCGACATAGTTATGTAAGTGTCTGTAAGTATGACCAGCCTGACAAAGCTATGTATGTCTTAATGACTTATCACAGTCTTGACATAACTATGTAGTGTCTTTAATTATGACAGCCTGACATAGCTATGTATTGTCTGTAAGTTATTGCCAGCTGACATAGCTATGTAAAGTGGCTCAGTAAGTATGACAGCCTGACATAGCTATGTAGTGTCTATAAGTATGACAGCCTGAACATAGCTTATTGTTAGTAGTCTGTAAGTATGACAGCCTGACTTAGCTATGTAGTGTCTGTAAGTATGTCAGCCTGACAAAGCTTATGTATGTCTGTAATATGACAGCCTGACATAGCTAGGTAATGGTGTAAGAAATCACAGCTGACATTAGCAATGTATGTCTGTAAGTATCACAGCCTGACAAGCTATTTAGTGTCTGTAATCGCAAGCCTGATTGACTTAGCTTATGTAGTGTCTGTACGTATGACAGCCTGACATAGCTATGTAGTGACTGTAAAGTATGACAGCCCTGACATAGTATGTAGTGTCTGTAAGTATGACAGGCCTGACAAAGCTAATGTAGGTCTTTATCAACATCAGACATAGTTTGTAATGTAGTGGCACTGTAAGTAAGACATCCTGACCATATAGCTATGTATTGTCTGTTATCACAGTCTGACATAGTTATGTAGTTGTCCTTTAAGTATGAACATCCTGACATATCTATGTATGTGTCTGTATCACGACAGCCTGACAAAGCTCTGTAGAGGTCGCTAAGTAACACAGCCTGACATAGCTAAAGTAAGTGTCCTGTAATTATCACTGCCTGACATATCTATGTATTGTCTGTAAGTATGACCGCCTGACATAGCTATGGTAGTGTCTGTAAGTATGACAGCCTTACAAATTGACAGTAGCTATGTAATCCTTACACCACTAACACACAAGATTAATTTTCAACAATTTTTTTTTTCCAATTTTTTTTTACGTTTTGAGGATAATGAATTAGCACCTTTTTGCATATAATCCCTGTGAGCATGTGGTTTTGTAAATTTTGTAATCTGTTCCCTCCAGCATGCAAAAGTCTACTCTTCTGAATTCTGAAAGGCAGAACAGGTTTTAACACATGCACAAGATGTTTTGTATGTGTTTGTATATGGGACTTCAGTTTATAGTCTCCTTGGTAGGACTTTCAGGACAGTGGAGTCAGCACTGATGTAAACTCCAGGAAGAAAAATCTCCTTGAATAGGTGTCTCAGTGGTGGCTCTTAATCCACGCCGTCAGATCACAAGTGCAATACTCTAACCACGAATGGATGATAAAATTTACAAAACTGCATATATGTGGGGACTGGATGTAAAAAAAAGCACAAACCACAAATAGATGATAAAATTTACAAAACAGCATATTCGTGAGGACTGGATGTAAAAAATGCACATGAGTGGTTATTCCATTATCCTCGAAATAAAGGAATAAAAATATTTTTTTGAATTCTAAAGAAAAGAAACCACCAGGCTGGCTATGCCAAACAGGCTGTTAATGGTTGCTGTGTTCTTGTCTTCAGCCTATCCACGTGTGCTACCCTGAAGAAATCCATTATTACAACATCCCTCCTACAAGGTGGGTGCCTTCACCTAATGATTGGTTGGGTGTATGGTTCTATTGTTGTTGAGAATTTGTCTGTGTGTATCATACATGTCCTGACCTGTGATGTGAGTGTGTGGTTTTGTTGCTGAGTTTTTTTGTTATTGTGGTGTGCCTGACTAGTGGATGTGGATGTATGGTTTGTTGTTGATTTTTGTCTTGTGGTGTGCCTGACTTGTGATTGTGGGTGTATGTTTTTTGTTGTTGAGTTTTTCTCTCTCGTTATGTAGTCTATGTATACAAATGTTACTAACGCTGGCACTAGTACCAATATTTCTAGATTTTCTAGCGAGGTCGTCTTGGTTTTGTCTTGTACTTGAGCTTTTTTGTATTGAGAGTATCATACAAGCGAGACCCCTGACTCTATCAGTGTGAGTCTGAGAAATGAGCAATGAGATAATTCTTTGTTTTGTTGAATATTCTCCTATGTACAGTGTCTATCGTCTGTGCCACACTTTTGGTTGGCATGTGGATTGGTATGGTCCTTTGCGTACTCTCATTGCTATCTGAGATTCTTTCTTGTCTTCTGTATCTCTGTTCTCATCCTATAACAATGTGCTTTGACCCTGATGCGCTATAGGCGTAGAGTCCCGCGCGTGCGTTATCGCGATTGAATCGTTGAGTCTTGGTCACGATTTTCTTCTTTATAATTGAGTAAAACATTAATCATATGTGTCTTCCTGACCTGTGGAACTTGTGAGAGGTGTGTGGTTTTGCGTTCTTTGTAGATATCTCTTCACAGTTCTCTTGCCTTGGCCTGAACATTGATCTGCGTTATATGGGTGTGTGGTTTCTTTAGTTAGTTGACACACGGTTTTTTGTCTCTCTGTGCTTAGTATCTAACACTTCATGTGCCCTGACTTGTGATGTGTTGCGCACGAGAGTTGTAGCTCTTCTTGCGAATTGTCTCGAGACAAAATCTCTTTGTAATTGTGTCGTAATCAAACATGTTCCTGACTTCTTGTGAGCGAACATGTGGCCTGTGTGGATTTCATACTTCTGAGCGATCTTCGCGTGATTCATATGAGTATTTGTCGTGTAACATACATGGGCCTGACCACATACTACATCTAATACGTTAATATTCTTATATGACTTGATCGCACTGCTCGTAGTATCATAGTTTCTGTTGAGTTTTTTGTATTGTGTATGTGTATCAAAATAACCCATGATTGCCCTCGACACTTGTGATGCCGCGTGCTGGCGCCTGTGTGGATTCTTCCTAGCGCGATTTGCTTGAAGAGTTCTGTATTTGTCTGTATCTCCATAACATGTGGCCTGACTTCGTCTCTGGATGAACCGACCTGCGTTGTGGTTGGTTAGAATTCTCTCTTTGTTGTTGATTCTTTTTTGAGTACATTGTGTGTAAATCATACATGTGAGTCCATTAGACATTATGATAGTGGGCATGTCAAAATGGTTTTGATTGTCTCTTAGAATAAATTCAATCAACTTAGTAGAAACGTGGGTGGGGGTGGGAGGCGGGTTGGGGGTGGGAGTGGGGTGGGGCATGGGTGTGTAGGGGAGGAGAGTGTGTAGATAGAGAGGGGGTTTGTATTGTGTGTATCATCATTTGCCTGACTTTGTGATTGGCTGTGTGTTTTGTTGTTGAGTTTTTTATCATTGTTGTATTCATACGTATAAACTGTTATGATGTCATGAATAAAGTATTGATTCGTCGTAAACTGCATTGAAAAAGTTTTTTTTTTTCTTTTCTGTCTGTTAAGGTGTGGTTTCATCCAAGATCAATAGTTCAGTTAGTATGTACACATGTTGTGTGAAAGTGGGTGTAGTATGATCAATATTTCAACAGTGTGTTTACAATAGCTGACATGTGAATGGTGTGTGTATCATGATCAGTATTTCACACATGTATGTAAACATTACAATAGACATGTGAATGTGTGTGTATAATTGATCAATATTGTAAGACGCATGTATACAACTGACATAGCGAATGTATGTGTTAAGTTGATCAATATTTTCAGACAGTATGTATTCAACTGACATGTGAAGGTAATGTGTATCATTGATCCTTAATTCATACAGTCTGTGGTATACACTGACATAATGGAAGGTGTATGTTCAATGGCAAACATTGGTGTGTGGATCAGTGGTGACGCTGTAAAATTATGTCATCTTTTCCCCTTATGTATGGTTTATCTAGTGGTGATATGCTTATTCATGACAGTTGGTATGGTATGGTATGGTGTAGTATGGTATTGTATTGAATGGTGTCGTAAGGAAGTGGTGGTGTAGTATGGTATTGTATGGTATGGTATGGTGTAGTATGGTATGGTATGGTATGGATGTAGTAGGTATGGTATGGTAATGGTATGGTGTAGATGGTAGTGGTAAGGTATGATATGGTTAGTATGGTATGGTATGGTATGGTGTAGTATGGTATGTTATAAGTATGGTAATTTCATTGGATGGTATGGTGTAGTATGGTACCAGTATGTATTGGGTATGTATGGTAAGGTATAGTATAGTGTAGTATGGTAACAGTATGGGATGGAATGGTATGTTAAGGTATAGTAATAGGTGAAGTATGGTTACAGTATGGTATGGTAATGGTAAGGTATAGTGTAGTGTGGTATGGTATGGTATGGTATGATATGGTATGTTGGAGGTATAGTATAGTTATATGGTACAGTAATGGTAATGGTATGTAAATGGTATAGTGTAGTGGGTATGGTATGGTATGATATGGTATGGTATGGTATAGTGTAGTGTGGTATGTTATGGTATGGTATAGTGTAGTGTTGTATGGTATGGTATTGGTAATGATATGGTATGGTATGATATGGTATGGTTGGAATGGATGGTATAGTTAGTGTGGTATGGTATGGTATGTAATGATATGGTATGGTAATGGTATGTTAAGGTATGATATGGTATGGTATGGTAATGGTATGATATGGTATGGTTGGTATGATATGGTTATATGGTATGTTATGGAATAGTGTAGTATGGTATGGGTGTTAGTATGGTGGTAGTAGGTATGGTTATAGTGTAGTATGGTATTGGTTTAGAATGTGGTGTAAGTATGGGTGTAGTGTAGTATGGTATTGAGTAGTAAGGTGTAAGAAAGTTAAAGAAGTATAAGTTATGGTGTGGTATGGTGAAGTAAGGAATGGTAAATGTTATAGTGTAAATGGAACTGTTGACGAAAGTTTTTAGTATTGGTAGATGTGTATGTTATAGAGTATCTGTTTTGTGTAGTAAGTTGGTAGTATGGTGTAGTGTAGTATGGTAAGGTGAAGTATGATTTGTATTATGGTATAGTGAATACATTCTTGTTGGTGCAAATGTGTAGTTTATAGTGTATGGTAAAGTTGTCAGTAAGAATGGTGTAGTATGTGTGTTATATTGAAATTAATTTTTCGTATGACTGCAGGTAAGTTCAAGGATTCAGGTATATTATGGTATGGAACTGGTAAGTAGCCATTAACTGTAGATAGACTATGTGAAAGGACGGAATGTATTACGTTTCTCAGTACATTACATTACCATTGACGTATTATTATGTAATAGGACAGGTCTGGACAGTTTATATTGAATTATTATAATGTAAAAGTATTGAAATAGTATTATTATGTAATATGTATGGACAGTATATGTAGTTGTAGTCATGTAATGTAAGGTGTAGTGTATCTGGTAAGGTATGGGTATGTTTTAGTGTAGAATGGTATGATAATGGATCCATTGAAATATTATGTATGGTAATGGACAGTGTAAAGAAAAGTAAAACTAGAAGGACATGGACTGGTAATACATTACACTCTATAATACATTACATTACATTACATATACTATACTACATTACTAGTAAATTACATTACATGATACGCTACTTCATTGGGGGTTTTTAATGTTTTTTATTAATTTAATATTTTTAAAAATTATTTTTAATTTTTTTATTTAATTTACTTAAAATTTTAATAAAACTTTTTTTATTTAATTTTTTAAATAAATTTTAATTTTAAATTAAAAAATTAATTTTAATTAATAATTTGGGAAAAAATTAAAAATTTTAAAATTTTAAAAAAATTTTTAAAAATTTTAATTTTTTAATTTTTATTTTTAAAATTTCTAAAAAATTAAAAAAAAAATTAATTTAAAATTTTAAATTAAATTAAAAATTAAATTTTTAAAAACTTATTAAATTTAAAAAATTTTAAATAAAAAAAATTTATTTTAAAATTAATTTTTAATTTTAATTATTTTTTAAAAATTTTAATTTATTTTTTTTTTTTTAAAATTAAAAAAATTAAATTTAATTCAAAAAACCCTTTCTTACTAAAAAAAAATTTTATTTTAAATTTTTTTTAATTTAAAATTTTTTTAAAAATTTTATTTTTTTTTTTATAAAAATTTGGAAAATTAATAAAAAAATTTTCCTGGGGATTTTTGCTTGAATGTATTAATTTCTGGTTAGGTATGTAGTATGAAATTTTGGATATTTTAGGTTTAATTAGGCCCTTAATGTTATATTTCTTATTTTTGTTATATGGAAATGGTTTTTAGTTAATTGGATATTTATTACATTAATTTATGGATGATTGTTACTTTATTTTTTGTTAAATTTATTATTTTATAATTAGGTGTATGTATATATTCATTACGTATGTAGGGGGTTTATAGTTGGTATTATTTATTAGGCATTTTGTTTTTAAGAAATTTATGTATGGTTAGGATTTAAGGGTTTATTTAAATTGGTATGTCATTATGTATGGTAATGTAGTTTTATAGTAGGAATCTGTTACATGTATGGTATGTTAAATTTGGATTAAAATTTATTTTGTTAGGTTAGGGTTTGGATGTTTCTGGAAAGGGGGAACTGGGAAGGTATATGTTTTTAGTTGAATTGAAGTGGGTGGAACCCCCCCCCTTCCGCCTCTATATTTGTGCCCCCAAGGTTGGTTGGCCCGGTAGGGTTGGTAACCCTCCTTTCCCCCTGTTAATGTTGGCGATTAATGTTGGGTTGTTTGGGGGGGTAGGCTTTAGAAAAGGTCCTCCTTCTCAGCTAAAAGGTTAGCGTTTTGGGGGTTTAGGTTACAGGGGAAGGGGATGGCTGCCCACCTTGTTGGGTTTGGATGAGCAAGGGTACGGGTCTG
>CM054156.1:39525018-39532518 GCA_028751875.1 Rapana venosa
TCAATTACGGCGTATTAGTGCAATTCGAAAGTACCTGTCCACAGACGCACAATCCAAACTCGTGGCATCTCTCATTCTTTCACGTCTGGACTATTGCAATTCTCTTTTGGCTGGTCTGCCAGCATCATCTATCCACTCCCTTCAACGTATTCAAAACTCTGCAGCTCGACTAGTCCTCAGAAAGAAAAAATCTGAGCACATTACCCCTCTCTTGCGATCTCTCCACTGGCTGCCTGTGCCACAAAGAATAAACTATAAGATCAGTACTCTCTGTTACAAATGTCTCCACAAAACAGCACCCTCCTACCTCTGTGAATGTCTCCACCTGTACACCCCTTCTCGTTCCCTTCGCTCAGCTGCAGATTCCTTGTGCTTACAAACACCTAGATTCAACCAGTCAACTGTTGGCCGTCGCTCTTTCTCTGTTTTCTGGTCCATCCATTTGAATGGCCTCCCTATCTCTCTTCGCCAAAGACCTTCTTGTGACACTTTTAAATCTGGCCTCAAGACATATTGTTTCAAACCTAAGAATATTCCTATCCTTTTTCATTTCATAGCTATCCCTGCTTTTCAACAGCCCAAAATTCTATCACCCTGCCAAAGTGATATGACGAGTGTGTGTGTGTGTGCGTGTTGTGTGTGTGAGTGTGTGTGTGTGTGTGTGTGTGTGTGTGTGTGCATTGGACTTGTTAGAACTATTACTTGCTATTGGTTGCATGACTGTGTTAAGAATGAGTTGAGTGCAAGCGCTTTGATTTGTCTGTGCAAGATCTAGCGCTGTATAAATTTCATTAATTATTATTATTATTATTATTATTATTATTATTATTATTATTATTACCTCGAGCGGTCTTATAACCACTCGGCTATATAATTCTAGCGTCCGTCGTCTCACAGCGATTCCTGGTGGATTGTAGCGAGTCAGAGGACATACTCTGGAGATGACTCCCGCGGGGTGTTACGTTCATCTACGGAACGCTCGACAACAACGCTTCATTGAACTGAATTGAAATTGAATACCACTTCTAGTCACGGCAGATTTTTCTCTGCGTGAAATTCTAGGCTTGGTCTCTTGGAGGAGAGCGCGTCGCCACAAGAGCAGCGCCAACCCATAATTTTTTAAAAATTTTTTTATTTTCCTGCTTGCATATGTATTTGTTGAGTTGAGTGTGGGGGGGGGGGGGGGGGGGTGTGGGTGAGGGGCTCGTTTACAGAATTATGCCAGGGACAACTGTCTTGTTGCTGTGGGTTCTTTTACGTGCGCCAAATTCGTGTTGAATACGGGGACCTCGGTTAATCGTCTCATTCGAAAGACTAGCGCCCAGACCACCACTCACGGGTCTTGAAGAAGAGAGCACAGTTTCGGGCACAAAAAGGGAATCGGGTCTTGTTGCTTTTCAGGCAGTAAGTGCGTTACCTGTAGACCACCGATCCATGTTAGAGAAGAAGAAGAAGAAGAAGAAGGAATCGATAGAAGAAGAAAAATAAGGAGAAGAAGAAAAAGAAGAAATTGCGAGAGAAGAAAATGCGAAGAAGAAGAATTGCGAAGAAGAAGAAGAATTGAGAAGAAGAAGAAGAATTGAGAAGATTGCGAAGAAGAAGAATTGCGAAGAAGAAGAATGCGAAGAAGAAGAATTTGAAGAAGAAGAAGAAGAAGAAGAAGAAGAAGAAGAAGAAGAAGAAGAAGAAGAAGAAGAAGAAAGAAGAAGAAAAAGAAGAAGAAGAATTGCAAAGAAGAAGAATTTGGGCGAAGAAGAATTGCGAAGAATTGCGAAGAAGAATTGCGAAGAATGCGAAGAATGCGAAGAAGAATTGCGAAGAATTCGAAGAAGAAGAATTGCGAAGAAGAAGAATTGCGAAGAAGAAGAATGTGAAGAAGGAGAATTGCGAAGAAAAGAATTGTGAAAAGAAGAATTGTGAAGAATTGCGAAGAAGAAGAATTGAGAAGAAGAAAAGAATTGGAAGAAGAAGAAGAATTGCGAAGAAGAAGAATTGCGAAGAAGAATTGCGGAGAAGAATAAAAATTGTGAAGAATAATTACGAAGGAAGAAGAAATTGCGAAGAAGAAAAAAATTGCGAAGAAGAAGAAGAATTGCGAAGAGAGAATTGCGTAGAAGAGGAATTGCGAAGAAAAAGAAGAATTGCGAAGAAGAAGAAGAATTGCGAAGAAGAAGAATTGCGAAGGAGAATTGCGAAGAAGATTAAGAAGAAAAAGAAAGAATTGCGAAGGAAAAAGTTGCGAAGAAGAAAGAAGAAGAATTGAAAAGAAGAAGATGAAGAATGAAAATAGAAGGAGATTTCAGAGAAGAAAAAAGAAGAAAATTCGAAGAAAAAGAAGAATTGCGAAGAAGAAGAATTGCGAAGAGAAAAAGAAGAAGAAGAAACAACAAACAACAAGAATGATTACATTCAACCAATCTCCAAGAATGGTCACATTCAACCAATCTCGAACAGAATATATATTATACTAGTACCCCTGAGTAAAACAGCGGTTACAGTTGCGGACAGCAAAATAATTTTAAAAAATAATGATAATAATGGGTGGCGCTGCTCTTGTGGCGACGCACTCTCCCTAGAGAAAGCAGCCCCAAAATGTCACGCAGCGAAATCTGCCGTGACATAAAAAGTAGTATGCAAATAGTAGGCCTATAATTATATTATACACCACGACTAGTTTGATTCTGCAGATTATAATAATATAAGATATCAGGCTACACACTTCATAGCTGTTAAGTCATTTCACTTTGCTTTATACCCTGTTATGTGAATTCTGTGTGTGTTCATTCAATTTACGTCATGTCAGTTGATGTTATATACAGACTATGGTAGATTCAGTTTCTGATCTCTCTCTTAGGTTTGTGTCAATAGGTGCAGAATATTTCGTGGGTAATAATTTATACGTTCTCTCTGTCTGTCTGCGTCTGTCTGTCTGTCTCTGTCTCTCTTTCTGTTTCTAGTTTTATGTATCTGTCCCTTTTTGTCTCTCTGTCTTTGTGTGTGTTTTTTGTCTCTGTCTCTCTGTCTGTCTCTCTTTCTGTCTCTATCTCTGTCTGTCTGTCTGTCTCTCTGTCTGTCTGTCTCTATCTGTCTCTGTTTCTCTCTCTCTCTCTGTTTTGTCTGTCTGTCTGTATGTCTGTCTGTCTGTATGTATGTATGACTTGTATTATGTATGTATTATGTATTATCTCTCTGTCTATGTGTCTCCTGTCTCTGTCTTCTGTCTGTCTTCTGTCTTCTCTCTCTCTCTCTCTCTCTCTCATCTCTCTCTCTCTCCCCTCTCTCTCTCTCTCTCTGCTTTTGTCTCTATCTGTCTGTCTGTCTATCTATCTGCCTGTCTGTCTCTGTCTGTCATCAGTATTCTGTCAGTTGTCTGTCATCTGTCTGTCATCTGTCAGTCTGATCTGTCTGTCTGTCTTTCTGTCTGTCTGTCTGTCTCTGTCTGTCTTCGTCTGTCTGTCTCGTCCCCTCTCTCTCTCTCTCTCTCTCTCTCTCTCTCATCTCTCCTCTCTCCTCTCTCTCTCTCTCTCTCTCCTCTCTCTCTCTCTCTCTCTCTCTCTCTCCCCCTCTGCATGCTTACCTTGGCGGAATTTGAACTGAATAGAATTTAAATCGATATGACTGAATCTGAACTGAGTTTAATTTGAATTGAATAGGAACTGAAGTGGAAGTGAATTTGAGCTAGAGAGATAGCCCTGCAAACCAATCTATACAGCCTTACGAGAGGAGCTGGATAGGACTTGCCACTATTTCTCCCAAACACATTATGACGATGTAAAAAAAAAAGTGAACAAGAGAAGAAGAAGAAGGAGGAGGAGGAAGAGGCGAAGGAGAAGAAGAAGGAGGAGGAGGAGGCGAAGGAGAAGAAGAAGGAGGAGAAGAAGAAGAAGAAGAAGAAGAAGAAGAAGAAGAAGAAGAAGAAGAAGAAGAGAGAAGAAGAAAGAAGAAGAAGAAGAGGAGGAGAGGAGGAGGAGAGCAGAGAAGAAGAAGAAGAAGAAGAAGAAGAAGAAGAGAAGAAGAGAGAGGAGGAGGAGGAGGAGGAGGAGGAGGAGAGAGGAGAAGAAGAAGAAGAAGAAGAAGAAAAAGAAAAAGAAGAAGAGAAGAAAGAAGAAGAAGAAGAAGAATTGCGAAGAAGAAGAATTGCGAAGAAGAAGAAGAAGAAGAATTGCGAGAAGAATTGCGAAGAAGAATGCGAAGAAGAATCGAATTGCGAAGAAGAAGAAGAAGAAGAAAGAAGAAGAACAAGAAAACAGAAGAACAAGAACAAAGAACAAGAACAAGAACAAGAAGAACAAGAAGAACAAGAACAAGAAGAACAAGAAGAAGAAAGAAGAAAAAAGAACTGACTTTCAAGCGAACTGGAATTGAATTTGAATGGAATGGAAGTTGCATTGAACAGAATACTTACCTTCAAAGCTTTGACAGATTCCTCTGCGTGATATTCGGGCTGCTTTCCCTGAGGACAACGCCACGCCACAAGAGCAGCGCCACCCGTTAGTTTCTTTTCTTTTTCTTTTCTTTTCTTTTTTTTTTCTTCTTCTCTTCCTCCCCTCCTGTCTCTACGGGCTTTTGTCTCCCTATCATAGTGGCTTGTTTCTACACAGTTTTCCCAGGACAATAATTATATTCTTGTCCATGAAACAAACCCTCGGTTTAGCATCTTGTCCAAGATACCAGCGTCCAGACCTTTATTCAATATCTCTTTACCAATAGATGGCAAAGTAGCGCCAAAGCTGTCTATAACGGTCTAACAACAATAATAATAATAATAATAATAATAATAATAATAAAAAATAATAATAATAATAATAATAATAATAATAACAATAACACATGGAATTTATATAGCGCTGAATCTTGTAAAGCAACAAATCAAAGCGCTCAGATGACTTTATATATTGAGGATAATGGAATAAGCACTCATGTGCTTTCTTAAAAATCTAGTCCCCGTGTGTATGCGGTTTTGTAAATGTTGTCATCTGTTCCCACCGGCACACAATGGCCTACTCTTACAAGAAAAGCGGAACAGGATTTAACGTGTGCGCAAGATGTTCTGCATGCGTTCGCACACGGGGTCACGGTTTATAGTCTCATCCGAAGGACTTTGTATCCGAAGGACATTCGAAGGTCTAGTGGGGAATTGGGGGTAGTGGTAGGTGGGAGGGGGGGGTGTAGTGGGAGTGGGGGTGGGTGGTGGTGGTGATGGGGGAAGAAAAGTCCAGCTTTAGTTGGGATTTATTTGATTTTTTAAGAATTTTTATTTTTATTTTATTGTTTTATATCGAGGATAATGGAGTACGCACTTACGTGGGTGGTTTTTTAGTGTTTTTTTTACATCCAGCCCGCCCCCCCTCCCCCCCCCCCCCCCCACCCATGTGTATGCGGTTTTAGTAAATTCTGTCATCTGTTCCCACCGGCATATAATAATAAGAAGAAGAAGAAGAAGAGGAAGAAGAAGAAGAATAGTAATAATCATAATCATATTAATAATAATGTATGGAATTTATATAGCGCTGAATCTTGTAAAGCTACAAATATATAATGGCCTACTCTTACGAAAAGCGGAAGGGATTTGAACCCGAGACTTGTTGCTCAACCACAGATCCACTTTACGTGTAAAATAGGTGTGGGGATAGCCTAGTGTGTCCCGTTTGGACCCGAAACCTTTTCCCCATCCACTAGACCATGAGTGGTGGTCTGGGCACTAGTCTTTCGGATGAGACGATAAACCGAGGTCCCGTGTGTTACACAAAAATTATTTAGCGCCCGAAAAAGAACCCACGGCAACAAGAGAGCTGTCCCTGGCAAAATTCTGTAGAAAAAAAGCCACTCTGATAGGGAAACAAATGCAGATGTAGACAGAAAAAAGAAAACAAATGGGTGGCGCTGCTCTATGGCGACGCGCTCTCCCCGAGGAGAGCAGCCCGAATTTCACGCAGAGAATCTGACGTGACTTAAAGTGGTATAAATATTTTTTAAAATACAAAAATAGTGGTTGAAGCGTTGAGCTCGTGATCTGACGGCCAACTCTTCTCAGAGGTGGAACAGGTTTTTAATTAACGTGTGCGCAAGATGTTCCGCGAGCGTTCGCATCATCCGAAGGACTTTAGAGGGGAGTGGAGTCGGCACTGATGTTAACTCCAGAGGAAAAATCCTCTTGAACGAGAATCGAACCCGGGTCAGCAGATCACGAAAGCATCACTCTAACCACCAGGCTGTCCCGTCCCTCGTCATCCCTCGTGCTCTGACGGCCTACTCTTCTCAAATGTGGAGCTGGTTTTTAACGTGTGTGCACAAGATGTTCTGCAAGCTTTCGCACACAGGACATCGGTATAAACATTCTCCCCCGAAAGACTTTCGGGGAGAGTGGAGTCTGCACTGATGTTTAACTCCAGAGGATGAGAGATCCCCTTGAACAGACGTCGTCTCAGTGGTAGCTCGAACCCGGGCCATCAGATCAGGAGAGCAATGTTCTAACCACTAGGCCATCTCTTGATAATGTTGTGGTGGTGGTGGTGGGTTGTGTTAGTTTTACGTTGCAGTGTAGATGTACAATTTAGCTGGTATCACTTAAAGTGGAAAGATGTTAAAATTGAAGACTTGAATGTACGATTTAGGGATTGTGAGAAGAGATATTGAGTAATGGTCTGGTCTGGACTATCTGGTATCTTGGAGCAAAGCGGGGGGTGGGGTGGGGGGGGGGGGGGGGGTAGCGGTAGGATGGTTTGTGTGTGGTGGGATGGGCCTGTCTTCAAGATGTCTTGCTTCCCTCTTTATAGGTTTTTTTTTTTTTAATGAGAGCGAGTATTGTGTGGTGTATGGTATAAGCTCAGGAAAACACGATCATACTACCTAGTATGGGTTTTACACACACACACACACACACACGCACGCACGCACGCACACACACGCACGCACGCACGCACGCACGCACGCACACACACACACACACCACACACACACACTCTCTCTCTCTCTTTCTCTCTCTCTCGCTCTCTCTCTCTCTCTCTTTCTCTCTCTCTTGCACGCAGAACATCTTGCGCACACGTTAAATCCTGTTCCGCTTTTTATAAGAGTAGGCCATTGTGTGCCGGTGGGAACAGATGGCAGAATTTACAAAACCGCATACACACGGGGGCAGGATGTAAAAGAAAGCACATAAGTGCTTATTCCATTATCCTCGATATAAAAGAATAAAAGTTTTAAAATCTCTCTCTGTCTCTCTCTGTCTGTCTCTCTCTCTGTCTGTCTCTCTGTCTGTCTGTCTGTCTGTCTGTCTGTCTCTCTCTCTCTCTCTCTCTCTCTCTCTCTCTCTCTCTCTCTCTTCTCTCTCTCTCTCTGGTTTATGGTCTCATCAAAAAAAAAAAAGGCCCAAGCCCGAACCAAGCTTCAAACCACGAACCTGTCACTTTTTTTTGGATATTTCAACTGTTAGGCATTAGTAAACTGAAAAACACACACTGTTGATGTGACGGAATGGTAGTCCTGATTGTCTCCCTTACG
>CM054156.1:39552518-39555018 GCA_028751875.1 Rapana venosa
CATACACATAAAAACCCGCAAAACCCCACACACACCACACACACACACACAACAAACAACACACACCACACACACACACACAACACAAACCAAAACACACACACACTAGACAAAAGCACTACACTACAACAACTACAACACCACACCACTACACACACACACAAACAACACACACTACTCAACACACACACACTACAACACACACTACAAACACCCCCACACAAACTAAAACCACACACTGCATCACACACATACACACTATTTTTACAACACACGCCCCCCCCACTCAACCCCCTACACACATCCAACCCAAACCCACACACACACAACACCACACACACACAAAAAACCAAAAAACACACACAACACACAAAAAACCCCCAAAAAACACACACACTACAAAAACACACACAATGCACCCCAACACCACAAAACCACACACTACACACAAACACACACAAAACACCACAACACACACACACAAACACACACAAACAAACACACACATTTTCTACAACACACAAACCCACACACAACCAACAAACAAAACACACAACACAAAACACACCACCACCACAACCACCCCCCCAAAAAAAAAACACTACAACAAAAACACAACACATAACAACAACACAACCACCCCACACAACCAAAACCCCACCAGCACAAAAACCACCACCACACACAACACACACCTAAAACCACCCCACAACACACACAAACACAAAAACCCCAAACAACCACTTTGAACCCACAACACAAAACACACACCACAATACAAAAAACCCCCACAACACAAAAACACAAAAAACACACACACAAAACACACACACCACAACACCCCACAACACCACCGCAAACACACCAACAAACACACACACACACTCACAAAACACACACAACACACTACTACTACTACTATATACTTACTACTACTAAACTACACTACACACCCACACACCACCACAAAAACCCCCACACACACACAACACACACAACACACACACACACACCCCAAAAACACAACAACACACACACTTACTACTACTACTAACTACTAAACTACACACACACACACACACACCAAACACACACACACACACACACTGGAGGACAGCAGCCCCCCACTACAATAAATGCTTTGTAAAAGGCGGAAAAGAACGGTTTCGACGGGCAGAAAAGACTAGTCCCTTAGCCCCCGGGGAAAGAGTTTCCTAAATTTTCTGGCGGAAAAAAGAGACAGGGAGGGGGGGGGGGGGGGGGGGGGGGGGGGGGGGGGGAAGGAGGAGGAGGAGGAGAGGGGGGTGAGAGAGAGAGGGGGGCGAGGAGGAGAGGGGGTGAGAGAGAGGGGGGAGGAGAGAGGAGAGAGAGAGAGAAACAGAGAGAAGAGAGAGAGAGAGAGAGAGAGAGAGAGAGAGAGAGAGAGAGAGAGAGAGAGAGAGAGAGTGACAATGGAGAGACAGAGAAAGAGACACAGACAGAGAGATAAAGAGAGCACAGAGAGAGAGAGAGACAGACAGAGACAGAGAGAGAGAGAAGGAGAGAGACAGATAGAGACAGAAAGAGAAGGAGATAGAGAGAGAGAGAGAGGAGAGAGAGAGAGAAGGAGAGACACTGAGAGAGATAAGGACACAGAGAGACAGAGATAGACCTAGACGGAGATAGAGACAAAGACTGAGACACATAGAGACAGAGACAGAGACAGTGAGTGAGTGAGTGAGTGTTGTGTGTGTGTGTGTGTGTGAGAGAGAGAGAGAGAGAGAGAGAGAGGAGAGAGAGAGAGAGAGAGAGAGAGAGAGAGAGAGAGGAGAAGGATAGAGAAACAGAGAAGGAGAGGTAGAGACAAGAGAGAAAGACACAGACAGACAGAGACAGAAAGAAAAACAGAGAGAGAGAGAGAGAGAGAGAAGAGGAGAGAGAGAGAGAGAGAAGAGAGAGAGAGAGAGAGAGAGGAGGGGGAGAGATGGGGGGAGGGGGGGGGGGGGGGGAGGTTAGTGGAAGCCCTGAGTCATATAAAACTTCGACCCTTCCACTTTTATCCTTGAAGTCTACCCCCAGTACAGTCTTTATTTCCGCCTGCACGGTTTCTGTGACGTCTAGTAGTTGTGTCCTTAAATGGTGTTCTTGTCACTAACTGGATTTACACTGGGACAGGATAGCTCAGTGGTCGGAACACTCGCTTCTCCCCCCCTTCCCCCCCCCCCCCCCCCCCCGCCCCCCTCAGCCAGCATCGAGTGTGGTTACCACTTGGACGGGGTGACCGTTTGCACACCTTGGCTTCAGTATAGTCTCTCAGGTCACCCAGCTGTAAATGGGTACCTGCCCTCTTAAGGGTCAGGGAAGGTAAAGCAACGAGGGAGAGGATATGGGCGCCGCCCTCAATATGCTGGCCCCTTGAGAAGTTGAGGTCTCTGACGCCTCGCTCTCCCCTACGACCACATAGGTTATGGGAACACCTGTACCTTTTTACCTTAACTGGATTCATGCCTTCAACTGAGGT
>CM054156.1:39560018-39565018 GCA_028751875.1 Rapana venosa
TGGTTTTCAGTACAGTTTCCCCAGTTCACCCAGCTGTAAATGGGTACCTGCCCTCTTTAGGTGTCAGGGAAGGTAGAGAGAGAGGAGATGGGCGCCACCGCCCTCAAATGCCTGGAACTTGAGATTTGACTGTTCCTGAACCGCCTTCTAGACTATAGGATATCCTTTACCTTTACCTTTATGTTCATTTTTCCCTAATTCCACCAACAAACAAGACATCTGGATTTCTACTTATACGACATACGTGCTTCTGCATGTGTGCTAAGTGGCACGTACCAGACTTACTCACCGGGGGAGCTAGTCCCATTCACAAGAGATTCTGATTAAATCTCAAACCTCCTTTGATCTGCGCTCCAGATTCGAACGCCACTACTTCCAACATCTACTATTTTATTAACTTAACGTAATATAGAGTCCTCAGTCTCTCATAACACTCATGCACATGATGCTGCGAAGCGAGTACGGATCGCCATGATTACAGGTGATCTGTTAAGGATTTCCTACACATCGCCGATCCTCCCAAAAAGTTTGTGAACTACCGAGGTCCGTGCGACGCGAGATTTCCACGTAAACCCCCACTTTCGAAGACTTGCCACAGTTGAGGGTTAATGCTTCACCGCTCAGCTCATATAGAGTCCCTCAGTCCTCCTGCATAAATCACTACATGCACATGGGATAGCCTGGACGAGATAGCCTGATGGTTAGCGTGATGCGCTCATGATCTGCTGACCCAGGTTTGATTCTCGTTCAAGAGGATTTTTCCTCTGGAGTTAACATCAGTGCCGACTCCACTCTCCCCAAAAAGTCCTTGGGATGAGACTATAAACCGAGGTCCCGTGTGCGAACGCACGCAGAACATCTTGCGCACACGTTAAAACCCGTTCCACTTTTCGGAAGAGTAGGTCATTGTGTGCCAGTGGGAACGGATGACACAATTTACAAAACTGCATACACAGGGATTGGATGTAAAAGAAAAAGCAGCACATGAGTGCTTATTCCATTATCCTCGAAATAAAAGAATACGATAAATAAATACATTATGTTGTACAGCACAAGAATAGCTAGCAGACAATGAAGACCAAAACCGCTTCTTTCTTACACAAGAGTGTGGTAAGGGGCGGTAATAAATCACTTCCTGTGACAGGGTCACGCTTCACCGTGTGTGTCATCGGGATTACAGCTGGCTCTTTATGCCCTCCTGCCCCCCCCCCCCCCCCCCCCCCCCTCGTATCTCTCAACCCCCTGCCTCCCCCACCCCACCCCCTCCCCCTATTCACAAAGCGTTCTCTCTTTATTAAAAGCAATCTCTTCTTTTTTATACTGAAATTGGTGGATGTAGGTGGGAGCAGGATAGGATAGCTCAGTGGTCGGAGCACTCGCTTTCCCCCAGCCAAGTTAAGCAGCGTCGAGCGTGGTTACCACTTGGATGGGTGACCGTTTGCGCGCCTTGGCTTCAGTACAGTTCCCCCAGTTCACCCAGCTGTAAATGGGTACCTGCCCTCTTTAGGGTCAGGGAAGGTAAAGCAGCGAGGGAGAGGAGATGGGCGCCGCCCTCAATATGCTGGCCCTAGAGAAGTGAGGTCTCTGACGCCTCGCTCCCCTACGACCTTATAGGTTATGGGACTCCTTTACCTTTTTTTTAGGTGGGAGCAAGCGCTGAAATGAAACTGGAAAAGATGAGTCTGTATAATTATGTGTGTGTGTCTTGGAATTGGCAGTTTGTATCCTTTTAGAAACAAAGTGTACCTCCTAGAAGATCAGGTTATGTGCAAACCTGCTAGGACCTTACTTTGTGAAGTTATATATATATATATATATATATATATATAATATATATATATATATATATATATATATATATATATATATTTGACGCTGGGGGCAACAGCAAAGTGAGAGGCTGTATGTATGACCAGTGGCTTTCTTTCCCACTCATGGAATTCCACTTTACAGCTTAGTCTTTAGTGATCGACTATGACTCTCTGGCTAGGAGGCTTGACTCGCACAGTCCATATGTGCTGCAGCCCTGGGGGGCTAGTTGGCCTTTGGAGAACATATCCAACGCTGACTGTCCTTTTGCCCTCTTGGCCGAGAGAGTGGGGATGTACTGTGGGCAAGGCATCTCCACTATAGTCAAACTTCTGCCCAGTTTCCGAAACAGCAGCTGCCTCCTCTGCTGTTTTGGAGGTCATCGTCGAACACGCGAACAAAACACCAAATATATTTATATAATATACCAAACACCGTACATATAGTTATTTTATCAATTATATAAACAGTGTGTGTGTGTGTGTGTGTGTGTGTGTGTTGTGTGTGTGTGTGTGTGTGTTTTTCTCCCATGGGCGTGTTCAAACGATGATGACTCAGGTGAATTGTGTGTTGAAAGGCACCTCTATACCTTTAAGAACGCAATGTTTACAATTCGAAATAGATCTGTGCGCATTTGTGCATTTACTGCATGCGCACAAGTGCATCATTGTACTGGGAATGTGTACACTGTTATGATATGCGTATTAGAAGCATTGCAGATAAAAACTGTATATATATATATATATATATATATATATATTATATATATATATATATATATATATATATATATATATATATATAAAGCCTGAAATTCCAGGAGCATTGTTTGGTTATGAAAGAAGATAGTTCTTTGTAAATCTCTCTCTCTCTCTCTCTCTCTCTCTCTCTCTCTCTCTCTCTCTCTCTCTCTCTCTCTCGAAGATAGTTCTTTGTAAATCTCTTCTCTCTCTCTCTCTCTCTCTCTCTTTCTTTCTCTCTCTCTCTCTCTCTCTCTCTCTCTCTCTCTCTCTCTCTCTCTCTCTCAAGATAATTCTTTGTAAATCTCTGTCTCTGCCTGTCTTTGACTGTTGTCTTCTGTCTGTCTGTCTGTCTGTCTGTCTGTCTTCTCTCTCTTCTCTTCTCTCTCTCTCCTCTTTTCTCTCTTCTCTCTTTTTCTCTCTTCTCCTCTACTCTCTCTCTCTCTCTCTCTCTCTCTCTCTCTCTCTCTTCCTGTGTGTGTGTGTGTGTGTGTGTTGTGTGTGTATGTAAATTTGCAGGTGGTTCTTGAAATTTCACTTGTCTTTCACAAGTGCAGATTGTGTCTTTTAAAGAAATATTTATACTGAAAATAATAGTCTCGAGCCTTTAATACTGTTTTGTTTTTTAAAAATCATTTTGCCATGAACTCTTGCTTTTCAGTTCCTGTGAGTATTGATATTATTAATTTTGGGGTGTATTTCTGTTAGGATTATTCTCCTGTTGAGTTTGTTTGTAATCCTCCATACCCCACAAGGGGTGAAAGGAATTAAATCTTGAATCTTGTGTGTGTGTGTGTGTGTATTCGGTTTCTTGTTTACGGGTCAATTGCTCTCTCTCTCTCTCTCTCTCTCTCTCTCTCTCTCTCTCTCTCCTCTCTCTCTCTCTCTCTCTCTCTCTCGTGTGTGTGTGTGTGTGTGTGTGTGTGTGTGTGTGTGTGTGTGTGTGTGTGTGTGTGTGTGTGTTTACATACAGACAAGGCTAGTTTATTCTACACTTACAGTCTAGCACTCAAAGCTCATCCACATTCAAATAAGCAAATGAATTAATGACAACTATTAGTATTACATTTTCGAAGGTTTTATTCTTACCAAGGAAATGCCTAAGAGGAATTAATAGTCTGTTTTCAAGTCACTGGCCTTCTTTTGTGTGTGTGTGTGTGTGTGTGTGTGTGTGTGTGTGTGTGTGTGTGTGTGTGTGTGTGTGTGTGTGTGTGTCTGTGTGTGTCTCTGTGTGTGTATGTGTATGTGTCTCTGTGTGTGTATGTGTCTCTGTGTGTGTATGTGTGTGTGTGTCTCTGTGTGTGTATGTGTATGTGTGTGTGTGTGTCTGTGTGTGTATGTGTGTGTGTATGTGTGTGTGTGTTTGTGTGAGTGTTGGGTTCTTGTTTTCAAGTCAGTTGCCTTCTTATGTGTGTGTGTGTGTGTTGTGTGTGTGGGCGCGCGTGCGTGTGTGTGTGTCTCTGTGTGTGTTGTGCGCGTACGTGTGTGTGTGTGTGAGAGTGTGTGTTTTTGATTTCTTGTTTTCGGGTCAGTTGCCTTCTTTTGTGTGTGTGTGTGTGTGTGTGTGTGTGTGTTGTGTGTGTGTCCCTGTCTGTGTATTTTGAGTTGGCCCCCTCTCTCCTCTCTGTTTGCTTGTGTGTGTGTGTGCGCGCGCGCGAGCGCGTGTGTGTGCGCTGTGTGTGTTGGCTTATACATGTCCACGATTCTGGTCTGTGTGGGGCTGGCGGTTCATACTTTTGCTGTAGTCATTCCTTGATTTGTTTGTCTTGGTCAGTTTGTCTTTACCTTCCTCCACAGCAACTTAGTTTTCTGTGTGAGAGAGCGTTGGCGCGTGTAGTTTTTGTTATTGCTACTACTTTTCCCTCCCTCCCTCCCTCCTCTCTCTCTCTCTCTACCTCTCCATCTCTCTCTCCTCCTTCCCTCTCTCTTTTCTCTCTCTCTCTCTCTCTCTCTCTCTCTCTCTCTCTCTCTCTCTCTCTCTCTCTCTCTCTCTCTCTCTCTCTCTCCCCCTCCCTCCACTCCCTCCCTCCCTCCTCTCTCTCTCTCTCCCTCCACTCCCTCTCTCTCTCTTGCTCTCCCTCCCTCCCTCCCTCCCTCCCTCTCTCTCTTCTCTCTCTCCTCTCTCTCTCTCTCTCTCTCTCTCTCTCCTCTCGCTCCCTCTTTCTCTGTGTCTGTTATTGCGTTTGTGTTTTTGCTATTAATGCGTTTTTGCAGTGCTGATCATACGCGTTGGTACTTACAGATTACGTGTGTGTGTACTAATCCACATTACCTCGGTCAGTTTGTTTAACTGATTCACTTGCTTCCTACAGGTATATTATGACCGGTGAAGTGGTTTTTGTCCCTTCTGTTGTCGAGTGGTTCCCTTGTGGCATAACGCATGAGGCAGTCAAGGCATTTTTTTTTTTTTTTACAGAGTTCCACTTGTGAGCGGTGGTGTAATACATCTTG